>JAQIUQ010006986.1:125000-515000 GCA_030378365.1 Hybognathus amarus | reverse complement strand
TCTTGTTCTGTATACCGTTAAATGTAGAAGATTTTTTGTGGATGGGGGAAAATAGCCTCGCTTGGCTATAGTGTTTATAATGTTTGAAAATGTTTTGGGTTATTAATCAGTATTTAATATATTCATACAAATGAATGTAATCGTTTGTAATTACGAGAATAACAGCTATTTTGGGAGTAAAATCAATTTCTCTTTCATGAGATTACTTCCTCTTCTAGAGGTGAGGCTTCTAAAACATGAATTTTTAGAGACATGATATTCAAATAAGAATTGTATTTAGCCGCTGATCATTCATACGATGGGATTGGCAGCATACGAATGTTTTACGAATCACACGTGAACCCTGTCATAAGATGATTTCTACACTTAGATCTGCGCTCGTTTTTATGTTAGATTGCTAAATGAGACCCACTAAGAGCAGCTTAACTGTGGTCATTAACCTGAAAAAGTCTGTCCAAAAAAAACAGTATAGGCAGTGTGCCATCAATATGAACACCTGCCAAACATCTACATTCAGAGTGAGAACCATAGAAGAGGATTGGCCTCTAAACTAAAGAGACACACTGATTTGCAACTAAGTCAAGCCTAAACGGAGTAAACTTGCCACACTGACTCCAAGCAGCTCTTGGTCTTGCTAGAGGAGGATGTTTTACAGCAGGCTGCCCCCTGTAGAGATATTAGCACAACTGCGATCTGACGTTATTTTAGCCACACAGGTCTTAAACGTTCTCAACAACAATGCACACAAAAGGAGGATCTCTGAGCGAGCTCAATCCTGCTGCACCATCAGATTTGATCACATGGTCTACACACAGAGTGTGCTCAATAACAGCATGCTCCTGAAGTTCTCTATTCAGCGGCAGACAGACGATCAGTGTGCGCATCACTGACCAGCCCCAAAACAAAAACGTGACCTGTAACCACTGTTCCTGCTCGAGTTCACACCACTTCAAAATTAACATTTGACAATTTAAATAAAAAAATAAAAAATTCATTGGAAATGAGAAAATAAACAGAGCTACACATATTGGGACTTCTACATCTTCAGACAACTTATCCCTTAGAGGTTGACACCTGATGACACTAGCTAATTATGATGACAGCAGATTTCATCAAAAAAGCAAGAAAGGAAGAAAAGAAAGAGAAAAGAGATCCCAAACAGCTAACCCAATGAGGTTTAGAGGGGGAAATTAGCAGAATGAAAAAGAGCATTAGCAACAACAAAAAATTAAGAACAGCTTGTGGTGAGAAAAACAGCATGAGACAGAAAAAAAAAGAAAACATAGGGGTAACATTCCACAGTTGTTCTAGTGTTGGGCTGTTACTGACTTCCTGAAAGCAGTGGCTCTGGTCAGGGCGTAGCAAGCTCCTACAAACAAAACCCACAAACACACTTCAGATCTCAATTCAACGGTTTTATACATGCAGCACACCCAGCCACAGTCAAGCAGGAAAATGTCTCACCCTCATGTATTTTCAAGCCCGTAAGACTTCTGTTCATCTTCAGAACACAGTTTAAGATATTTTAGATTCAGTCTGTGAGATTTCTGTCCCTCCATTCAAAATATATGTATGATATACTGTCCTTGTCCAGAAAGGAAATCAAAGTAGTCGATGTGACATCAGTGGGTTATTTAGAATTTTTGAAGAATTGAAAAGACATTTTGGTACAAAAATAACAAAAACTACACCTTTATTCAGCATTCGTCATTCAACCAGTCTTCCGGTTCTGTGTTCAATCCACGTTCAGCGAGTCCGCAGTGACGCTGATGACGTAAGACGCTGCTGACGTGTATCTGGTGCGTCCACGTATTCGGTAAAAAAAAAAGACTAAGTAAAAAAAATGCAAGTCTTCCTCTGGGTCAAAATTAGGGGTGTGCACAAATATTTGAATATTCGATCTGTAATTATTATTCGAAAAATAAAATACTATTTGAATTTTTCAACGTTGCTTTGCTGGCCGTAAATTAAGTAAATCCATGATAAATCCCAAGAACTAACTCGCAGTTATAATTAAATGCACTGGGTGGCGCTGTGGAGTGTGTTAAGTGTGTTAGCTTCAGCAGCGCCTTACTTCATCAGCGTCACTGCGGACTTGTGAAAGCGGATTGACAACAGAACCAGAAGAGAATACAATGCTGAATAAAGTCGTAGTTTTCGTTATATTTGGACCAAAATGCATTTCCGATGCTTCAAAAATTCGAACTAACCCACTAATGTCACATGGACTACTTTGATGATGTCTTTATATCCTTTATGGACAAGGACCGTATACGGTACATACATTTTCAATGGAAATCTCTCGGACTAAATCTAAAATATCTTAAACTGTGTTCCGAAGATGAACGGAGGTGTTGATATTGTTAACTAATAACCAAAACTAATAAAAAGTATTTTCTTAATTAAAATAATAACATAAATATTAGATTAAATACTTGCCTATTAGATGAAAGGTGGCTTTGGCAACTAAATTAATAATAATTTTAGTACTCCAATTTAAACTTAAAGGGTAACTAAACCCCTGGTCAGAGCATGACTCCACCCACTGGCAATATTTGAAAAATGCTGAAAAAGTGGGCAGACCCCAGCGAGATAGAGGAGGGGACGAAATAGATGCTAAAACACTCTATCCTAATCAATTTCAAATACTCTTAATTTCAACTCCTTACTGGTTTTGACGAAAACAAGCTAGTTTTTATACTGCCAAGGGCGTAGCTCGCGTGGTGAGCTGAAACCTGTGTACATCACGAAGTGCGGAACATCCAATAGGAAAATTCAACTGCAGTAGCCACCGTTCAACCTGACGAGGGCAGCACTAAGACGTTTTTACACCATATATTGTAGAAATAAAACACTTTATACTCAAATGTCAAAAAAGTTACTTGAATCAATGACTGGTATTAATAAAGATCCATTCTTACAGATCATTAACTAAAAAAAGTTGGTTAGTGTTTAGTATGAAAAAAATAGAAGATTAAATAAAGTTTAAAATGAAATAAATAGAAGTATAAATAAAAAAAATAAGTTACAAATTACTAAAATTAAAATATAAAAACACTATAATGGTATTTAAATAATACTAAAATAATACTGGAGTGTTAAACAATCATGTAAAACAAGAGAGATAATGTTAAGATTGTCAGAATAAATATCACAAATTCAGACATTTACTATTAAATTTTGGATGAACTACTCGTCTAAAATGTCACGCATCTAAACCACATGACTAACTGTCTGTCTTCCGTCACCTGACCAATAACAGTAGCAAGATCAGGTGATCAACTGAAGGAACATGCCGTTATACAGCTTCTCTCTCCAAACCAAACCCCTGGAAGACATCAGCCACTGTACTGAAGTGCATTACTAACAGCAATGAGTTTACCACAAATACAGAACTGAGACTCTCGGAAATACCTTCAGATTAAAGCAGTCAACCACAGACTAGAGCAATGACAGTTAACACACAAACATACACGGTTTACTGCATCCATCAAAGATCCTCCAAACAAAGCCTTTACACACACACACACACATAGAGGACATCCTCTCACTCATTCATAATGTGTGGCCTTTAAACGAAGCGCGCAGAGTCAATAACAGAACTTTAAAAGCCTCTAGATTAGACTACAAGAGCTCATATTCTGCATGCTTTAAATGTTTGCCTCATAATAACAGCTGAACAAACCCGGCTAGACGTTCTCAAACAAATGTTAGTTAGTCAACACTAACAGTCACTTATGCTAATTAAACGTTTATTGATCTTATGTAACAGGCTTTCACTAAATACAAAGTCAATGTTCTAACTAAAAGAGGACCTGATTGGCTCCAAGCCATAGAGACTCTCAATCTTGACAGATTATCACAACAGCCACACAGGGATAGGTTTTGAATCATGCTAATTTAAACTAATTTATTAAAGCGAATAACCAGAAAACAATTAATAGCGATGCACCCCAGAGATTGCATTTGGATTTCAAAAAGTGAAGCGAGTCATTTCTAAGCTACAAAAAAATCAACTATGATGTATGTACAGATATTGCTCTTTTTCTGTGCATGTGCAAGCATTACATTTTTGCATGTAAGCTTATGTAGATCTGCTTCTTGAGCCAACAAACCCCTCCAAAATGAACCATTTCACTGTCTTTTTCAATAAACCACCCATAAATTCAATCCTCAAAATTTAACTTTATAGGAAAAGGGACTTTCCTTAATAAACATGCTTTTTGAAAATAGGAGGAGGTGCCAGAGTGGAGACCTTGGAACATCTCCACAGATTGTAAATCTCATTCAAGCAGACACCCTCCACACACTCCTTAGAGCAAAGAAAGGAGCTTCTGATGAAGTCAATCTAAGGGGTCAAGGCCAGATTTCAGTGAGCATCTGAGGAGAGGAGAAACACCAGAATAAAAATGGAAAAAAAGAGTTGAAATTTCAGCATTCACCATTGATATCTGTGACCAGTGTGTAGTGTCAAGTAAGTGTGTGAGTGGAGAACAGGAATGGGAAGTGAGAAAGTAGGAGTTCTGGAATGTCAGGAATCTCACATCAGTCTCTTGGAACTGAGCTCTGAAAGCAGCCGAGAGGAGCTGGGAGCTGGAGCCTGGGCAGGGTTCTTCTGGACCCACCCTGAATGAACCAGATTTACAACAGTGTGTTTATCTGATGCTGTCCAGGAGTGAAGTGTAGAGAAATGGTTATCAGATGATATAATGATGTAATCTGGATATGCCTTTGAACTTGAACATGAAACAAGGACTAAATGGGATCTACAGTTCCTTACTCATCCAAATTGCAACATAGAAAAGCCTGAGACAGAATGTGCAGATTTTTTTCACTACACTAATTTAAGGGAAAATCTCCAGAATTATGTTCAATGTGGAAAAAACTGAGCACTAGGGATGCACCGATATGACCATTTTGGCCGATACTGATAATTCTTTATATTTGAAAGCCGATAACCGATATATTGGCAGATAAATCTAAATCCAAATTTTTAGAACATTTTTGAGAGCCTGATTATAAAAAAGTCTCCCCATTAAAAGTCAAGATACAAACACAATTATGATGTTCTTATTTTAATGTTGTGTAGCCGATATGACAGACTTGCGCTAACATTTTGCATTTTAACTGGATTTTCCTTTTTAAAGTGATTTCAATCATATTTAAAGCAATTTAAAAGCATCATGTTGAACAGTGCACATCTAAAGTGTCTCAGCTGAAGGAAATAATAAATTATTTATCGGCTTTTAGATATCGGCTAAATGTTCTTGTTGGGCCGATGACGACGAACATTAAAAATGATCATTTATCGGCCGAGTACCGATAATGTGGCCGATATATCGTAGCATCCCTACTGAGCACTAAACTAGTAGCTAAAACAATTAAATTGATCCAAATCTTTAAAGTTGGAATGAAATGGTCCGTGTACGTTCTGGTAATTTGATTTTCTATTTTAAAAAGAAAAAGTCGTTTTTTGTATTTTTGGTTCAGGTGTAAAAACAATTGCTTATGCTTTAAAATTAGTTATGAATGTGTGGAACACCCTCGAGACATTTGATGATGTCTTAATCTCATATGTATGAGTTTTCCGCTGTTATCCGGAAACAATGCAAGGGATTGTGGTGATGCTGACCAGAGACGTGTGTTGTTGTGCTCTATACAAGATGTATACTGGCAAGAAATATATGTATAACAACCAAACAGTATGAAGTAACTATAACTAACAGAAAATCAAATTAGCAGAAGGTACATAGACCCGAAATGACTCATAATTAGGGTTGCAAAATTCTGGAAATTTTGAAGATGGAAACTTCCATGGGAATTTAAGGGAATTAACAGGAAATTATGGGAATAAAGGTAAATAAAGTGGGAATTTTCAAAGTTGAGGGTTGGCTCTTTATAGGGAACTTAAATATAGTTGAGGAAAGTATATTTTATCCAATAATCCAAATTAGCCAATATATTGGTTATCAGCTTTCAAACGTAAAGAATTACCGGTTATCCGCATCGGCCAAAATGTTCATATTGGTGCATCCCTAATTCCAAGACTTTGAACATTCCAGAACAAGAACATTCCAGACATAAATAATTTTATTTTCTGACAATACAGAAGAAAATGTGTCACTACTTCGGTTTCAGTCGCTTTCATTTTAATAAATGAACAAGTATTAATTGGGGGACTGGATTAACTGAACTTTGCAAATAACAGATGCCCCAATTCTGCCGAAAGATTCTGTGTGGGTCTGTTCATGACCGAGACAAAGAAACAAGGGACCTGGTGTGGAGAAATTCATCCTTTTAACAGTATAGATACAGCAGGTTCATTCATAATAGATTGACAACAGATCACATGCCGCTTCGCTCTCTGTGGAATCCCGTAGCTGCATCTGCTGGTGTGTGAATGCTTTATGACAGTTGTGTGCAAACCCCTATAAAACATCCTAGCATGTAGTTTGTCATAGATGTGTATCTCAAGGGAGACCATGCATGCATTTCTGCATGCAAATAATTTCGTGCCTATGGAAGCGCATAATTTTATTACATTAGACGTCTGTGGGTGTGTACAGATGTTCAGAAAAGTCTGGGGTTTCAGGCAGGTAGGTATTGTGATGGATATTGAGCGCTGAAGCTGCAGTGTGTCTCTTCCGCTGCCTTGCCAAGCAAATAGAAAAATAACAGATGCATCTTTAATACCCTTTACAGTATGACTGCGACATTACACCACAATAATTGTTGAGTAACGTGCAGTGACGATGCAGGGAATGCATCATGTTCTGCACTGGCTCACGCATCACCCGGCTCCCCTGCGAGCATTGCCCATAAAAAGAACACACTGGATCTGTGGATTAGCCATGGTAACAGATCTGCTGCTCACACCCACCATGAGAGAGAAAGAGTGCGCACGATCACAGCTCTGACCTGTATGAAGGATGATGTAAGCAGCTAAAACACATCGGGTTTGGTTCCAGAGCAGCACCGTGTGACAACACAGCCAGCCAATGGGAGAGCCGCCTAGTGACTGAGCATAGTTACACAAACACGCACACCAACTACACAGAGCTATATATGTCTGGAGTGTGTTAGCCATTTCAAAATAAATAAATAAAAAATCTAATAAAACAAAACAAGTTCCCTGGCATTCCTCGGAGCCGAGCTTCTAAACTCCCTTCCACACAGATCCTCTAATTATAGAGAAACCACAAGACACTCTTGCTCATATGCAAGACAACACAGCGCAGAAGAGAACAGGAAGGGTTTGGGTCTATTCACAAGCTGGGATTCTTTTTTTAAAAACCTGCGGGAGAGAGAGGGAGAGAAAATGGGAGGGGAGAGGAAGCCAGTGGCGCTGCAGAGGCTGTCTGTGTTTTCCGTGCGGAAGGATTTAGAGGGCGGGCGTCAGGGATAAGCAAAGGTGGGGACAACACAGACCTGAAGTCTAACAGGTTTACTGAGGTAATCCCTCAAAAGAGAATACAAGTGTGTATGTGTGTGGCTGGATCACTCTTAATACACTTACCTAATAAACAGTCAGAGGACAAAAACAAAATACAACATATCACAAAATATAATAAAAATACAGTAAAAGCAGTAATATTGTGATATATATATATATATATATATATATATTATATATAATTTTTTTTTTAAGTTATGACTTCCTTTAAATGGCAAAGTTGCCATTACTCCAGTCTTCTTCACTAGGGAGGAAATATTATACGGAATTCTTATCAGGATCATTCGTTGATGCACTTTTGAGAGATGATTGTACAGATTGCTTGTCTTTCCACACTTACAAGCAAAAGTCTTGTCCCACCTGTGGCAATGAGCATTGTCTGTATCGACTTTAGTGAAGTGTAACCACACTTTGGTAGGTTTAGTTCTCTCCGACACTAATTAAGCAAGGCTTTCGTGTTGTGCGCGCTGTAGCGTGTGAAAGGCACAGACTCCTATACGAGAGAGATCTCTCTTTTGGATTGTGAATAGGCGAAAACGCATCAGACAAATGTCTTAATACTATAGCGATTTAGAAATGGTTGGTAAAATTCTATTTCCAAGACTACGTTTATGTAGCAATAAACAGGAAATTTATTCTCGAGTGCCAAAAGCAGAACTGATTACACACTAGAGCTTATTAATACTACAGTCTTTCCTAATTTAGCCCCGAGGCCCATTAAATACTGGGTTTCAGTACCCATCTCAAGTCTTTGTAATAAAATAATTATTTTTAAATAACTTTATAATAAGTTCTTATTATAAATTTTGAAAAAAAAAAAAATCTACAAAACAATAATTATTTTTTGGGGGAATGGTGATGCACCTTTTCAGGATTCTTTGAAGAACATTAAGTTCACAAGGAATGTATTTAAAAGAGAAATCATTTGTAACATTATAAATTGATCAATTTAACGAGTATAGTACAAAATATTAATAAAAAAAAAAACTTTGAATGTAGGGTAATATTTATAGTCATAATGCCAATCATTTCATAGCTGAAGACAATTATTAGATTGGATGATACATTATGAAAAAAAATTTCTGCATATATGAATCATGCATGATGTGACCAGGGCTATTAATAAAGTTATTTAGGTTTATTGGGATTGTTAAGAACACAAGAAATTATTTTTAACAAGGGACACACTGACTAAACACCTGCAATTGTTAGAATCATGCTATGGCTGATGTAAAATGTACATAATTTTGTCCCAAATCAGATGCACTGCTTAGATATTAAAGATGCAGTAGGACATCTAGGAAAATGCTAACTTTAGCCTGATAGCACTAAAAGCGTACGTCCCACCCTCCTGGCAAATCGACGGTGTAATGTCTGCGTGAACAGCCTGCACAGTGGTGTGAAAACACACATTGACCAACAGGGAACACATGCTATAGGACCCTTCTGACTGAGCGATGTACAATTGAATGAACATTATATGGTCCTACGCCTTCCACAGACAACATATATTTGAAGAGTTCAGATGCAAAAGCCTCTAAATGCCATTTGAAATTTTCTTCTAAAATGACCATTTTTATCAAGCTTGTATATTTAAGTTCAGTAATTTCACTTAAATGGCAATGAAGATTACTATTAATTGTCATTTAAGTGAAATTTAAATAATCGTTTGTTGCAGCCCTAATGTATAGACATGTTAATGTGTGTCTAGAGGTCCAACGGACCATCTAATACGTAGGGTCTATACATTTTATCAGTTTATGATAAGAGAGAGGAACATGGAGTTAAAAGTATATAGTAAATATGCATGTTTTCAATTAATAATTAATGAGTAAGTAAGCCATGTTCAGCACAGAGCATGGTTGTAATAATTTGGTTTCAAATGCTATCGGTAACAATAAAAATATAATTAAACGAGTCTTAACTGAATCTATAAGACTGCTGAATCTTCAACACGCCATCTAAAGGAAACTGCTAATAGAAAGAGGGAAGGAAAGTGTCTGTATAAGTGAAAAAGGTTTAGCTAAAGGAGGAAACACGGTTGTTCCTTTTTCTGCCACTTTACAGTGATTTGCAGACAGACAGCGCTATAAAACAGACACAGTTAGAGACACAGCCTTAAATGATCTCAAAGGAATGTGTCTTAACCATGTTTAACCAACAAACTCTGATCTTTCCAAAATTCAGTGTCTCTACGATTACAATGTTAATTTCAGTATTAAACAATGCCTCAAATACATGTCTTGCATTGAGATTGAACACTATCAACCTTTCCTGTGATTTGCTGTATGAAAAAAAAACACTATTTTGAACCAACTTGAAAGCTGTCTGGCTGTGCTAATAGAGTGTATAAATGACCTTGAGCACGATAAGAGGAGAGTGCAAATAAATGACGCTGTGAGGAGAGAACTGTGGCAGAGGGCAGAGAAAAAGCCAAGCTGCTCTCTTTTTTTCCACCTCTACACACGTCGTCTCAGTTTCTTATCAAAGACCACAGATGCTGACAAGGAGAAATCCAGCGCTGGAGACAGAGCACTTACACACCTGCAAGAACCGCCAAGAAGCTAATGTACACAAACACAAGAGCATACAGCATACAGTATATATTTATAGATTTAGACCGCAAGTATTTTTGCAAATACCAATCTCTGGATACACTGAGATGGTGTGTGAATATGCATTGATAGCAATGATGACTAGGAGGGAAGTATGGTTGATTTGAGTCTACAAGGTCTAAATCCCCTAATTTTACTCTTGTCTAGAAAGCTGAGCTTCACAAACAAGATTTTTTCTAATGTAAGGACAACAATGGATAATGCAAATTGCAAACTTGGTAGCCAACTGCACAAAAACAGTGATTTATCTCCTCAAATCTCCATCAAAGCTATGATCATACACAAATAAAAGGTAAAAACATCTGAACAGAAATGTCATTTTTCTTACCTCTTGTTTATGGGCTTCTCATCCTTTTCGTAGGGTTTAACGGACCATTTTCCAATGCGTACGAAACTGCGGTTCATCAGACAGCGCTCCAGCAGGTTGTGAATGGCCTTGAAGAGAAGAGTTCGACATTCGTAGGACAGACTCGCTCTCCCACACGCCGTCATCCTCTCCTGTAGAGAGGACAAACACAGACTCGGTCACCAGTCTGCCACTGACTATAAACATCGGATGCAATGCTCGTATGTAAAAGGAATTGCAGAAGTGAATGACAGAACAAAAAAGGAGGCAGATCTACAACTTCAAAAAAGTATTACTATACTTATACTATACTCATTAATACAATAACTGCGATTTTTTTACTGACCAGTAGAAAAACAAGATTACTCTACAATGCTGAGGCTGCATATCTGCACCATACTCTCTCTTTAACTACAGAAAAAAAACATTATTACATATAATGTTCGCTTTCCTACAGTTTCTCTCCTTTCTGAACACATCAGCTGTGCTGGGCCATTTCTTAAGCTAAAGAATTCGAAATGTCAGGTATGTACTAGGGCTGTCAAACAATTAATCGTGATTAATCACATCCAAAATAAAAGTTTGCTAACATAATATTTGTGGGTGCACTGTGTATAATTATATATATATATACAGCTATGGAAAAATTAAGAGACCACTGCCAAATCAGCAGTGGTCTCTTAATTTTTTCCAAGAATGAAAGTCATGGCAGAATTTGAATTTTTTGGTGAAATATCCCAAATGTTTATATATATATATATAATATATATATATATATATATATATATATATATATATATATATATACACATATACAGCTATGGAAATTTGGCAGTGGTGATTTGGCAGTGGTCTCTTAATTTTTTCCATAGCTGTATATATATATATATATATATATATATATATATATATATAACACACACATGCTTGTATATATTTAAGAAATATTTTCATGTATATACTGTATATAGATTTATAAAACGTATATTTATATATATAAATATTTATATACAAATATTTTTTTCTTAAATATATACATGTGTGTATTTGTATATATACAAAATAATCATACACAGTACACAGACATATATTATGTAAACAAACTTTTATTTTGGATGCGATTAATCACGATTAATCGTTTGACAGCCCTAGTATGTACATGACAATTTCAAACAATGCTGCGTCGGTTCACTCAAACTTAAAACAATCCAGAGCTCCTGCTGATTTTAAGTCAATCAAAAGCTTGGGGCATTAATTGAATTTAAAAGAGACCTATGCACCTGCAGAATAAAAATAAATAAATAAAAGATTTCTGAAGCCCTAGTAACTTTTAAAGCAATGCAGGATTCTGCTCGATTTATTTATTTATGTTTGATTCGAGTTAATTAATCTGATGCACTGATTCTAGCAAATGCCATCTAGCCTTGCACAGACTAGACTTCCAGGTACGGTGTCCGACAGGGCTGTAAATCTGAGCGCTGGTTTGTTTCTGGATCACGTTCGGCAGTGGCCTCTATGCTTCAGTAATCTCATTAGGAGTCACTGCTTAAACCTGGCAGCTCTTAAGCTCCTTTCAAACATGTCTCTGTGCAGCACAGCTCCCATGAGCAACCAGAGGCTGCACGCATTACACCACCCACCCACACTTGCCCGCCGCAGGTCTGCAGATGGATACACAACAAATCCACTTGATAAAACAGTAACAAACAGCTCAGATAGGATTCCCCAACACCGCAGACGTCTGAGACAACATAATTGCCCCAGTGTTATAAATTAGACACACATTTGGTTAAGGTGACAACACAAAAGCACTTGATCATTTGCAGGTAAAATAAGCTGAATATATCTTCCTAACCAATCACAACAGAGTGTTCTCATGTGCAACCCTCTTTCTGGTCATGCACTCGTTTATATTTAAAACGCTGTTACTGTATCTGTTGCAGCTAACAATGCATTTTTATTTGTTTTTCCTTATGACTGCATTTTAAATGCTTTGCATACATGTTTAAATAAAAGATACTGCAGTTGATGGCTACTTTGATCAAGTCATCAGCTATCAGTAATAGTTCTGTACACACTAGGGGTGTTAACAGTTTGGTTAAGAGCAGCACGATTAATTGTTAAAAGATCGGTATCTCATTCTCTATTCAAACACTCACGCAATCTTATTCCTAAATGACCAGAATTTTGCTGCTGCCCGTGTTAATGAATGACAAGTGTCCACTGGTGCGAAGCAAGTGGAGAGAGCGAGCGTTTCAATTCATTCCCATGGAAGTTGAGCTTCTCTCTCGCGCTTGATTATCAAAGCATTGAAAACGCTCCCTCTGCTCCGTGCTAGTGGACGAGGACTAGCATGGACGCGATGTAAACGCTCTCGTTTATTGATCTGGGCAGTGACAAAACACCTGCTGGTCACACTCCGCTGACGCTTGCGCCGTGAAACTGTTTATAACAAGGACTTTGGTTAACCTCTGGAAGTACGATCATCACACTGCAACATTCAAAACCAAGTTTGCGCTGCCGCCTATCTGGAAAGAGGAGAGGTCATGTAAATGTACAGTATGAAGCAGCTTCACAAACAAAGAGTGTTTTTTTTTGCAACACATTATCATTATTTGGGTTACAAACATTTAAATAACAGGGATAAAAGTGTACTGGGATAAAACTCTTTAGTTTGGATAGTAAGTAAGAGTAAGTGCTCTTTTAAAAATTATTTTGACACTTGTGTGTATTGGTTTATCGGTATGCCAGGAGTTGGCGACAAGTGAGTGTTTAAAAAGAGTGTTTGTCATTGAATCATTCATTAAAATGATCTAGTTCGTTTTTTTTTTTTTTGGCCAGGGTCACAGGTTTCAGTACAGTTTGGTGTGTGCTATGTTCATGGAAAATAGGACAACCGTCAAATAAAAATAAAGAAAATAAGAACAAATAATCAAACTACAAGCACCAGCACAAATAATTACAATAGAGCAAAGATACCAATAAAATAAACAGTGCTTTTTTAGGTTCTTTAAGTATCTAACAGTAGTTTTCAGGTACATGTAAAATAGCATTGCATAAAATCTTCACTGTGTAAATTACCGTAAATTAAGATTAATCGTCTATTGTAGTTACAATAACGATAATCAGTCAAGAGCACAGTGAGTGATTTCCTTGTCTTTTGTTGTTTGATTAACATTAAAAAAAGTGACAGTAGCCTATAATTCCTGCTATCTATATAAGACAAAATGCACAGATCCAGTAAACTGATACAAAATTTTTTACAGAGAACCGTTAGACTCCTAGTTCACATTTAGGTCTGCATTAACTATTTTACCACATTCCCACACAATTACTGTTGAAGATTCATTGTTGGCCAAATCATAAGGCATTCAATCAGAGTTTGTCTGCATGCAATGAAATAAGTGCAGACTGAACACAGCTGAAGAACTGGAATCAGTCCAGAAGGCAAATCTATAATTCATTGATGTCTCCTGAAAAGGCAGCTAGTAGCACAATTCACTTTTAAAGGATGTCATTGATTTGACTACCAGCTTGGCAACAATGAAACACCTTGTCTTTTGTCAAAGCAGAGGGAGGCAGAGAATGAAAGAGAAAATGAGGTGGTTTTGGCTGCCTCATGCAACTTTTAATAGTCTAAGTACAGGGCCAGCTACTTTTCACCTATACACAGATACACCCTCTTGACAAAATTATTCAAGGTAAGAAATATTAACCTCAGAATCCATGAAAATCTCTGATTCATGCAACATCTAAAAAAAAAGTCACAAAAAAGCATTGATCTTTTTACTAGGAATGTGCTCAAAGAATAATTTCATTAAAGCAGTCAACATTTTGCACTCTGTCGCCATCTCTGTTTGAAATCTGCAATTGCAGTCATTCTGCAGAATTATCAACTTTACGTGAGTTGTAGTTCGAACACGGCACAGCACGGATGGACACGTTGAGGAGAGTGTGCAGCTGTCAATCACCACGCCGGTGTCGATACTGGCATTCAGAATCACAGATTATTCTTTTTGGAAGTGTGACCAACATAAGAATTATCACCGGAAAATGTCATCTGAACAAGTAAGAAACATCCACTTTTGTTCTGGTTCTGACATTGCAGTAAATCTCGCTAATTAAATCTAAATATCGCTAATCATGCATAGCCGTGCAAATGACACTTTGTTCTCAAATTGTTAATGTTAACAATGTTAGCATTGCGTGACATGTAATGTCCTTCCGAAATTTAATTTTTTCGCATGGGTACGGTTGCAGTTTCTTTTTTCTGTAGCCACTTTTGAAGTCCAACGAAGTCTTTTGCATTTTATAACGGGTGAATCTGTTGTCACTGGTGATTGTTGTTTGAACCTTTCTGGATCCGGCATAGGGTTGCAAAGGGGCTGAATATTTCCGGTAAATTTCCAGAAACTTCCCAAAAATCCTGGAAAGTTTCCGAAAATCCTGGAAAGTTTCTGGAAACTTTGCAACCCTAATCCGGCATCAAATTAATATTTTTAATTATATCAAGTGCTGTGAGAAAAGGCTATAAAAGTCCACCTCCAACAACCTCACACTCATAGCCTACTAGCTGAGACTGCTTCTTTATGTGTACAGATGTGACTGTAATGATTCAAAGACATGCTTGAATCTCCTGAGGATATCCACCAGGACCACTGGAATTAAAAACATTACAAGCTTACCTTTTTGAATCAAGCTACGGCAAGCAGATAGCGTTGAACTCTGGCTAGTTATGTATTTTCCCAAATATGCATTTTGGATCATTTTTAACCCAATAGTCTATGGTCAACCTCCTCTAATTTAGCTACAGCCATTCAAAAAGATAGTATGGCAACTGCAGATGCTGGAAACCCATCGACATCTCGCCCGTGCATGCCGAGAAAGAAAAACTGTGCTCCAAACCGTATTGCGCGCACGGCAGAGAGCGAGAGACCTTGCGTCTGTGCCTCATGAAGCACATGTAAGACAGAGAGCATCCTGATTGGTCGATATACAAATCGAGAATCGAACCGAGAACTTAGAATCGAAAATGTAATCGAATCGAGGATTTGGAGAAAAGTATCTGTACAAATGATGGGCAGCAAAATCGCAAGAAAAGCTTGACTTATACTGACAACTACACATTTAGTGTCAATTAAATTTCATTCATGATGCTTCTCCTGTAATCGGATTTAAAATACCATATTGTCCTTCATAATAAAAAGTATAACAAGCCTATAAGCTTTTGTAACAGCGCAGCACTGCAACACCACATTGACAAATTTCTACCAGTTAATCGCACATCCCTAATTCAAACTATGCAAAATCACTATATACGGTGCTTTTAATATGAAACTCAAACACCATACAATACTTAAATCTCAGCTATTGGTAACACGTCTTCCAGGATTGTGAGCCTGTATGTAAGGATGGCAATAAGATGATGAAAAAAAACAATGAAGGCATCACTGTCACTTCCACTTTCAATAAAGGCAAATCATAGTCTAACTTTTTTTAATATAAACAGCTGCCGTAAAATCTACTGTTGTGTATCAACGGCATTTCATTCCTCCTTTAAACCAAACCATCATGTTCACTATTTCTACTGTGTGGAGGAGGCACCTGGTTTCTATCAAGCGTTCCCTATGACCTTGTATCTTATGGTCTAACCACTACCCACAGAGCACGAGACACAAAGAGAGGAAGATAGCTGACTTACAAAGACCCATGTGCTCAAAAGACTGCAAAACATACTAACACCCCTGCAAAATGAACACATTAAGCCATAATAAATAAATGCATAAATGATGCAGCCTCTCTATTTAAATGGAGTTGTGTGTGACACAAGTATTGTTGGACTGACACGGGCTGTGTTTGTTTTGTAAGGGTAAGACACTGATTTTTTAGACACAGAGACTGTTTGTTTTTTTCTAAAAAAAGTTGAAGCTATCAAGAGAAACAACTGAATCGCCGTTCGGACTCACAAAAAACACAAAACACCTGGTCCAGCCAAGTTAAGCATGGGTGGATATAAGTGCATATATGAGAGTACCTGGTTAAAAACCAACAATAGTAAAAATTGTTGTTGTTATTATTACTATAATTTAATTATGATTTCTTAATGATAGTAATATTTATTATAATTCTACCAAAAACAATATTTCTGTACAAAACCAATTATTGTTATTATTAAAGAATAACTGCAAAGATTGTGTGAATCACACCAATATTAAAATAATAATATACAAATAAATGTACAATAAAATTATTATATTTACACAGAGGTGTGAATCTTAATTTGATTCTAAAAAATATTCAATGCGATACAGTACAGCTTAGTTTTATTTAATGCCATGTCAGCATAAAAAAATACAAATTACACGTATACATACATGGCGACAAAGAGGAAAAACGTCGGACTGCAGCTTTAACAAAGCACATCCAGCACTTTATTTTCAGATACGTTCTTTTTTTAAAATTTAAACATCAGATGCAATTTCTTTTTTTATTTTTTTTACCAAACAAAGATCACAGGGGATACATGCATCTCAAAAAATAGGATAAGAAACTCAAGGTAAAGTAAGGCAGTAAAGTAAGACATATGTCTTACTGCTTCCTCAAGACATACATAACTTTTTATTTATAGAGTAGCCTACTTTACTTACAATAAATTAACATATAAAACATTAATATATATTATAGGCCTATTTAATTACACATAAAAATAATCGATTCTTTTGTTTTTATGCATTTATGCAAAATCATTCACATCAGCATTGCAAAAAAGATTATATTCCACAGCACTGTTATATTTACAATATAAACTGCAAATTATGGCAAATATATGAATTCCATGTGTAGAGACAATAAGAGAAATTCAGAGCTGTGCCCTAACCTGACCACAACTAGGAGGCCAGAACATCCTGGTCTTTTCACCAGTTCCCTGTATTATTCAGTACACCAGCAGCACCATATTATCATGCCTCAGCTTAGACACACATGGGCTCATAATAGCAGGACAGTGAGCCCTGCCCCTTAGAGTAGTGCTGCTCCCTACAGCCACAGGTTCCTATGCAGGAGTCATTAGATCAGCTGTAGGGTCATTAAACTGAGAGATTAATGTCTGCTCAACCATTGGCCCCGGGGGATTGCGCCAGACCAGGGAAGAACCAGAGCTGTGCGCCACAAGAGCCTCTTCTCATTCTTCCTGCTTTTTTTCTGTTGTCTCTTTCTCTCCATCTTTCTTTAATTCAGTCTACCTTATCTTCATTCTCTGCTGTAACCAGTCTTCCCACTCTTTCTATATGCACCTCCTTTCTCTTCTCCTTGTGTCCTTGGCTTTTTTTCCTTCTCGCTCGCTCTAATTTGTTCCTTTTCTCTGATTTTGAGTGCAAAGCCATACAAGGACCGGAGAGCTTCAATTACTAATTAATGACTATTTCCAAAGATGACAGGAGAGCACAGCATGAAGAGAGAAACACTAAGGAAAGAGAAGCATAAAGATGGAGGAAGGAGGAGGCAGGGCTACCTCTTGTCTCTGGTTTGGGGAATTAAGTACAAAAGCCAATGCATCATCAGGACAGGGTGAACAAGCCTGACCATACCATAGTTTCAGTAGCACAGACAACACAAGCAGCAAACAACACTCTGAGAAAATTGTAAGTGCATTTCAGAGACAGATTACTAAAGAAAATTATCAACAACGATTACAGCCAATACTAAAGATACTAAAGCCAGACCGATATATCGGTGGGCCAATATTATCGGCCGATATTAGGCATTTTCCTAACTATCGGTATCAGTATTTCTAAAGGCTGATAAATTAATTAGGGATGCCGATATACATATTAATCGGCCGATATACGTTCATTTTTAATGTTATCGTCATCGGCCTGGTTAGAAAATGTGGCCGATATATTAAAGTCGATAAATAATGTATTATTCCCTTCAGCTGAGACGCTTGTTGAGCACTGTTCATGTTTTTGAATTTCTTGAAATATGATTGAAATCTTTTCTGTTCAACATGTGCAGCGCTAATTTGTCATATCAGCTATACAAAACTATAATGAGAACATTATTATAATTGTGCATTTGGGACATGGATTTATTTGTGAGACTTTTGTTTTTGTAATCAGGCTCTCAAAATTAGATAAAAAATTGGATTTAAGTTTATCGGACAATTTATCGGTTATCGGCTTTCAAATATAAAGAATTATCGGTTATCGGTATTGACCAAAATCTTCATATCGGTGCATCCCTAAAATTAATATAAAAATGCAGGTGCAGTGCTTCATGTAAGGGTGGCGTGTGAGTGTCAATCAGGAGAGAAAAAATTAAACACTCAATTAAAGTGAAAGCACGCTTTTGATAGTTTTTTTGTGCGTGTAAAATGAAGATCGCAATTCTCCCACAATTCTGAAAAAAAAGACAACTAACAAAAACAGTGAGCTTAAAACCGTGATAAAAACAGAACCGAGTAATTTGAACCTTCACACACCTAATCCCTACTAAAAATGCATATCATAAACACTATCCAAAACCACCAAAAAACTGTTTAAACCAGGTTTCTTTAAATCTAAAAACATTACATCATTGACCCATTTCACATATCTGCAGGTCTTTACCATTAAACCAAACACAAGCTACTTTCAAGTACTATGTAAACTGATGTTTGCCAGCACTACCAGTAAAGGTATAAAATAAATTGTTCTTGAGAACTGCAATTGCACATTTTAACAAAAACAAACAAAGCCCTGTCATTAGAGGAATAACACACTCTTGCAACAAAGCCCTTAAATTGTCAAATAGCACAACAAAATTACCAGGGAAAAAATAATACAAATCACGACCTCACAAACGGTGAGAAGAACAAAAAGGAGGTTTGCACATTATGCCAGGCAGCTAACCACCAGCAGTGTAAATCAACCCAAATCCTTCTTCAATAAAGCAAATGAAATAACACCAATTTCAGGTGACCTAGAAATGTCTTTTTAACACTAAACATAATGCGTCTGTCCAAGACCCATGCTGTTTTCTGGTAGGCATCTGGCACAATGTGTGATTGTCTGATCACACTGCTTGACTGTTACGGTATCCGAAGTCTGTTTAAAACTTGGGAAGCGTTGCGGAAACAGAGGAGGGTCAGGGAAATTGAGAAGGACAATAACATACCTTCTGAAGCAAAAGAACTTGTATTATTTCCTTTTGTATCTGACATTTCCTGTTGGAGGCAAAGCTCTCCAGCAATGGGTCAGAGGTCAAAGCAAGCAGAGGATTTACAAACGACATTGCTGGGATCTCATTCACAACCACCCCAAAGATCTTCAGACACGCAGTGATGTCAAAGAAGGCAAAAGCAGACATCATCTCCTCCAGAGCACTCAGTTCTCTCTCTGTTGATGGGATCCAACATGTTTTCAAAGAACCTTTTCTCTGAACAGCTCAGCTCTGTGGCCCGAGGGTTCACACTACACACAGCTTGCCAGTAGAAGATTCCTGCTCTTAAATGCATGGCTCATGTGTCTGACAAACAGTTCCAGTCAAATAGCTAGCACACCACAAAGTGTGCCTAAGAGTCATGGCCGACATGACACCCGGACAAATACTTAATAAAGGGTGTTCATCACAACTTGTTTCAATTATGTAGGAGGGAGAGTCTCAAGAGGTCAACCTGGGATTACAGCGACCGACAGGCTCTTGGTGTACTTGGCTTACTGCCCCAACTAACACTTGTATTAAAAGATGCATCGTTTAATTTCTGTACTAGTTTTACAGTGGCCCCGCATAGCAAAATGCAAAAAAATTAACCAAGATTATTGTTATCGCACCACCACGTTTCCCAACTGATAAGAGCTGTCATTTCTGTTGCATGAGAGAAACATCAAACGACACAAGTGGAATGAAACGTGCTAATTGTTTGAGGTGTGCAGTGAGGAACGTTTATTACTCTGAGAAACAATAATAGACAGCACAGGGCGAGCTCAGAACAGGTCCTCGATCACATGAAACCGTTACTACACTGCGCTGGGAGATCCAAAGCATTTGAACACACTGCAGAATAAATAACATTGCAGTGAGATCTAGTGGGACGCATTCAAATTCAGCACAGAATTCTGTTAGAAACCATATTAGATCAAACAGCACTGATGTCTAAACCAGGAGAAACATTGTATCGTGAAAGAACAAGTTATAGTAGGTTATAGTGGGTTATAGAAAGTTATAGTTTTCAATCCACAAATCACCAACATTCACCATGGATTTAATGTAGCAATGCTAACTGTAACCACAGTATTGTGGCAGAAATAGAAATAGTAAATAGATATTAGGCATTTTCCAAACTATCGGTATCGGCAGTTATAATAGACGATAAATGAATATTTCAAAAATAAAAACGGACGAAACACACTTGAACCATGACATGAGTATTATAGTTTTCCACCAGAGGGCACTCTACACAGTCCCTGTTGGCAACACTCGTTGAGTTGGTCATGAGACAAACATTGCTTGAAAAAAAATTAAAAGAACATCCCCATCAGTTCTCTTAACTCAAATAAGCATGACACAAATAATAAATACCTAAAATAACCCAATCCTATTTTAGTGGGAAACCTTTTAAAAACAAAACATTTATTGCAATTTATAGCTGGCGGCGAGCTCCGGCGAGGGCAGCGCATCTTGGACGGCGAGAAGAGTTGAAGTCAGGTCAACTTTATGGTAATGAGCTGTGACGCGGTTCTGCGGCAACCAATCGGACTGTAGAAGTCTTACGCTTGAGGAGTCCAGAGTAATGTAAACTTTGGTTTCGACCAAATTAGTTCCCAAGCAAAACGAAGCTTTTGCCAATGCGTAGAAATCCAACACACATGGCACCCTTTAGCATCAATATAACATGCACAGATTATGGGTAGGTTTAGGTCTGGGGTAGGGTTAGGGTTAGACCACTAGGAGGCGCCTTCTGCCCCATATATATCTATATGTTTTATAAATATAGCATCTACATATTGACGCTACAGGGTGCCATAAGCGTTGGATGTCTATGCATTGACAAAAGCTTTGTATATGACGCCTTGGGATGAGAACAGGCTGTTTATTTTGTTTGCAAACATGTCACTATAATTGTTAAGTTCCTTCCATCAATCAATTTCTTACTTTCACATTTAAAAGATTCCACAAGGTTAACTTACACCCGACTTGGTCAGTCTGCAAAAATAACAAATCAACATGCTTGTTTGCTTTGCGGCCCCTTAAATAAAGTTTTAAAAAGACCAAGCATTCGATCTACATCAGAACGTCCACGAATCTTTCTACGGCGTCGTTGGCAAGGAAGAACACAGTAATATAATTTGACAGCTATCAATTATAGTTTAACCTAACCATCTTGACCGTCACGCTTAGTAACACATACAGCTGTGCCTCACCAACGTGCAACAGTGAAAAGTGATCCTCTCAAACAGTGTTGCGCTACATTCCCGATCGTTGTTAAAGCAACAAACAAATACCGGTATTGCGGTATTATCATAAAAATAAACACCGGTATGCCGCCCAGCCCTAATATTAAAATTAAACACAAAAAAATGATTAAAAATGTGTATAGGCAATTCAAATAAATAAAAATGATAAATACCTAAAATAACTTAATCATATTTTAGGGGAAATCTCTTAAAAAAAAAACATTTATTGCAATTCTGTTCAGAGCAGAAAAACACAATTTACCTTGAACAAAATTTTTACGTTATAAGCCAATATATGGAAGAAAATACTCCAATAACAAAGACTGCTCTCCTTTTCCTCACATCATAAATTTAAACATGACGTTTAAAAAAAAAAAAAGTCGGTATGAGCCTTAATTTCATAGCCTGAAAGCCCATCAGCCTTCAGCATAATGGGTATCACCAGCATCTGTCTTTGAGCTATGCAGTAAACAGGTAGCCCTCAGCGAAAAAAAGCCAGAGGAGGGAGAGAGAGAACAGGGGAGAGCGGGAAGAAAAGAGAGAAGAAGCTGCCAGCACAACTCGCACCACAGGGAGACTGGCAGACGGGGAGGGAGGCGAGAGAGTGTAGCAGACGAGTGTCAGAGGAGGAAAAATGAGGAAGAAATGAGCCCTACAGCAATTACCCTTACAGACAGACTACAGCTCCTTAATTTCTATGCAAAAAAGATCAGAGAGAGGGAAAGGAAAAAAGAGAAGGATGGAGGCAAAAAGGGAGAGAGAGGAAAAGCAGAGGGGAAGGAAAGAAAGAGACAGAAAGGAGGAGGGAAAAAGACCTTATTCATGTCTCGTTCTGTGGATGCCCCTGGATAGAACCGACATCAGCAAGCGCCACCGACGGGAACAGAGAGCAGGAAGGGGGAGGGGAGGCCATCGGACATTTACATAAAAATAGAGGGCCATGTCTACTGAGGAGATGCTCATTTACTCCAATGGCAGTTCGGTTATTCCAGATCATTCCATCACATAGCAAGTGGAGCACTGGGATTGGTTCTCTCCCACGTTCCATTCAGAGTCGGGAAAAGTTCCCTCTCAAACATCAGCCAAATGGCCTCCTGTCTCATTACATCTCCGAAACAGCACTCCATGTTTTCCTCCACTCGCTCTGTGATTAAATACAAGGATTCAGAAGATCCGTCAAACTCTTCCTTCACTTCTTCACTTGCTATTCCCTTGGGATGGGAGCGATTAGTTAGCAGACAGGAATGGCACTTGCTGCAAAATTTTCAGACTTTAACAAGCTGTTAGATTTGATGGGGGCGGGGGTAAACTATGAGAGGAGGGAACAAACATGGAGGGATAAAGATGTGAAGAGACACCAACCCAAGACAGTCTTTTATGGCGCTTTTCCACTACACAGTACCAGCTCGACTCGACTCGGCCCGGCTTGGTTTTCCACTGAGTAAAAGTTGTACCTGTTCCTGCTTTCTGCTACTTTTTTGTACCACCTCCGGCGAGGTTCTGAGCGAGCTAAGGCGATACTAAAATGTGACGTGAAAACAGTGCCGACTGCTGATTGGTCAGAGAGGATCGTCACCATTCGCTGCGCATCATTGCACGTGCCAGATGGAGTATCCAGAATAACCCCGCCATGTTTAAATAGTTTGCCCTGAGATAGTTACTAAACTTACTACTATTATTATGGCAACTCGAAAGAATACGCCGTGGTCAAACGAGGAGGTGCAGACTTTCCTTTGTTTGGTGGCCGAAGAGAGGATTCAGCGAGAGATTGATAGGGCAACAAGGAACGAAAGGCGTTGCTATGACGACCGGGTACTATTTGTGGCGGTACTGTCTGCAATGGAAAACGGAAATGAAAGCTTCGAGTCGAGCTGGTACTGGTAATGGAAAAGCACCATTAGTTTATGCTCGGTATTAACGTGATCACAAGTGGGCCATACATTAAATATAGATTAATACTTAAAGCTACAAAAGTTATTCATTCAAGAACATTGATGATTTTATCTTTTGACTGCAGCAGATTTATTAGGCTGCACGGATCCAATAAACTGTTACACACAAGTTTTCTTTCTCAACTGTTTACATTTACTTAAGACATAACGGACCATGTTTACGAGGACACTTGTCAAAACGGCATTTCGACATTGACCGTTTAGCGCGAATCCAAGTCCCACAGTACTAGGGGTGTCGAAATTAATTGTTTCTACGATACATCATCCTCGTCTGCATTCGGTATCAGTTCTGTAAACGATTATAATGTACTGACGCTTTTCTGACATCATTTGTCGCGGTAGCATACAATCGCAGAGGAAGGTAAGACGCAGAGTGCGAGCAATAAAAAATGCCTACATCTGGGCACATTTCAGCTTTTATGAACAACCTGGTAAGCACGACCTGGAGAAGACACACGCTGTGTGCGGCACTCATGTTACGCACAAATAGAATATGCAGGAGGTAATGCCACTACTTAAAACACGTTAGCCGTTTTCACCCCAAGCTGTTAACGCCTGGCAGAGTCTGACTGCTTTAGAGTAAGCGGATAAGCACCAACATCACCCGAATCCACAGCCAAATACAAAAATACAATACATCCACCCGGCCCAATAATTTTCTCTGATTTAAGCATTCACACCAAATGGACAAATTAAAAAAATTTAATGAGTTGTTACGCGTGATTATAAATGGATGATCGTCACCTTCAACAGCGGACTCAGCGGCGGTTGATGAGCGCATCTCTAATGGTAACATTAGACACAGATGAATGAGCGCTGCTTTTAAATGAAAATTTCTTTAAAACAAAATTGATTTGACATCATTTAATTTTCTTAAATGGCATAAACAGGCTTTACTCCCTTGAAAATCACTGTGGCGAATCAGAAGTTGGAATTGCGAGTATTGAAATTGATCATTGAAAGAGTGTTTTATCATCTATTTCGTCCCCTCTATCTCCGCTAGGGTCTGCATTTTCAAATATTGCCAGTGGGTGGAGTCAGTCTCTGACCAGCGGTTTAGTTACCCTTTAAGTAAAATTAAAAATTGAGGATGCGGTTTATCGTGATATCGAATGGAACCGAATCAATGACAATCGCAATTCGAATCGAACCGTGAGAACAGTGTAGGTTTACACCCTTACACAGTATACTTTGCTCATGCACACGCTTTGCATGATTTTAATGACACTGCTTAATATCAGCTGCGTCCTACAGATTATATCACACAGCCTTAGTCAAAAGAAGCATGTGAACACATTGTATTTGTAATGTAAATGCTAATGCGCCCTGATGCAGATTCCCAAACTGCCAGCTCAACTGTAAATTAATCACTTCACTATAACAAAGACTTAAACAGCTTGGTGATGCTTTAAAAAAAATATATCCGAAAGGTGGAAAAAAGCCTGTTATATACACAGATCTGAGCAACACATGTGAAGTTCAGGAAATACAAGCAGTTGACTCAAATCTAAAAGACATCCTCTCAAAACACTGAAAAAATGTGAGAAGTGTTCACAAGAGACCCATTTCAGATGCACGTTCAAAAGTAACACCAAGTGTAAGCAGGATCTTAACATCTAAGAGAGTAGAGAATATGATGAAGGTCAGCAGCTCTAGCCACTAAGTGAATTGCAAATCTTAATGTCCAAGCTTTTTTTTTTGAGCCACTTGTGACATCTCATATTTGACAAAAGTCTGAATTATGGCCCAAGAGACACAAGTTCCTCAAGTGCAACATACAAAAGAAATGACTGTGCCATCTTTCACTCTCTCTCCTCTTTAAAGTCTCACTGGACCTGCTGTTCACTGATTCACACCTCCATTGCCAGGGTGCCAGTCGACATCTAAATCAGGTGCTCTGTGGTCCAGCGCAGACCAATATATTTAAGTGTGTGTGTGTGCGTCTTAGAAGCTTAAACTACTGCATCCCGTGGGTCTCCACTGTGTTTGTAAGAAGACCAGAAGAAAGACAACAGCATGTGTGTTTGTGAAAAAGACATCAAGAAGTGTGCGTCAAGAGAGCTGTCGAACGGGCAGCAGGTTCACACGGTCTGTCACCAGGAGAGAAGGTCAAGTGGCAACGACCCTGCTGATTTCAAGACGACCACAAGTATAACATTTAGTCCTGACAAACAGGCTGTTTGACACTTTATCTGATCCTGACTTAGTTGAACAAAGCAGCACAGATGCCTACAAGAGGAACAAATTAAAAGTGCACAGCTTAATGCAACATTTGACAATCTGGATTAGCAGTGCACTCACAGAAAATGAACTGTGATTTCATCTGCAATAAAATTAAAACTTGAATAGAGTTCATCTCAGATTTCCCAACACCTTATGACCAATTCAAACTCTTCCATGACTTTTCCAGCTGTTCTAGATGTGCAATCTCTAACTAAACAAATATTTTAGAGCAGGGCATTGCTGGGAAAAAAAACCCTTGAAAATCTCAATTAGAAAATTTCCTAATATTTCCAGGGTTTCCTTTGACCATGGGAAACCTGTTCTGGAGACCAACAAGTGAAGAAAGAAACAAGAGGTGCCAAGAGAAAGAGAGAATCACATGTCTGACTCCTCTTCTGAAAGTCAAGAGACACAACAGGGATATAGCCATTGTAGAAAATATCTCCACAAACAAAAGGAAAATACAGCAATATTTTGTGTGGAGGGTGATATTATGGAATGGGTAAATTGATCATTCTTTTTCCCATAAGGCTCCATTTCTTCCCACCTCCGGCACAATGAACGGTAATGAGGGTGGGTCAATGGAAAAAAGAAAAAAGGCCTTTTCCTATTTCTCTATTACATCCCATTTTTCATTCCTTCTGTTTCACACAGCAAAAGGCATGAATAAAGATGGGGCAGGTCCATCTTCCTGGACGAAAAGGAAAAAAAAACAAGGAAGGAGAGAAAGGTGGAAAATGAAAGCTTTTCCAAAGACATCCATGATGCTTTCGGCTCGTTCATGCTTCAGTGCTCTTCATTATTCCATCCTTCAAAGAGCTTAAGAAATAAAAATGAGGCAAAACTTCTTCAATATTTCCTATTCTTTTCTTTTTGTTTTTTTATCAAACCGAGGGATTTGCACACATCGGTTGAGAATTGACAGCATCAAACAGACTCCACTGCTCGGTTTCTCACAATACAACACAAACCCAAAACAATAACCCTCAGGTCTGGGTTAGCAGAGCGAGAACTGCTCTTAAAAGAAAACACAATTACAAATGCATTTCACACTATTGCTACCCCACTGATCTACAGGTGAGAACTTCTACAGAGATGAATCAAACAGTCTGTTCAAACACAAGCAGAGGCTCTTGATCTATTTTTATCCCTCTAACGATTCTTGTAAACATAAAAAATATTGTACCGTGCATAAATTTAATGGCACACTTTCTAGGTTTATTCGCAAGCGACAGGCACTGACTGCCGTGCTGGGACTATAGAAATAAAAACTGAAGATTTTTGCTTGGGCCTACAGCACATTTTGATGACAAGTAACTAAAATGCACACACAAAGACTGTGTGGGTGTGAGAGAGGAAGGAGGAAGAAATTCAGAGAGACCACAGTCGATAAGAAAGAGAGATAAAGTGGGCGAAAAAGGAAAAAAGAAAATGAAAAACGCGAAACAAAAAGAAGTACTCGTTAGAGTCAGCGACTGTGTGTCATAAAAACACAGTGAGCCGCCTACCTAGACAGCATCAAGACACTAGGGTTGCCATGACCCCATATCGCAGCATCTCCTTTATTTAAGATATCAACTTGGTACAAAAGTACCAGTACAGACTGATAAGATGGATTTTCAAAAATAATTCTCAAAAATGCTTGTCTGGTTGGCAGCTCACTGGGTTTTGGGACAAACCCTAAGCTGCACTCCACAGCTTACCTGTGAGTTCGTGGTGGATGAGATCGGAGAAGTTGGGATCGTCACCCCACCAGAAGAGCCAGAGCTCCCTGCGTCCCTGCCTCTGGCTCCGCCTCCACACGCTCAGCACATCTGCCTTTAGACAGCGGCTGAAGCTGCAGAGGATGGGGTCCTCCTCCGTGACCGGGAACAGAATGGGCGCAGAGGGTCGGACCTTGCCACACATACCTCTTCCATTTTATCCCCGTCAAGTCAGCCTGTGAGAAAGAGAGATTGTGTTAACTTCTGTCAGTAAGGGCACTCACCACCAGTAAAAAGACACATATTCGGCAGCATCTAAAAGTCTTACTGCTGATCTATTATCTGGTTTTAAGACCGAAGATAAACGGCACTGATGTGATGGAACAGACCCTAGACCAGCAGCACTCGAGCTATGAAATACTTAATGGATCCGAGCCCAGGAGTTAATCCTGCCTTAATGATCCACGGTAAGATCAGCCACACTCTGACCCCAAAACAAGCAGTGAAGAATAAGAGGTGTTACAATAAAATTGTCTTAACAAAATATATATATATAAATATATATACATATATATATATATATATATATATAAAATACATATATATATATATATATATATATATATATATATATATATATATATAGAAATATTTTTTTTACTATTTAGAAAAGCAAGCAGAGATTTTATACATAGAAAAAAGTAAAATAAGAAATAAAAATATGGAAGGTGATAAAAATAGCGACATTATATCTGAGCCCAAATTAACCAATAACACATGCAGTGACGCTACAACACATCTAGGCCCGTCATGACAACAAATTTTCCTGGATGATAAATTGTCCAAGAAATTGTTTCGATAAACGATAATATTGCCGTTCTGAGACCATTTACATCTAAAATAATGATAATGGCATAATAATGCAGTACACCTTTTCAAACATCAATACATTTATATTTCTAAAGACTATTTAACACTGAAAAGGAAAACATTTTAAATATCCACAATAAATGAACAAAACAAACAAAAACAATGGACTCTCAGACTCTGTTAACAAAAAATGCACTTGAAAAAATACCAAAAAACAATAAATAAAATGAATGTAAATAAAACCCAACCCTACCCTATGATAAATTATTTGTTAAAACATTAACAAAAAAAAACACTGTTAATTTAACATAAAAGCAAGCATGCTCCTGCGTGCATGGTCTGGTATGACTGAATGTTTGCAAAGTGCGCTCCCTTAATAACTCCTAAAAAGCTGACAGTTCAACATGATCTCACACATCTCTGTTATTATCAATGAAGCTGACTGCACAATGAATCTTTCATAAAATCCACACTTTGTTTGTTATAATTCGAGGATTTGCCAGCATACGGAATTCAGCACTGCACAAAAAGTCAGTTGAGGCCATCCTAAAATATGCTTCTGATTGGCCATTGCATTCAAGAAATCAACACATGTCTGTGATTGGCTACATCGCTCAACGCTGCAAACATGTTATGAATAGAAACTCTGGCCTATAAATCGTTTCTATTTTGTTTTAGCTGTTCTTGTAACTTTTCTAAAAGAGGAATAAAAACTAATAGATTTTTATTTATTCACAGATATTTCTCAGTTTGCGGAGTCCCCGAATCTTTTTATAATTTTCCCGCAACCCACACAAACAGAGTGAGTGCATTAGGCCGGAAACACACTGGCTACGTGGCGTAACGTCTCAGCTACGTGGCGTGTCTGTTTTTATTTCGGCTGCCATGTTAACACGCGCGTCTCAGGAAAACGTGTGCATGCTAGAAATAGAACCGACGCTTATTTTTCACGAGACACGCAGGCGTGTTGGAACCGTGTCCAAGCAAAATAGAATAGGAAAATATGTTTATAGTAGGGGTGTAACAATATATCGTGGCACAATATATTGCAATACAAAAATACAACAATACGTGGATAGTTCCATGAAATACGTGGACTGTGTGAAAGAAAATTCTCACAAACGTTTTAGTGTCAGTACTACATTAAACTAATATATATACTGTTGATTATAATGTATAATAATTCAATGGGGAATATTTGTGGGTTCTGATAATGACAAATGACTTACAAGTAACTTTACCAGTAAAAAGTGTCCGAAAAAGTGCAAGAATATTTGTCTAAAATAATTCTGTATTTTCAGATTCAGAATCATGAATATTGTTATTATTTATAAACCCACAATGTAATATCAAAGTTAGCATTTTAATCAACAGTAAATTTTTTGTTAACCTTGTCTTGGAGTATCGCAATAATATCGTATCGTGAGTTTTATACTAGTGATATGTATCGAAATCGTGACATGAGAGTATCGTTACACCCCTAGTTTACAGGTTATTTTGTACATGAATACATATGAATACATTAAATTATGGTTGACAGTCTATGTTGACAAATTCAGATATAAATAAATTTAAACAAATAAATAATTATCAATTTTCAAATATTGCACCTGTCAATACATAACGAAAATATTCTGTATTTTGCAGTCAATAATACTGACAGTGTCTTTATCAGTAGGCTTTATATTTGTGCTTAACATGAAGTATAAGTCTTCCACAACTCTCTCCCATATGTCTCTCTCCCAGTACGTCACATAGCAGCAGCGCCGCGTAAGACACAGTTCTGGTGTGCAAAGACACAGAAAACGCCACGCAGCTGATATGCTACAGAAACGCCACGCAACCAGTGTGTCTTACCGCACATGCACATGCTCAGCCATCAGATCTAGTGCCGCTCCGCACTCTATTGCGTTTGGATTGCACGTCTCTAGATCAACGTCCCGGCCCGAGGATAGTTTCGGGATATATCGGCCGCGGGTCGGGCTCGGGGAGAGAATCTAAGCTCTAGTTCACTCCTCCAACGCTAAGGAACCAAGAGTTGTCATCCAGTCTCTTTGGTAGAAAGACAGATGAGGAAAACAAACAAGCATGCAAATGGAAATTATTGCGGCTGAAAAAATTAATCGAGCTCATCTTTTTATCGTGCGATTAATTGATTATCGAGACAAGCCTATACACATCCTTAATTGACTTGCCAAGACAGGTCATGCAGACCTCAGCTTTTATAAACTGGACAGCAGCTTTTAGAAAGAGAACAACATAAAAACAGCCATTAACCATTATAATCTAAAAACCCTGACCCTTGGCAAGCCTAACAGCGGTCATTCTCTGTTGTGCACGCCAGTTAGAATCAGAGATGGAAAAAGACAGCTTAAGCCAGGTGTTTACAGCCATGTTCATAAGAATGCTCATTTATTACAAAGTGAAACTTGTTGCAGCTGTTGGAAAATAATGCAGATCAAACACCTGCATAATATGCAAAGAGAACATCTGCAGAGGATGCACTTAAAAAAAAACAGCAGAAAAAGCTGTTACACACTTGTTACTGAAACTAAAAATGGGGCAAAACTAGCGGTCGAAGTTTAGACCGTTGACAGCTGAGAAAAGAAAAAAAAAGTCAAAACGGACTCAAAGCCAGAAAGAAGAATTTGGCTGAAATCTAAGAGCAAAGTAAACAACCACAAGAAGCAATCCACTTTTCCAGCTCAAAATTCTTGTTTCCCAAAAAGAGTTTTTCTGTTGTTGATGGAATTCCATATAGTCTAAAAATAGCAACAACCACAATATGCAAAAACATCAATGGAAAGTGTGCATGTTTTAAGAGCAGGAGTCATGTTCAGGTTGAGGAATCTGGCTCCTTTGACTTTCCACTTAAACTTGAGTGGTTTGCTGGGTCATGGCCTTCCACATAACTTCCTCCTTTGTCACAACATCTTTTCTTCCTCTCACTCCCTTTTTCACTAGTTTACAAGAACTCACCCGAGCGCTGCCAGGAACGACAGCAGATGCTTCTAGTGAGAATCAGAGCAAACAGCTGAGTTACAGGTGAAGTGACACCAACAACCTTCTTGAGACGCACTCCATCTAACGGCCCAAAACTATTCGGATGCTTTCCCTGCAGCTCTCACTCCCAAGAGACACTCATCAATAACGTCTGTCTCACGTTGTTTCAGCCACTCAAAAAAGTCAATTGGCGCCTGAAGAACAACCCAACAAGTGTGACAAAACTTTAAATGTCAATCTCAGGAAGCCACAAGCTATCTGCAACATATTGCATGAAAACGTGCATCAGACAACATTAAAGTTCATCTCTGGCAAGCATTTTTATTGTTACACTATACATAAATAAAGTGAATAAACATGTAATCAAATCTTCATTATCAAAATTATATTTTAGTCACTTATCTGGCTAATATTAAAAAGGTGTGTGTGTTATGAGGCAGCAAATGTGTGTGCTGAGGTGAGACAGAGTTCCCCATGAGTTGAGCCTTACAGTTGTGTGCTAAAATTACACCAAGCAAAACAAAACGGGGTCAAACACTTTAAGAGCTTACATGTACAGAGAAATATGCAGATGGGCTGTTTTGCATGATCAGATGGGGACACTTAATGTAATAAAACAAATGTAACTGATTGAAATTGGGGCAAAACGAGACCAGGAGAAAAAGCACACCTGTAACTAAACAAAAAAAGAAACTCTTCCGAGACTGAGAGCAGAGCACAAGCAAGTTTCTGGAAAACTGCAACTATTCATATTCAAATGATCAAGCAATACATTCAAACTAAGTGTGCAAACAAGTTCTCAGTTGAGCCATCCATCTTCAGACAATATCAGAGATTGTGCTGTGGCAGTAATAAAACAGAGCAGACATTAAACTGGATAAGCTGAAGTTATATAATTCACCACAAGGCCTTGACACTGTTCACGAGAGTGCGTCTGTGTACTTGTTTTGCTGTAACAGTGAGGGACACATTTATGAAAATGTCAAATATAGCAAAACCTTCTCAGCGAAGTGAAAAATCTGCATAAAGAGAACCAATACTGTCTGTTCTCAAATCTAAAAAAATGCAGGGCTGGTCCATAGCAGTTATAAATAGCTTAATCTAACAACAATATAAGTCAACGAGACACCAGTGTGTGTACAAGTGTGTGCACGTGCGTTTAGGGAGCAGAAAGTGCCATAAACAACCCCGCAGGCTCCAGGAATGCCCAATCTATTTCAAACCCCAATGTCTCTTATTGCAGACATGAGGTAAACCCCAAACCCAACACTGGTTATTTTGAGCCAAACAACTGATGCATGGCTCACATGATTATTGCAAACACACCAAATCCATCAGTAAAGGGCCATTCCATGAAAAGGTTGGATTTTCATTATGATTTCTGCAAGTAGATTTTCCATGCTATTAATTGATTGTACATAAACAAATGTAAGTGTTTACAAATTGCATTGTCATCTTTAATTATGTTGGAATTTGTAGTTTTTAGGTTATTTTAGCCATTGGCTCAAGGTTATTACATAACAGTGTTTGTTATTAGACAGTATAATTTAATGTAGATTATTCTACAAACATTCAGTTTTCAATAATCTGCAGGCAAACATACTGATGTAATTATGACAATAATTTGAGTTATGGAACTGCATATACTATTAATAAGCCGAAGTTATGATGTAAAGTTGACAACTTGAAATGTGATGGCATTTAAAAAAAACAAAACAAAAAGACTATGACCACTATATTTTTAATTAAAGGAAAAGAAAATACAAGTTACAAAATACTATATTAGCATAAGTATGTATTTGATAAAGCAGCAAGAAGTTGGAAACACATGCATTAGAGATTAAAAAGAGGGTTTTAAGCAAATATTTAAAATCTGGTGTCAGGTTTGCATTGTTAAACACATTGCTTAAACATATGAGAGACATTAAAACACCATTTCGTGGAATGACCCAAAATAAGCCTGTAGAGTAGCGTGTAAACATTCATGTAAACACCACCGATCATAAGAACATGGAGTTAGAACTGAAGTCTAAAAGGCTTTGTTTTAAACATCTCTTACAATAATATATTTTAAAAACCAGCAGTGCAATTTGTAACGTAAAAAAGTGCTGTTAAAATGAAACTTCAACTTTCATTCTGCCAACTCTCTTCCCTGCGTGCAATTTACAAACACAACAAATCAAAACACACAGTCGCTTTGCGTTAAGCCATCTGGTGCAAAATACTACAAACATGTAATCTCTTAAGAAAAGCTTAAAAACGAGCAAATAAACAAGCAATGTGTGTTTGAATCACACACATACACTGGGCCCTGCTCCTGCTCGCTCTCTCTCTCCACTGGGGCTGATGTTAGCATGCTAGGTAGCTAAAAATGGCTGCTTTTTCCTTTTAGTTTTTAAATCTCTTACCAGATAGAATAGATTGGAATGGCAGTCCTCCAAGCTGGCCCAGTTCGGTACGAAACAAGAACTCATCCTTTCACTGCGCGCTCGAACATCCCACCATCGGGCTTTCCATGGAAAAAAAGAACGTTTCTCCGAATTCGAGTCGAATGTGAACGGAATTATTTTTAAACAATCGGTGGGGGAATGGAATTCAACAGCCCCATTCGATCGCTCGCGCCTCCCGCGTTCAGCCCGAATAAGAATAAAAAAAGAACGGTTTTAACCGTCGACGAGGCTGTGGGTGAATAGATTACATGTAAAGATAGAGGAATGTGTTATTAAAATAGAAAAAGAGAAAGGGAGAGCAAAAAGAGGCAACTCTCCCCCCTCCCCCTTGGCTTAAAAACGGTTTTAGCTTAAAAACGGCTCTCTTATGCCTCCATCCCCACCGAAAGCGCTTTAAAAACGAAAAACATTCCGCGTTAAAAGCGTCGAAAGGTGACGAGAAACTACATTAAATGGCTCATTTTCATTTAAAAGCGTAAAAGGTCTGTGTTCCTGCTGGTTTCCATTTGAATTCATGGATTCCTTTCTCTAATGGCGGCCACAGGGAACTCTGCCTCCGCGGAGCCCATTGGCTGCTCGGCGGTCATGAGGGGCGTAACAACACCTGTAAATGACGGTCGCTGCCGCTAGGGGAGTCACTGAGCAGATACAAATTACAACTGGCAGACTTTCAACCTGCGCCACCTAGTGGTAATTTTCAATACCAATAATATTGGTATTTTTTTGTAGTAAATTTACATATCTTTAAATATAATAATACAATAAAAAAATAATAATAACACACTTTTTATAAAGATTTGTTTTATTCCTGGTCACATTTTTTTAATTAACTAAAATAGGATAAATGGAAAACTGCAACATTAAAGTAACATAATTTAATATTTTACCTACAGGTAATTGTGAGTGAAAGAAAAGTATCAACCATAAATATATGCATGTTTCCTTTCATGATAATATTTTTACAACATATGGCTGTGGAATAAATGTTGATTTATACATTTAAATCATAAAACAACAAAAACAGCAACTCATCAATAAGAAATTGGAAATGTATAAATGTAAGCGGTCAAGGTGCATAGTATACAGCAAGTGAGGGACTTGAGCACCTCCCAGTGTGTCCTTGCATTTTTATGATTCCACGACAAGAGCCGCATTTTTTTGTGTGTGAAGAGGACTATCAAAAAGAAATATAATACACAGTGGAATGTCAGGCGTAGTTAGACACGCAGCTGGCTGAATGAGATTACTTTCACTCAAGAGTTTAAGTGAGATGTATTCCCATGGATGTAACAATCAGATGCCAGCATCATTCGCTGCTTTTTTAATGGTGTGGGGCTTGTCTGGCTGAAGTGCATTTAGAAAATGAAAACTTCATTGATGAGTACACAAACCTATTAGCCACACCGGTGCTTCACATGATTTACGCTTGGTCTATAGATTTGTACTAATATTCAAATGATATGTCCACTAGATTAAACACTTTTTACTTTAGATAATGCATATTTGTCAGAGGTAAAATTATGAAGGCTTTTGATGTGAACGAGAAAGGATGTATTGATGGCTGCATTGATTTACAAGGTCATACACACACAATAGATCTGTCAAAGTGGCATGCATGCACATCTTTCTCACATATTCTCATCGTTTGTTATTATCTCTGTCATACATAAAAATACCTTAAATGTTCAACACTTTCCTGGCAGGTTCCTTTTAAAGTTTGTCTGATGGCCACACACACTTTCACACATTGCCGCACAGGGCATGTAAGACACGCCGCTAGCAGACACGGGACTCATCAGTGGTCAGTGGAATGTGTGTCAATAGTAGTTGCAGGGCCACAGTTCAACAGCAGACCTGCTGTTTACACAGGCTAAGTGGTGATATCCTTCCTGCTCCTTTCAGCAAAAGTGGAGTCAAGGAGGGATTCAGAGGTTCAAAAAGGGTAATTCGTGTAAATACAGAAGTAGTCTGGCTGCTTCTTTCAGTACACACACATGTGAATATATGCAGATATGCATTCACAAACACATGGACATCAATTGGCGAGCCAACACAATATCAAAATTGTACAAAACATAATATTAACATTCATTAATATTACCATTACTGGTCAAAAGTTTGGAATAATTAAGATTTTTTTAAATGTTTTTGAAAGAAGTGTCTTACCAAGGCTGCATTATTTCCCCACAAATAATTAAATTGTGAAATATCAGGCTATTACAATTTAAATATTTTAAAATGTAATTTATTCATGTGATGGTAAAGCTGAATTTTCAGTATCATTGCAGTCTTCAGTGTCACATGACCCTTCAGAAATCATTCTAATATAGCCTACTGATCTGGTGCTCAGTTATCAATTATTATTGGTACTCAATTATTGCTAATGGTTAGTGCTGAAAACTTTTTGTTAGTAGAAATCTTTTATAACATTACATAACATTTGATCAATTTAACGCATCCTCTATAAATTAAAGTAGTGCCGTAGTTTATAATAAAATAGTGTATAATAATAATAAATGTTTCTTGACCACCAAATCAGCTTTCTAAAGGATCATGGGACACTGAAGACTGGTGTAATGATGCTGAAAATGCAGCTTTTATTATCAGTAATACATTTTTGTAATATCATAATTATTGGGGCTGTCAAACGATTAATCGCATCCAAAATAAAAGTTTGTGTTTACATAATATATGTGGGTGCACTGTATAATTCTATATATATATATATATATATATATATATATATATATATATATATATATATATATAAAAATACACACACATGCTTGTATATAATTAAGAAATATTTTCATGTATATACTGTATATAGATTTATATATAATTTATATTATGTATAAGTATCAATATTTATTATAAAATATTTTTTTTTTCTTAAATAAACATGCATGTGTGTATATTTATATACAAAATAATTATACACAGTGCACCCACATATATTATGTAAACACAAACTTTTATTTTGGATGCGATTAATCGCAATTAATCGTTTGACAGCCCTAATTGTAATACAAAACAGTTCTTTTTAATTGAAATTTTTTTCACAATATTACTGTTTTTACTGTTTTCCAATCAAATAAATATACAGCCTTGAGCATGTAAGAGAATACCCTGCCTAATACCCTGTTAGCTCTTCAAGCTGAACCAGAGTACACAGTAAGGGTTCACGGTTATTTTGGTAAGAGCTTCAAACCACTGAATGGGTCATTTAGGGGGTAATTGTGGCTCTGGCTGAGTTCTCTGCTGGATGTCCTTGTTTAGAAACACTGAAGGATTGAACAAGAATCTCTGCCCCTCTCATCTGCTGTTTCTGTTTGCAAGAGAAGACCTGCTGACCACAGACGGAGGCTGCCTCCAACCATAAACTTCCCCTGAACCGTGTAAGATTGTGTCAGTCAAGCTCAATACCTTTTCAGCTGAACTCTGGGAAAGCCTTCTCCTTTGTTGCTCTGAGGAAAGAAAAAAAGCTTATATTCTCACTTATATATCTCACTTGCTGCAGCAGGTTGTTATGATAAATGCTATTCACAACAGCATCAAAATGTTCTACAACCCCTTGTTTATTAATAAAATATAACATTTTCTTACACCTTGAATAGCTATCAAAACTATCAAAATTTAAATAATGAGTCAATACATAATCAATCCTTATTCCAAAACCTTTTTTTTGGTCTAATCCTGAATCAGTGGGTCTATATGGTAAGCCTATACATATTTTAAATCTGTCGGGATGGTTTTTGCGGGACATAGATAGGCCACTCGCCCATGAGGTCTCGACCGCAGAAAAGGGTTACTATTTTGAGTGATGCGATTCATTCACTTGAGAATGGTGTGTGTGGGAATGAGACTTTTTCAAAAACATTCAAAAAACACACTGATTACCCACCTTAAACTTCTGAAAAGAAGTAGCCTATAAGCTACTAATATCATGAATTAATAGCGTAATTCATATGCCCTATATCATTAAGATCACGAACCATGATATTTTATAACCTGAACTGATCCAACAGTTTTGTTAAAATATGTAGTTTTCTAAGAAATAATACACTGTAAAAAAAATATATATATATTTTTACGGTAAAAAACGGCTGCTGTGGTTACCAGAACTTTACCATCAAAAATAGCGACATTATTGGTTTTACAGACTTAACTTAAAATGTACAGTATTTCATTCACCGTATTTCATTATCTGATATAATGTTAATGTTAACAGCATTAAATGTAACATAAAGCCAGAATGTACATAACTGATTAGAAAAAAAAACAAGAAAACTATGAGGAACCAGTTATTTCAACAAACATAGCTTACAAAAAATGTGAAGTGTCACACATGGAATTGTGGGAATGCCAATTTACGTTTTTTTCACTGTAAATTTTACAATGAGTTGTTCCTTTTCACTTTCAAAAATGGTACATTTAACGGTATTTTACAGTAAAATTACATTAAATGTACCATGAGATCTATCACAGTTATTAATTTACTGTATATAATTTACAGTTTTGCACTGTACACTGTAAAAAAATATTGTTGGTTTAACTTAAAAAAATAAGTAACCTGGTTGCCTTAACATTTTAAGTTAATTGAAATGGAAAAATTGAGTTTTGTTCACTGTTTTGTTCACATTTGTAATCACAACATTTTTTCTTTTGTCAAATCAACTTAGATCATTAATGTAGTTCAGATAACATAATATTTTGAGTTTCTGAAGATTAAATCAATCTCCTTCATTGTATTAACTCAATTTTGTCCATTTCAATGAACTTAAAATTAAGGCAACCAGGATACTTATTTTTTAAGTTAAACCAACAATATTTTTTACAGTGATCGTTAAAATCACGATTATTTTTACAGTAAACCTTTTTTTATTTGTTGTTGTTCATTATAATATCAGGACAATTAAGTCTTACAAACATTTTTGACAATAAACATTTTTTAATTTATTTTTAAATAAATTAATAGAATGGACAAAAAAATTAACATCATGTTATTGATCCTAATGTTTTAAAAATAGGAGTGTATTATTGTATCTCAGCCCTTTTTTACCAATTTTATCATGTTGTCGAGTTTTCTCTCCAAATCATTGCAGAATGTCTAAATAAAAAAGTCTGCAGATTTCATCTGGGCCAATTACTTAGCATTAGGGGCCTGGATTGCTTTTGTGACACCGCCATGGTACACAGTTGAGGCCAGGCCTGTAAGATTGGAAAGCACTGTTGAACACACAGGAGATTAGCAGGAACATTCCCCTGTACACAAATGCAGACATGACAGATGCTTTTGTTGTGCACCTGATGCGAGGAAGGGTGTTCTGCCTTTCCCAGCAACACACAACTGAACATCCCTGCCGCTAAATAATGTGACACACTTGCAGTCTTTTGCCGTTTCAGCACTGTCGCTCTGTTCATCTCTTTCCCTCTCTTTTCCCTTCCTCTCTCTCCACCAGCAGATGGATGAAAAGTGCCGGTATCACGGCTTCTTTCAGTTAAGCCGCAGAAACAGCATGAGATTAATAAATTCAATATGAATAGAGAGTTAATGAAAGGAGCCTCTCCCCTCCCGTCTCAGCTGTGTTTTCTGCCGTCTGCGGAGTCTGTAAGTAGCACCATTGAAAAGCAGGAGTCAGCAGAAACAGCCCCTGGATCACAGACAGACTTTGACCTCTGCAGATTCTTCTGTGGCAGCTCACTCTGTCATTCCTCTGCAGCTTTTACCAATAAACACATCAACACTTAGATCTGACACAATATGGGCACCGAACACATTATTGTAATGAAAGGACAATCAGATATGGATTCACTGCGTCTTGAAATTAATTAACTGCATTAGGAGGGGGAAACAACTGAGGCTGTTTTCTTGAGTCATTCACTAAGTTCATTAGGGAAGGGCTTTTCAAACTTTTTACAACCATCACAGAGCCTCATCAAATATAATAATCCACCTGCCATGGACCCCCTATTATATATATATATATATATATATATATATATATATATATATATATATATATACAGATAGATCCATCATAACACACCATCATAAAAAGATAGATACACCATCATAAAGAGTGAGTTAATACAAATGAAGGAGAATGATTTAACTCAAAATTATATGTTATCTGAACTAAATAAATTATTTAAGTTGATTTGACAAAAGAAAAAAATGTTGTGATTACTAATCATGAAAATATTTTTTACAGTGTATATATCTATGTGTATATATATATATATATGAACTAAATAAATTATTTAAGTTGATTTGACAAAAGAAAAAAAAGTTGTGATTACTTATAATGAAAATATTTTTTACAGTGTATATATCTATCTATATATCTAGTTTAAAGTCAACATTTTTTCAAAATTAATTATTTTTCTTTCTTTTTGTCTTTATAAAGAAAAAGCAAATGAAAAAAAATATTTTAAGATGGAGTATCTTTTTCTATAATAAATATTGCAATTTTTGTTACAGTAAAATAACTAAATACATACAAACATGAATGCTGCTGGAATTTGAAACTTTTTAATTTGAAAAGAATCCTGAAAATTCCATGTTAAATACGAAATATGCATTATACGAAATATGCAAAAATACGAAATATGCATTTCTTATAATTATCAATGTTAAAAACTTTTTTTGGTAGACACCATGATACACTACCATTCAACATGTTTGAGTGCAAGATTACTTTTTTAATTGTTTTAATATTTTTACTTGTATTCCCCAATTTGCATTAAACTGTCAAAATTGAAAGTATAATGTTAAAAAAGATGTCTACCTCAAAATAATAATTAATTAATTAAAATTAATAATTGAGTACACTGTAAAAATTCATGATTTGTAATGTCAAATCAACAAAAATAATTTATGTGGTTCAGATAACATAATATTTGGACTTTCTGACGATTAAATCAATCTCCTTCATTGTTTTAACTAAATTTTTCCATTTCAATCAACTTAAAATGTTAAGGCAACCAGATTACTTCATTTAAGTTGAACCAATAATAATGAAAAAATAAGTGAGCACAAAACATTAAAAAATACCAATCCCAAACTTTTGAATGGTACATACAGCCAAACAGATGTAATGTTAATATTAATAAAAGTTGTCACCTTTTACATTGAAAAAGCAAGACATATTCCTCTGAGCTCCATCAACACATGTTCAGGAATCAGATCGAGATTGAAATCCTAGAAATACCCCTGCATTCAGTCAAATCTGCTGTGCACCTGACAGACATGATATAAAGTCAAGGCACTGAAAGATGTCAAATAAAACAGATTAAAATAGCACAACCTCAAATTTAGAATTTCTTATTTTTGACATTTTGACAAGTGTCTCTCGGGAGACTAAGAACAGATATGCATCAAGCATTCGGTGGAATCCAGAAATAACACCCGTGAGCGTCACCTCAGCAAGCCTGCAACGGTCCAAACATGCTGAGACGTCCACAACGAACAAGACACTGAGAAATCAGCCACCCACACAATCTGGCCCCGCTTTCCCTTCCGCTCGTCTCAAAGGACAGAATCAATGACAAATGAAAACCACGGCCCTCTCTTAAATCAAAGCGTGCACACGCTGCAGTTTCACCTTGGGTCTGGGTATAGGGGCTGCCAATTAGACATGAAACAGTGGGTAGAGGCGTCCTTGCCAGGTTATCCTCAAGGACAGGCGTCAGAGAGGCAGAGGGGGGGACCGGAGTCCGTGTGCTCGGATGCTGCCACAGAGGAAAAGGCCACAGGTTGGCCATCTGACCACACACATACAGTGTTTGCACATGATGCTGAATGATTATAGCATTTACATAGGCAATATGATGGGAGACCTCATCATCCAGCTAAAAATGATTAGAACTGTAAAAAACTGTCCAGATCCTACAGTAAACACAGTAAATTCACTAAAAACTGTAATAGATTTTATGGGACATTTCATGTAAAATACTGTCAAATGAACAGCTTTTGAAAGTGAAAAAGAACGAATTGTATCATTTACAGTGAAAAGAAACATAAATTGACTGTGTGAGAATGATGTTCACATTTGATGTTTTTCAACATTTTTGAATTCGTGTGTAGGACACCATGTACCTTGAGGCCTGTGCTAGTATTTACCTCAGCTTATGGATGAACTTTATCACTTGGCTTTTTTTTCACCATGTGTTTTTAAAGTTGGAAAACAGGTTTTTAGTAATCTGGTCTCTTAAAGGGATAGATCACTTTTAAATTATTTTTTGGTATGCTTAAACTCACCTTAAGGGCATCCAAGATGTAGGTGTCTTTGTTTCCGCAGTAGTTTTAATTTTGAGGTCAAAACATAGTCTGTCAGTCATATAATGGAGGTCTATGGTCACCACCTGAAAGAGCATGCACAGAGAAGTCCAAATTAAACATGATTTAATGACTCATAAATGTAAGTACGCATTGATGGCATAAGACACGAAACGAAGCGGTTTGTGTGAGAAAACGAACAGTATTTATATCGTTTTTACCACTTAAATCACAGCAACATCTAAGTGATATGATGGCGTGGGCGGGTAACCCCCGGGAGTGATTCGGCTGGTGCAATCTTTTTTGTTAATTATTTTAATTTAAATAATGAGTTTTCTTCCGAAATGTGTTTTTGTCTTACTCTGATTCACTGTGGTATCTCTTGAGTGAATGTTTTATGAGTAGAATAATCAATCGCACACATTGAATAGCTGCAAAAGTATCAGACAGTTCATGTAAAAGAGACTGTGACATTACAACTGATTTTAACAGTATTTATGGGCAGGTGATGGCATGACAGTCTCTTATCTGAAAGGCCAGTGTACACACACATAATCTCTGAAAAACGTCTTGTGCGCCCGTTCACAAGAAAGAGTGAAACTGCAATAACAAATGGCACAATTTAAAGGGTGTTAACACAAAGAGCCATAAAGTGCGACAAGTGTGCGATAAACACTGATGATAAATTGTAATATGCTCTGTAGAGGATATGGCAAGGATGTGCAATCTGACGCTGTGTGTGTAAAATTGAAAACAGTTGGAATCAATATGGTTATTATAGCATTAGCCATGGAGAGATATACCATATACCGTTTCAACATGCACCCATGCTAAAGCAATTTACACACTTGCTCAGTGCTTATGAATAATGCATACTTATATCAGTGCTGCAACAGAGCCCTGTACTGTAAGCTGCTTTAATAACTGTATGAGTGAAGTCACCTTTGATACTCATTCATAGATATATGAAAGTGTGTGGGTCTCTGTCTTATTGGAGTTAATCTTTATGATGTTTCATGACAGATTTTAGTCTTATTTTAGTTATTTTATGGACTTCCTACTAATATAAAAAAATCTTATGTTTAAAAATAGTTATATTTGACCATAACAATAATAATAATTATTATTAATTGTATTATTATTATAATTATGATGTAAATTATTCATGTAAATATCAATAATTAATATTAATAATAATAATTATTTAAAATGTTATTAATAAACTAATATTTATAATAATAATGTTAATAAACAGGTAAATATGAATGTATTAATAATTATTAATATTTAATTTATATTTAAAATTATTAACAAATATGAATAATTTAATAAAAACTGTAATAATTATAATTATTTATAAATTCATATTTACAATAATAATAATGATAATAAAATGATAAATGTCCCGGTTTGTTCAATGACGGATGAAGACAAGGATGATTAAGACATCCAACGCACATGGCACCCTTTAGCGTCAAATGAGACGCAGATATATATAGGGCAGAAGGCGCCTCCTAGTGGTCTAACCCTAACCCTACCCCAGACCTAAACCTACCATAACCGAAGCGTCTCATCTGACGCCTTCTCACAAAGTTACAATGGCGGACTACATCTGCTTTCTGCAAATGTTTCTCCTGGCTTTGCAATCTATATTAGGGTCAGAAGAAGACGTATAGCACAAAAAAAGGGAGAAAAAGGAACACAGGCAAACAGGTGATTAAACAGACTGATCAAACCAAAACTAAGGTAATAATAATGAATTAATACAAATAATAATGAATTCATATTTATAATAATATAACTGTTTTTTATTAATAATAAATATAAATAAATACTTATTGTTGTAAAACATTTAATAAAATGAATTTGAAAGATTTAGCATTACTGTTGTGAGCAAAAATTTCTAAACTCGTACTTTTATTTTGTATGTTTTTTGGGTCACTTACTACAGTCACTCCTATTTATATCATCAGGATGTTTATCATGTTTTGATAGTGTTCCTTCACATGCATTTCCACACAAACCATTCAACTCAAACTCAAGCTCTGTGAAAGGCAAAACATGTAATCAGTGTGTATGACTGGAACCACCAACAGTCTGCAAGAGTTTTGATGAGCAATTCAACTGTTCAGTTTGTCTCTTATACACAGGTCCATGCGAGTGTCTCCATATCTTGTTAAAATCATTAATGTGGGTCTGTTGATTTCAATCGCATAGACTGATTACATAACAATACTTTTGCTTAAGGGCTCTTCCACTCACATTAGAGATATGGAGACAACAGTATATTTCAGCTATGGGCACTGCAGCACAATCACACACAAGTTTCCTTCTAAAAAACTCTAACCTCCAATAACCTCTATACAGCTTTAATATGTCAGGGATGTGATGAAACATGTCATCTCCAGGCAGAATCTAACCTCTCAGCATTTATTCCCCAGCTAGTTGGTACAGAGAGGTTTAAACCATCTTTTGCATGGTGGATCTGCATTGCACAACTCAATCATGTGAACCTAGTTTAAAGTTTTTTCTTCTTCTTGCAGATAGGATATTTTCCTTAACATTATGTAATAATAATAATAATAATAAAGATTCAGTGCAGGCCAAGGGTCTCTTTTATAAAACAGATGCAAAGTGTTAAAAATAGGGCTGTGCAAAAATTAATTGCGATTAATCGCATCCAAAATAAAAGTCTGTGTTTACATAATATATTTGTGTGTGCTGTATATAATTATTTTGTATATATAAATACACACACATGCATGTATATATTTAAGAAAATGTGTTATTCATATATGAAATAATTATATTTATATAATATAGATTATGTATTATATGTATATATATATTCAGAATTTAAGCGCAAATAATTCTTACATGCATGCATAGGTATTTATATATACAAAATAACTATATACAGCACACACAAATATATTATGTAAGCACAGACTTTTATTTTGGATGCGATTAATCGCAATTAACTTTGTGTTTTAGCTTACCTCAAGGGCATCCAAAATGTAGGTGTCTTTGTTTCCGCAGTAGTTGAAATTCAATTTGATATTTTTAGGTCAAATCATTCTTGTCCGTCATATAATGGAGGTCTATGGTCACCACCTTAAAGATCATGCACAGAGAAGTCCAAATTAAACATGATATAATGACTCATAAATGTAAGTACACATTGATGGCCTAAGACACGAAACAAGCGGTTTGTGTGAGAAAACGAACAGTATTTATATCGTGTTTACCTCTTGTATACCAGCCACAAAGCGCCCGCGACCTCAGATCACTTGGACGTGGCTATGGTTACAAGAGGTAATATATATATATATATATATCGTTTTCTTGAAACAAAACAAAAAGCAATAGTTAACAGTAACTAACAATGAACAATACATCTACAGCATTTATTAATCTTAATCTCAACATTTACTAAAAGATTTTTAAGATCAAATACTTTCAAATAAAGTGCAACCACAAAGTGTTATTGAAATGGTCATATCGTAAGATATTAAAGGTTCAATGGGCTTTATGCACAGTCAGCTGCACTACTTCCTGAACTTATGCCAGCTCCTTGTTTCCTGTCTGCCATTATTGGACAAATTGATTAGTTCAGGTGTGGCTAACCTCAGTAGTCACGGCAACAATAATCAGACACACCTGAATTAATCAATTTGGCCAATAATGGCAGACAGGAAACGAGGAGCTGGCTTAAGTTCAGGGAAGTAGTGTAGCTGTGCATAAAGCCCAATATAGAAATAAACCGTTGCAAATGTGAGAAATAAAGTTGAAAGTTACATTAAAAAACAGGTCTCACAAAATACAACTGTCATTTAATTCCAACAAATTGTAGAATATTGAAGAAAAAATTCTGTGAAAGTACAGCACATTTTATGTATTCGTAGAAAAATGATTACAATGACCTGTCTTTTAAAATGTTCCAAAGTCACTTTCTCCACATTCTGATTCCGTTGTTTTGATCCTCTTTTCTCTTTTCCTTTATGGCTACAGGAAGCTGGCTTAGTGCTGGGTGTCTGAATGAGTTTGCCAGGCTTTCTATGGGAGAAATACATAATTAATGAAGAGTGTGCTATTTCTCTGAACACACAGGGAATCACTTCTTTCAACTTTGTCTCAGACCCCCACCGGGCAGCGTCTGCAGGGTTCTCATGACACACATGCATACACACACACACACAAACACAAGCACGACCCCCCGGTGCCCCTCTCCCCAGTCTCATGCTGAACAGACACAAAAGGAGCAACACTCTCTCTCTTTCTCTCTCTGTGTCTCTCTCTTCCATTCTCTCACCTCCTCCCTCCTTTTCTCTCTATTCCTCTTCCTGAAACCCTAAAGTCTTACTCTCTCCTGTGTGCAGTGGCAGCATGCTGAGGCTAAATTAATTTGGCAGTGCTGCTTTTTTATTTATTTTCTTTTGTTGCTTTTCAACTTTGTGATTAGTCCATAGCCCCAGATTCATAGACTTGGCAATTCCGTTTCAGCAGACAGTGATCTTATCCTGTTGTCAAATATTGTAAGTACATGCTTCCAGTGGGAATCTGTGCCAGGAGAGAGAGAGATAGAGAGACTACACAACTCTCATTAGATGAAAGCGGAAAAACACCACAGAAAAATAGTCTTCTGATGTACATGCATCAATTAAAAACCTTGAAAAAAACTAGCTTCTAATTTGTTTCTTTACAACTGGAATTAACATTGTGTTAAACTAATGTGAAAATGAAAGAACGGCAGCTGGGAATGAATTATAAACTCACACTAAGTCTTTTATATGGTGTGCAAAAATCCTTACATCTGACAGTAAGAGTAAAAGCCCTTTACTGACTCATTTCCTAAAAGAACATAAAGGCATCTGACCTATCCAGACAGCGAAATGACAAGAAACAAATGGGACGCAGTGCTGCACTTGTGCAGCTCGTGAACAGAACTGAATGCACTGCATGTGCTGAGATTGCTTCTGTCACTTACCCTGGAAAAATGCAGGGCAAATATGGGTTGATGGAGAAGATCTCTTCTTATGGGGCCACTGGGAAATGTCAGTGCGAGGCTGCTTTTAAATTCCGGATATAAGTATATGCACTAAAATATGTATTTGGATCTCATTGATACTTAAATCTGGAACGTTATTTATTATTGAAATAAATTCTCTATTTGAAATACAAATGCATGTTAAACATTCTATATAAATATTCAATTTGTCACGATGTCACTACAAATTAAAAGGGGATCGGGCCTTTTCTGTGGCTGGGCCCAAACTTTGGATCAATCTCCCGTATCATGTGACGTCTCCTGGACATTTTTAAAACTACTCTGAAAACACATTTTTATTCTTTATCTTTTGGAAACTTGTAATTTGTTGTTTTTTATATAGTGCTGCTATGCACTATGTACAGCATTCGATTTGTATTGTGATTAAAGTGCTTAATAAAGTCCTTTATGTTGTTGTTATTACTATTAAATATCATTTATAATGACATTTTACATAATATATATATATATATATATATATATATATATATATATATATATATATATATATATATATATATATATATATATATGATATAAGGGGATATATATATATATATATATTACAGTTATTACATTTTTAAATAATGATTATTAAGTTATTTAATAATTAAATAATCATTGAATTTTAACAATTACAATGACAACAATAATAACATCTAATAATAATGTAATATAATAATATTTATTTAATAATAATTTAAAAGGGTCATCAGTATTTTTTATCTTCCATTTTATGAAATATAATTAAAATAAAAAATATTTTTTAGAAACAATATTAATTAGAATATTGCATAGCATTTAAGAATTATTTATATTATAAATAAAGTATTATTATTATTATTATTATTATAGGAAGAAAAGTATAGGCCTGGGTAAATGTCAAGTTCTTCAGAAATACAGTGTTACGTTCTTCTCCAAGACTTTGACGTTGAAATCCAGGGAGACGAGCACAACATCAAAAAAATAAATAAATAAATAAAAATAAAACACTAAAAAAACTAAAAAATACAGTGTAACAACATGAATGAACACACAGACTATACATAGGCAAATTATAATGAGCTAATAGACCTTATTCAGAGCAGCGCCATGACAGTGTGATGAAAATGAGGCTGTGAGGCTAGACTTACCGTGCTTCCAATGGCATCCGCTTTAAAAAGCTGTAAAGCTCCTAGATTACTTACACTTTTCACAGCTTATATTGTCGGGAGTTTTTTTGTTAACTGAAATTTCTTGGAAAGATATTTTTCCAGTGTTTCATGAGCAGAACAATTCAAAAACACATTAAATAAACAGTACAGCCCATTGAAGAGTGTCTGTCCCTCAAAACCTCTTGCATTCCCATTAAAAAAGATGGCTACTGTGAATAAGGTCTATGACAAACAGGTGGAAGTAATTCAGCACATGATGAGTCCAGGCAAAGGTTTATGGGAAATGTAGTGCATTAAATGATTGCAATGGAGGGAAGAATGCCCTCTGGTGGATATTATGGGCGGATGTGACATACAGCATCCGTTAGTCATTATCACATAACAAATATTCACATTGCCATATCAAAGTCACTGGGGTGTGTTGAGAATCACTCCACAAGTAAAGCAGGTTTAGCAGACACTCATGTTTGGTGAGATCATTTTCCATTACAGTCTTGTCCTGCTCAAGAAGCAAAACATATAATATTAATGACCGTCAAGATACCACAGCATAAAACATTTCATCCATGGGAATGATTCTGTTTGACGCAGCTGTTAATAACCCTCTTCTGGAACAAGGATTGATGTAAATCACAGTTCGCTCCAAGTAGCTCTAAAGCTCTCATCCACAATTACTCATTTAAAACCTTTCCTTCTGTTCTAGTTCGTCTGAGCAAATGTTTTAAAGAAGTGCATGACATATCACAGGTACAAACATCGGTGAAGTTAAATAAGGTTGTTCCTTGGGTTCACCAGCAATCTGCTCAGTACATTACACAGAGAAGGTGTCAGAGAAGCTTTATGAATCATTCTCACGATTAAGAGCTGTTAGCTTGACTCTTTAGATTCTTAGAACTGTTGTGGCCTTGCAAATCATTGGCAACATTCTAGGGATTCTATTTATGTAATGTGTCCTCGATCTAATTCTCTCTGTGTGTGTTAGCCGTCGGCCTGCCTGACTGTTTTTCTCTCTGTACTGTGTTTGAGGACATGTTTCGCTAATGCTGCCCGACCACTCGCAGCCAGAGAGTCTGGCACAGGAATGATTACCTGTCTGTATGATCAATTACCTGATTACTCTCTGGATACACACTCGTGGCATGTCTCTGGAGTCATGCTCGCACACGCACACACGGTGGGAGAGACTGAACGCCAGTGCACTTTCTGACAGAAATGGGATGTGAAAAGAGAGGACAGAAGAGAGAGATCTCAAGGAGTTGCTTGTGGCTAGAAACACTTTTTTGTTTCTTGCTTCAAAAATAAGTATCTCTTCTTTTAAGATATAAACTCGAGAGAGTGATATACACGCTCAGAAAAAAAGGTACAAAAGCTGTCACTGGGGCTTTACCTTTCAAAAGGTACACTTTTGTACCCAAAGGCTGCATATTGGTACCTTAGTGGTACATTAGTACCTAAAATGTACATAATTAGCACCTGAAATGTACATATTAACACCTAAAATGTACATATTAACACCTAAAATGTACATATTAGTCCCTAAAATGTACATATTACCACTTAAAATGTATTACCACCTAAAATGTACATATTAGCTCATGAAACGTACATATTAACACTTAAAATGTTCATATTAGTCCCTAAAATTTACATATTACCACTTAAAATTTACATATTACCACCTAAAATTGACATATTAGGTCATGAAATGTACATATTAACACTTAAAATGTTCATATTAGTCCCTAAAATGTACATATTATCACTTAAAATGTACATATTACCACCTAAAATGGACATATTAGCTCATGAAATGTACATATTAACACTTAAAATGTTCATATTAGCACCTAAAATGTACATATTAGCACCTAAAATGTACTTATTAGCACCTAAAATGTACTTATTAGCTCATGAAATTGATATCTTAGCGGCTAAAATGGACATATTAGCACTTAAAATGTACATTTTAGAACCTAAAATGGACAAAAGTTTACCTTTTGAAAAGGTACAGCCCCAGTGACGGCTTTTGTACCTTTTTTCTGAGAATGTAAGAGCATTTAAAACTACAGACTACATCGTTGCCAGACATTTTCCCTAAGTTGATGCATTTCCTAACAATTTGTTTCACTTGCTGTTTCAATAGAAATTACATAAACATCAGGAAATTATTAACAACAACATTATAATTGTTATTACTGTTGTTGTTATTGTAAACAAAAAGTCATCAATTTTGAACAGTCGAAATAATTTGAAATAATGATTATTAAATTATTGAATTTTAATAACAACAACAATAATTCTGAAATCGTTTAAAGCCCTTTGAACAGTTTGCACTGAAACTGTCTTTTAGACCTTGAACCATTTGGTTCCCACTGAAGTCCATTACATGGAGTAAGATCCTGGAATGTTTTCATCAAAAACCTTAATTTCTTTTCGACTGAAGAAAGAAAGACATGGATATCTTGGATGACATGGGGGTGAGTAAATTATCAGCAAAAGTTTTTTTTTAAAAGTGAACTACTCCTTTAAGAGGTTCCTGCTGGTATCTTTCAACACCTGATGTCCATTGCGATGGACATTAAATTTGAAGGGAAAAGAGGCTTACTCCTCATCCTGTCTAGCCGGATAGTCTTTTGTGATGCTTAAAGCTCAAACAGATTAAGTGTGGGGTTATACACTCACCTAAAGGATTATTAGGAACACCATACTATTACTGTGTTTGGCCCACTTTCACCTTCAGAACTGCCTTAATTCTACATGGCATTGATTCAACAAGATGCTGAAAGCATTCTTTAGAAATGTTGGCCCATATTGATAGGATAGCATCTTGCAGTTGATGCGATTCCAACACATCCCAAAGATGCTCTATTGGGTTGAGATCTGGTGACTGTGGGGGCCATTTTAGTACAGTGAACTTATTGTCATGTTTCAAGAAACCAATTTGAAATGATTTGAGCTTTGTGATACATGGTGGCCATAAAGGGATGGACATGGTCAGAGACCATGCTCAAGTAGGCCGTGGCATTTAAACAATGCCAAATTTGCACTAAGGGGCCTAAAGTGTGCCAAGAAAACATCCCACACCATTACACCACCACCAGCCTGCACAGTGGTAACAAGGCATGATGGATCCATGTTCTCATTCTGTTTACGCCAAATATCTGACTCTACCATCTGAATGTCTCAACAGAAAGACATTCAGATGGTAAAGTAAACAAAAGTCATCAATAATTTTGAACAGTCTAGATTTAATAAAAAGACTGAATTTTAAACAATTATTAAATTATAGAATTTTAATTGATTGTGCATGGTCATATCAAGGCACCAGCGTGCACTTAGGTATTTAATCAGGAACCAATCAGTGACCAGACTCATTTTTTAATTGTTTTAAACTAAAAACCATGTCCATTTCAAATTACCCAGGGACTAAAGGGGTTCAGCATGTCTGCGCGGCACCTGTTAAAATTCACGCTGGTTTGTAGCCAGTAACATTAGGAGTGAGACCAAGAACAATTTGTTGAATCAACCTCAGTTTGACCTTTTTGTATAATTTTCATACACACACAGGTGCATGCACATCCCCAGACCCCTTGAATAGCAGCATGACAGTTCACAGCAGCTGAAAAAAGGTTTACTGTTACAGAGGAACACACTAACCTTCCCGAACCCTCGCACACACCGACCCATCAAACCCCTTACAAGAGAAACACATTAGACCCTCTTAAATCACACACTCGCTGACATACACACACATACACTCGCTGGAAAACCCATATGACCACGACTAGAGTCTGATATATACAAGCTTCTGCCCGGAGAGATTTATGGGTAAAGATGGCAGCATCCGAGAGATGGAGAGATTACGCAACAGAGACAGCTGTCAAGTCATCCATTTCCTCATTCCTCAAATCATCAGGTCTACAGGTGGAGTTATTTCACACTAGAACAATTCCTTTTCAACATAAATTCAGATTGAGATTACCTAATGTGAAAGCTAACTTATTTTAAGATCTTTCGGAAAGCACTATGAACAGAAGGAAATGGCTCACTTCATGAGAGGATATATTTTGCTGGGGAGAAAGAAAACTAGGTCTTAACACATATTTTAAGCCAGTCTTGTAGAGCAATCACACACATTAAACTGAAGGAGACAGGGCTGACTGCACACACACACACACACACACACGTGTTCTGAAATGAGAAGTCTTCACGATGATATGGTTTAAATGAGATTATCTTCCCCACACAGCCATTGCACAAACCCAGACTGAGGAGAGCGGCTCTTTATGACAGCGAAGGCTTGATCTGTATTTCTATCCATGCTGATAGAGCCAAAGCAGATTCTTTTACATTCATAAGACCTCATCTGCATTATCAGCAGGTGCTATAAAACGAAGGAAGACAGCAATGTTGTCATCAGTGTGTTTGAATTATTCATGTGCAATTAAGCAGAGGAAAATATCATATCCCAATGAGTTATTGCTTATTAAAGTGTGAGATAAAAACGCTCAAAATACATAAATAAATAACCTCAGCGAGTCGTTTATTGTCTGACGTATAGGGCTGTTTGTCACTCTAAAGATGTATTTGAGCTTTTACATTAAGGTATTAAGACACTCTAGTTCGACCCTTGACTGAATGCGCTGTGATTTGTGATTTATAAAAGAGACATTACACGCATGACCATCATGCACACGGGACGGAGTAAAGCAAATCCCCTGCTATTGTTGATCCCTTGTTATTTCACAGTATTATACACTGCAATGTTTTCAATTACACTCATTTTCCCATTGGCCTGTTCATTCACACATTTTTTAATTATGGAAGTTTTAATTATGGAGTTATGGAAAAACAGGAGGTGTTTACTGACACTAAGTTACAATAAATAGGGCAATTTTAAATCCCATTTATGCATTTGTACTGTATTCATGGAAAGTGCCTGTTAGTATCTGACTGCTAATTCCAGACATGAGAATGTTCATATTTTGTGTCGGATTGTCGAATCTGTGTCTCCACACTCTAAAGGTCAAGCAGCTGCTGTGACATGATGCCCACATCTTTTTCAGCAACGAATCCTTCTGGAGGGAAGTCAGTCAATAACAGGAGTCGACCTTGTGCAGTCGGCCCTGCATGTGTGATATATGCTAATGTATGTACATTTAAACTACAGGAAGCTTACATTAATTAACGCATAATGATGTACACAAAGGTGCTTTGCTGTAATGTGTATCTCGGAGAGACGGCTTAATAACTGTCAATCAATCAATCTGTCTGTCAGTCTGTCTGTCTGTCTGTCTGTCTCTCTGTCAGTCTGTCTGCCTGTCTGTCTCTCTGTCAGTCTGTCTGCCTGTCTGTCTCTCTGTCAGTCTGTCAGTCTGTCTGCCTGTCTGTCTCTCTGTCAGTCTGTCAGTCTGTCTGCCTGTCTGTCTCTCTGTCAGTCTGTCTGTCTCTCTGTCAGTCTGTCTGCCTGTCTGTCTCTCTGTCAGTCTGTCTGTCTGTCTGTCTCTCTGTCAGTCTGTCTGCCTGTCTGTCTCTCTGTCAGTCTGTCTGTCTGTCTCTCTCTCTGTCAGTCTGTCTGTCTGTCTCTTTGTCAGTCTGTCTGCCTGTCAGTCTGTCTGCCTGTCTGTCTCTCTGTCAGTCTGTCTGTCTCTCTGTCAGTCTGTCTGTCTCTCTGTCAGCCTGTCTCTCTGTCAGTCTGTCTCTCTGTCGAGTCTGTCTGTCTGCTCTGTCAGTTTGCCTGTCTGTCTCTCTGTCAGTCTGTCTGTCTCTCTGTCTGCCTGTCTGTCTCTCTGTCAGTCAGTCTGCCTGTCTGTCTGTCTGTCTCTCTGTCAGTCTGTCTGTCAGTCTGTCTGTCTCTCTGTCAGTCTGTCTGCCTGTCTCTCTATCAGTCTGTCTGCCTGTCTGTCTCTCTGTCTGTCTGTCTGCCTGTCTCTCTGTCTGCCTGTCTGTCTGTCTATCTATCTATCTAGTCCGTCCATCCATTCGTCCATCTATCTATCTAGTCTGTCTGTCCATCCACCCATCATTTAATGTCCCATTAGTCTGTCTGTCTGTCTCTCTGTCAGTCTGTCTGTCTGTCTCTCTTCTCTCTGTCAGTCTGTCTGCCTGTCTGTCTCTCTGTCAGTCTGTCTGCCTGTCAGTCTGTCTGCCTGTCAGTCTGTCTCTCTGTCAGTCTGCCTGTCTGTCTGTCTGTCTCTCTGTCAGTCTGTCTGTCTCTCTGTCAGTCTGTCTGCCTGTCAGTCTGTCTGCCTGTCTCTCTATCAGTCTGTCTGCCTGTCTGTCTCTCTGTCTGTCTGTCTGCCTGTCTCTCTGTCTGCCTGTCTGTCTGTCTATCTATCTATCTAGTCCGTCCATCCATTCGTCCATCTATCTGTCTGTCCATCCACCCATCATTTAATGTCCCATTAGTCTGTCTGTCTGTCTCTCTGTCAGTCTGTCTGTCTGTCTCTCTCTCTCTCTGTCAGTCTGTCTGCCTGTCTGTCTCTCTGTCAGTCTGTCTGCCTGTCTGTCTGTCTCTCTGTCAGTCAGTCTGTCTGTCTGTCTGTCTGTCAGCCTGTCTCTCTGTCTGTCTAGTCTGTCTGTATACCTGTCACGCTGTCTATCTATCTATCTGTCTGTCTGTCATCATAATCATTTATGAACAATAACCATTATTATCTTGCTGTTTTGTAAGACAGAAGTGGACATTGGCTATACATAACGACTGAAAGAGATCTGTCAATCAAATATGGAGATGACTGAGATGTATGTATGATATGGAAGATATGTGGCATTTATGTAATCATGTTTTCATGCTGCTAAAAGCCATTTAGTGACCTCATTGAAGGGCAAATGCACATAATCTCCATTTCAGATGAGAGAAATCATAAATGTGAAAAGAGGGGTTGTTGGTAGGGGTCTGGCAAAATGTAACCACACACACACAGACACACACCTGAGGGCAGGTGATCATCTTCCTCTCCATGAAGCTCCACATCCACGAGAGATCAGGTTGTCATGGTAACTGACCTACAAGCTGATTAAGGGAGCCCTGATAGAGAGAGTGTGAGTGTACGGTGGTGAAAATTAGACATTACGCTCAGACAAAGAACCACATCAAACATGTCTTCTGCTTTTTAAATGGCTGAAAATTGCAGCTGAATTTCAATCACATATCCTCGGTTCACACCTTGAATGACTAAGAAGCAAACCAGATGAGATATTTAAGGGAAAGAAAACCATATTCAGCATTTTACTGAAGGTCAGTCACTTCAGCTGGACTGGTCTGACTATATTTTCTGTCAGTGCCTCTAAGCTGAACAGGTGATGTAAGAGAACAGCAGGTCATGACTAACCTACATCAATTAATTTGATTAGTTTTCGAAAAAATTATGCAAATTGTCCAATGAATTTGGTCTTTACAGTCTGAATAAATGAAACATTTAAAAATCAATTAAACAAAATGATGTAGATTTAAAAGCAGATAGTTTGAATACGAGGATAAGCCTAATAAATACACAGAAACACTCAAATTACTCACATGCAATCTCTCAATTTATCACTGGATTTTTTTCTTATTAACAATATAGAGATTTCCCCAGTCAGTCCTTTGTTCAAATCACTCCTTGCTATGAAGCGCCATCTGCTGTTAGTAAAAGGACCATACTCTTTAATTTTCAAATAAGAAAATACTGTCACTGATTTATTCACCCTCAAGTTGTTCTAAAGTATGAATTCTTTCTTCTGCTGAACACAAAAGAAGATATTTTGAAGAATATTGGTAACCAAATAGTTTATGAACACCGTTGACTTCCATACTATGGAAGTCGAACTACATATCAAGTCTACTACATATAAAACTACTACATATCAACTCTGTTTTGGCTACTCATATTCTTCAAAATACCATATTTTGTGTTAATCAGACAAAATAAATTCATGCAGGTTTGGAACAACTTAAGGGTGAATAAATCATGACAGAATTTTTAATTTTGGGTGAACTATCCCTTTAAAGGTTGAGTTTCACTTTTTTTAAAAAAACGTTTGCTAATAATTTACTCACCCCCATGTCATCCAAGATGTCCATGTCTTTCTTTCTTCAGTCGAAAAGAAATTAAGGTTTTTGATGAAAACATTCCAGCATTTTTCTCTGGTAACCTAACGGTTCAAGGTCCAAAAGTCAGTTTCATTGTGCAAACTGCAAACTGTTCAAAGGGCTTTAAACGACACCAGACGATGAATAAGGGTCTTATCAAGCGAAACGATTGCTCATTAAAATAAATAAATGACAAAGTTTAAGTTTTTTAAGCTCAAATGGTCACCTTGCTCTGTTCTGTGATGCACATTCGTGACTCTCCAGTTCGAACTCGTTTACCAAAATGAACAAATCTTTTCCAGAATCAATTCGTTTGTTTCGTTCATTGAATGAACAAAATGACTCGGCAAAAAAGATTCGTTACTTTTGATTTGACCGAGTTCGAACAGTAGAGTCACGAACGCCATCACAGAACAGAGCAAGCAGACCATTTGAGCTTAAAAAACTTAAACTTTGTTATTTATTTATTAAATGAGCGATCGTTTTCATGTGATAAGACCCTTATTCATTGTCTGGAAATCGATTTTAAACCCTTTGAACAGTTTGTAGTTTGCACTGAAGTCCATTATATGGAAAAAATCCTGGAATGTTTTCATCAAAAACCTTAATTTTTTCAACTGAAGATAGAAAGACATGGACATCTTGGATGACAGTGGACATCTTGAAAAAAACAGAAAGTTTTTTTTTTTAATTCTGAACTACTCCTTTACGAGGAAGCTTTTATTTCTTAACGGAAATGCAGTAGGCCTACATTCAAATTAAAATACATTTATGATCGCATTATATGTTTCTATTGAAATAAGTTAGTAGGAAAGGAGAGAAGAGAGTTCCTCACTATATCCACATCCTGCTCTTGATATGTCCTTTCATATCTGACAGCTAGTAATTTATGTGTCAAGTTAACCTCTATAAGCTGCAGTTACAGTATTCACACTGCAGACAGACAACTCTCAGCCTCCACGTCGAGCAACATGATTACATGGTAGTGAAGGAGAGGGGTGTTGCTCTCACTCGAACCTCATTAACCCTGTTTTAGGTTTGACTCCATGATGAGTGTGATTATCTGAAGCACGATATCAGTGTTTATGAGAATCATAATTCGTACCTAATTAGATTCAGTAACTCGTATGCTGTTTATTTCAATGCATTATATCACAGAGAAAAACTTAGAATTGGCATGAAACGAAAGTTGAGATTTGATTGGATCATTTGATTCGATTAGTTTGTTATTGGTGTAATGTCATATTGATTGACAGGTTGCCCGCCCTTGCGCCAGTGAACACTTCAAGAGAAGGGATTGGGAAAATTAAAGTTATTCCATAAAAACAAGAATTGTCATCTTATCCATTTTTGATTTTATGATGACTTAAGTTTTTCTCACCTTTTTTCTCAAAACAATTATCTCTGAACAATTAGTTTCTTGTTCACAACAGATTTGAATTTCTTATTGATTTAAGCAAATTGCATGTGTGTTTGGCACATGTGTGCAAAACAGTTGTCTACAGTTTGCACAATGACTAAATGCACATGGTTTGTTGATCAAAACGAGTTGATTGTCAGTGAAATTGTCAAACTCTTCACAACTTCTAGACATTCTTTTATCGCGTGAGCCATGCATGCAAAATTATCCATTCAGTGATCAAAATCTTACAGACATGGTTTATACATACATTTTTATGACATGGAATGTTTGTAATGTTTTGTAAACGTTGTAAAAACGATCCCCGTTCACACGGATCTGCGAAAACGACTAAAAACGCTCTACATGACAGTAGGCGTTGGCGATGTCATTTAAAGAAACACTACGCGCCTATAGATTGAACGCAATCTATGCATAATGTGAGTGATGTTACCTATTCTCAAATTCTTGTTTTTGTAGACGGAGACGATATCGGAATCGTTTCTTCGAACACTTCAAAAACTTGCATTTTGAAACCCATGTTCCTCAAAACACTTTTGTTGAGTAGACTAAATGCGACGGCCAATATCACATTTTTCCCGTTTTTGATTGAAAATGGTATAAATGGCCACTTAAAGTCCATAAACGCCCATTCACACTTAGAGCAACAACAATATAAAGATAACTTTAAATGATTACCATATTAGTGCCCACACCAGCAAACTATCACACTGTTTATTTAAGTGTTTGTCGTCTGCCGCTTTAAAGCGGGATGGATGCCAATGTTTTTATCCTTCATCAGAAAAAAAAATCATTCTGAAAGTGATTCCAACATTATTATTAATCTGTGCCATTATTGTTATGGTTATTGTGTGGACTCTGCCATTTAGTTATTAAGTTTTAGAACTGTATCTTTATCATTTTTATTATAGTAATCGTGCTTTGTTTAAACAGGCCCTAAAACACAACATACAGTGTACATCTCATAGAGGATCCAAAAGTCTGAAACCACTACTGAAAATGATTACTGATGATTATTTTTTTATTTCACTGCTTAATTTACACATAAGAATTAAATGGATTTGAAACAAGATGAGGGTGAGTAAATGAAGACAGAATTTTTATTTTTTGTTCAACTCCTAAATGGGACTTTTATTTTGAAAGCACGGGGCAGCCTTTTCAGGACTTTTCTTTTGCTTTCCAGCAGAGCCACGGGTTCCAGTTTAGTAGGTCAGGCCAGAAGGCTCCCGGAACAATGTCAAGCTGAAACTAAACTGCTTTAGCCGATGAACTGTTTTGATTACAATCTCTTGGAGTTATTATTATTTATTCTTAATATAATTTAAACACCACCATAAGCTGTAGAATGGAGATCGGTGCTTTGTCATGAAACTCCGCGTGCAGTATGACAGGTATTTATCTAAAACCTCTAAAAAAACTATTCATGGCTTCAATTATAGAAAGAAAAAAACACGAACCTTATAAACCTTAGAGATAATACATTGTCTTTAATTTTAATGGAGTCATGGGATATTTTCTGGTCTAACCCGGTCAGTTAATATTATATATGATATGATGCACTTGGATAATCATGTAAATTAAACAGATGTGTAGTTGTGTACGTAACATGAGAAGAGCAAAACTGCTGCCCTGTTCAGAACTATAAGTAGAGCAAGAATATCCATTTTGGGTGGACCAAAAAGTTGGGGGTGGCTACAGTTTTACAGTAGAGTGGTAACGTTAGTGATCACGTTGAGGCTTTTGCTAACGTAACATAACATAACATAACATAACATAACGTAGCTACGGGTGATTCTCTCCGTCTCCCACTTGTGTGTGTGTGTGTTTACTTTTTTCACTTATTTTCTTATACCTGTCACGCTGTCAGTTTTTCATCTACACGTACACCTTGTTGCAAAACAACCACCTCATTTTAATTTGTTTACACATTTATATCAGGTCAATTTAAAGTAGATTACGATCATGTCTGTTCTATCTTAAAATGACTTAGATACTCGAGATTTAACAAAACTATATTTTCTAAAATGTCAAAATTAGTACAATAATAATGACATAATGAAAATATCTTTATAGAAAAATCCTAATTCTGAACATGTTCTTGCATTATTATGAGTATTATGTTTTTCCATGGTTAATTATTTGTGAGGGTTGTGTTGTTGACTGTCCAATGAATGGATGACCTTAGCTTAGATACATGTGGCTTTGTTTACAAGTTTTGGTTAACTTGCAAAGAGGGCAGTGTGAAAGCGAACCACACCCAAAAAAAAAAAAATATATATATATATATATATATATATATATATATATATATATATATATATATATATATATATATATATATATATATATTAATCATGATTGTATTTGGTCCGGACCAAAGCAAGTGAACTAGAGGCCTATCCTGGTGTGTGATACACTCTAACTGAATATAATGCCATAGGATGTCATAGGTCACTTTGAATAATAATATAATGGAATAAAACTGATTCACACAGGGATTAGTATTATCTGTGTGGACCTCGTGTTTAGTTACAGGCCTAGGTCTAGCTAAATGATAATAAAAGAGAAAAAAGTTACTTACCACATGCGGCTATACATGTCAAGACTTCTCCGTCTTCATTTTTTTTTTTTGCTCTTCTGATGATTTTCAGCTTTTACTTTCTGCAAATTGTGCAGTTTATTGTGATATGACCCAGCACCAAAATACTATATAGGCCTACACTCCAAACCAGCCTCCTTCTTCGCAAAATATGGATAAAAGGCGCACATGAAATAAAAACCTTTACAAAATGATATACGATCCGGCCAAAACACAGAGATGAACGTATTCGCACAGGGACTAATATTATCACAGGACCTCGTAGGTAATTTGCGGGGGAATTTTTACTTTACAAATTACAGACATGGCCATTCGCACGGGATTAGTCACAGTCGGCTCCAGGTCTGCAGCCTCCCCATATAGTGCGAAAGGGCTTATGAAAGACAATAGGACCTTCGTCCTTTCAGGGCTTTGGCCCTAATAAAGTAACTTTGACTAAAACAAATTGCCAGTTACTCTGTATTGTTTTTCGGAGCGGGGAGTTGTTTGCAAATGCTAAACGCGACCCTTTGCATCGCCACGCAACGCCCGGATTGGGCGCCCGGATTGTCCAGAGCGGAGCTACAGCGATTTCCTGTTGCCACCCACAATATCCTCGCTTTACAGTGTCTCTGTGTCTTCATTGTTTACACTCGCCGCTTGCTAGTGAGAGAAACCCCTCGGGCGACATGAAGCTTGAAAAAATGTATTTCTTTATACATTATTATACAAACAACTTAGATAAATAGATTTTTAAATGTTTTGTCTGTCTGCCGACTTCTAATATTGTTTTGCTTTATTTTTTTCCACAGAGGAACAAATAGCGAGACCAGAAGAGCGTTTAAATTGAGGGATTCACCTGATCCGATGCAACCTGATTCGAGTCCTCAGGAAAGGAACGGGCTGTCATTGACCCTGCAGCCGGAGCTGCTCGCCCGAATGCCGGGGGCTGGGAGTTCCAGCGGGCCGGAAACGGGCGACGACGTCCGTGTTCCCATCGGCAGCTCGTCGGGTCTTTCGAGTGGACGAGGGCTACTTCGCGGAGGGTGAGAACTGCGAGTCACAGCCACTCCCATTCTCACGGACACACACAAAGCCACGAGCACGAGTCGGACAGCGGGAGTCCGACCTGGAGTCCGGAGAATCGAGCAGCTCGTTATCGGACCTGCGCTACCTCCTCCGCTGGTTAAAGAAAAGTCTTCCTTTCATTGTTATTCTCTCTGCTAAACTAGTCATTCAACACGCCTTAGGTGAGAACAGCTGCTGATGCAGTGGTTATTATGTGTAAATGACTCGTGTCACACCTCTGTGTTGTTTAATATCTTCTTTTTGTAGGTCTGGCGGTTGCAGTGGGTCTGTTTACCACGTTTATGTATGTCAACAAAAGCATTCAAACGGAAGTTTTTTTCATGTAAGTCCACCATATTATTTTACATCAAGGTTGGTTTGGCATTGGTTAAAAAGCTGTTACTCTAGTATGGTTATAGGTTAATCTTTTGTGGTGATCTGACTGAACTATGATAATTATTCGCTTGAAGGTCTATTCAGACAGACACACTGTGTATGTGTCAAACCACTTGTCATTCAAGTTTGTTGCACAAAACACCCATCTGATTATAATCACTTGTTTCTTAATATTTAACATTTTTAATAAGTCATTGTGAATATAGAAATACGATGCACAATGGCAAATAATTTACCATTCAATTTTTAGATTTTTTTTTTAAAGAATTTAATTTGATTCAGCAAGGATGCATTAAATTGATCAAAAGTTACTGTAAATACAGATATATTTTGATTTCAAATCAGAAAATCCTGAAAAAACTATCACGGTTTCCACAAAACAAGCTAGGGTGACCAACAGTCCTGTTTTCACGTCCTGTCCTGGCTATGCTGGCTGTTTTTTATAAAGTGATGAAAATGTCCTTGTTTTAAAAACGGGATAAAGAGGAAGAAAACTAAAGATATAAATATATTTTGTTAGTTCGTTTTTGTAAGTTTGTGAGAGCTATTTTTTGTTCAATTTGGAGGTATTTCTTTTTGTTATTATTTATATATTTATTTTTCTAATACAGCAGAGACATTATTTCTATCATTATTTAATTCATTATTTTTGAAACCTGTCATAATTAAACATGTTGAGTAACCTCTGAGAAGCCTATCTGAATATGTCTTGTAATATAAAAATTTTCTATTCATACAGTGGAGGCATAGCCTACTTTAAATGTATTGAAATTAATAAGGCATCTTTGAGTAAACTTCGAGATATCATTTGAGTATCTGTTTGCTGGGCCGAGTGTCCTGGTTTTTGGTAATCAAAATATGGTCAACCTAATTAAGCATCACAACTGATAATAAGAAATGCCAAGAGCCTATCAGCGTATGATCAGCAATGATTTCTGAAGATTGTGATGATGCTAAAAATTCAGCTTTGCCCTCACAGGAATAAATTACATTTTGAAATATATTCAAATAGAATTTTTTTTTGTAATAATATTTCACAATATTGTTTAACGCACTTTAGATCAAATAAATACTGGGTTAGTGAGCATAAGAGACTCTCTTATTTAAAAAAAAAAAAGAAAAGCCCATTACCATGATGTTTTGTGTCTCCTGTGTAAAGGACCGAAGAAGGAAGTTGCATTGTGCCTGGCTCTTGGTGTTCCTCACATCCTCCAGTCTCCTTGTGTTCTACACCTTTCACACTCAGTCACTTTATCGCTGGTTAGTGCTTTACAAACCTCACTTGACCACACATTTAGTGCAGTATCTCAACTAAAAGACCACTAAATGACAAATACGTACCATGTGGATCATTGGCTGTCTCTTTTTGTGTTCCTCAGCCTCATTTTTGCCAACGCCACGATAGATCCTCAAAACTTCTGGGAGGTTTTATGGAGCGTTGGTGTGACTAACTTCATCGTCAAGTTTTTCTTCATGGGCCTCAAGTGTCTTATTCTCCTCGTCCCATCTCCACTCATGACATACCAGCAAAGAGTAAGAGTTAGCATGTTTGTAACATGATTTAATTCTCTGCACTGAATCAAAATGAATGTTAGCTTCATCCTGCTTTCCATAGGGTCAGTGGTACATGCTCATAGAGGAGACGGGTCAGTTGTACCAGGTGATCGCTCCGGTCCCACTCTGGTTCCGCTATCTGGTCAGCTATGATGAGATGGAAACCTCAGTGGGCCTGACTCTGGGCATCCTGCTAGCCTTGCTCTACCTCATAATGAAGGTTTGCACAGTCATCACATTTAGAAATGAATACGGTATTAGAAGACATTCATCAGTCTGATCTTATTACATTTCTTTTTTTAGCTTTTGACACTGTATGGACTGTCAGGATCATTCCAAAAAACACTACAGACTTTTTTCAGTTCTAAGGTACAAAAGTTTGCTTTTACCTCTGTTATGCTCCTCTCATAATTATCTATATTAGTTGTGTAATCTGTAATGTCTTTGTTACCTGTCTTTATAGTTGAACGGCGTTCCGGCCAGTCCAGCTCAGGTTCAAGAGGCAGTTGACATTTGTCCAATCTGTCAGGCGGATTTCAAGCAGCCTCGGGTCCTCGTGTGTCAGGTGAGAAGTGATATCCTTGAGTTTGACCTCTTCACCTCATTCACAGACTGAACTGTTGTGCTTCTTGAGCATGGTATTTCCTACAAAGCTAGGCTCATCCTCAGCCTCATTCTTGAAATGTAAAAGACAAATTAGGTAGGGCTGTCAAATGATTAACTGTGATTAATCGCATTCAAAATAAAAGTTTGTGTTTACATAATATATATGTGGGTGCACTGTGTATAATTATTATATATATATATATATATATATATATATATATATATATATATATATATATATATATATATATAAAACACACACACTTGTATATATTTAAGAAATATTTCCATTTATATACTTTATATAGATTTATATATAAATATAAATATTTTATATATAAATAATATTTTTTTCTTAAATATACATGCATGTTTGTGTATTTATACATATATATAAAATAATTATACACAGTGCACCCACATATATTATGTGAACACAAACTTCTATTTTGGATGCGATTAATCGTTTGACAGCCTGAAAATTAGCTTATATAATTCTTGTCAAGTTAACTCATAATTACAGTTTGTGTTCTTAAACACTGAGTTTTTATTATTTTCTCTATCAGCTCTATACTAACATAATTATCATTTATTTCAAGGATTTTGAAAAAAAAATCTTTATAATATATAAAATGAATTCCTCTTATTTTGTCAGCCAAACCCCTTCAACCTAAAATGTGAGGTTTAAGTTATTATTTCAATAATTTCACAACACGTTCACATGTTCACAAATCTCTAATGTTTGTTAATAGTCACATGACATGCAAGTAAACCTATAAAATATATATATATATATATATATATATATATACATATATATATATATATATATATATATATATATATATACATATATATACACATACATATATATACATACATACATACTACATATACATACATACATCATATATATATACATACATATATACATACATACATACATACATACATACACAGTTGTAGTAATACACTGGCTGCGTACGAAATCGCATACTCTCTTGAATAGGTATTTATTCCAATGAATTATTTTATATTTATTATAGAATTATTTATTTAATCAGTTTTTAAATATGAATGCAATCAAGACAATCGCCACTTTGTCATTATCATGTGCACAAATCCTCTCCAGTGGTCTCATGGGACAATAAAGTGTCCGTCTTATGTACTTCACAATTTTGTGACCTCACACTTCCTTTGCCACATACTGTTTTTTTAGAGTACTGTATAGTTATATAGTATGCCGTTTCGCATGCAGCCTGTGTCACATAATGCAAGCCTCCTGCCAAGAACTTACATGTTAACTGTTTCCCATTGGATTGTGTCCAGCATATCTTCTGTGAGGAGTGTATAGCCCAGTGGCTCAACCAGGAGAGGACCTGTCCACTCTGCCGCACTATCATCACAGACAAGGTGAATAAGTGGAAAGATGGTGCAACATCAGCTTATTTACAAATCTACTGAACATGATGCTCACTGAAAGCATGAAGACAGTCTTGAGACACTTTAAAACCGTCAGACCACTATTCACAGAATATGTGGATTGTTCCTCTCAAACATCTCAGTTGAGCAAACAGCACTTGTTATAAGCCAATAGTCGATGGTTTGAGGTTTGTTTTATATATATATATATATATATATATATATATATATATATATATATATATATATATATATATATATAGATATATACACACACATTCACCAGCTCTTGTATTATTACTATTATTATTATTGTTTGTGGAACTATTTTTTAACGTTTGTAATATATATATTCCTCTTTGTGTTCTTGCATGCCATCTCTGGTTTTACTTATTTCCTTGTGGGTGTAAGCAGGAACGATATAGCGGGCAAATTGTTGTTTGATTGTATTTGTGGAGAGAAATTCATGTTCATTTATGTACTTTAAAAACCATTTTGGTTTAATTTTTCATTGATACTGTGTTTTTCCTCTCTGTATGATCCTGTCAGAGAGTGTGGCTTTTGTAACTGAACTTGTCTTAAACACATTAAGCCAATTATAAGGAGTTTAAAGAATTCTGAAACGTGTGTTCGGTTTGAAGTATTCTGGTTAGTTCTGTAATAATCTGACACATGAACTGCTGATTTATCAAACGATGTAGCATTAGATTTTTGTTACCATGTGATTTTAGTAAATGAGCAACATATTTTGCTGATTGAAAAGTAAAATTACTGTACATGCTTTTATGTATTTGTAATTCAAGCCCTTCACAGATATGGTATTTTCTAATGCTGCACTTAGTGTAATAAACCAAAGAGTTGACGAAAAAAACATCTATTTTAGTACCATTATACAGTATGCAATTGTATTTTTCCAGTATATTTCAATAATTGACCAAATAAATCTTTTAAAACTGTTAAGAAGCGTCATTTGAATTAATTGCGCGTAAAAAAAAAATATAAAATTCCAGGGTTGCTTGTTAAACACTCGTTCAATTTTATTGATGATGTAGAATTAGTTTTCAAACAAAACACCAGATTGTTCATTATAAACAATCTCATGTCATTCACTATTTTAAATCCATTCAATTTTAAAACCACACTTCAAGCATTTGCATTTAAAATGCAAAATCTTGTGACGTTATAATCCAGGAAGTTTCAAAATTGGTTGCACAACGCTGGTTCCTAATGAAGTACACACATTTCTGAGATCAGGTTCAGTTTAACTCTTTCTGAAGCTCAATTGCACAACATATAGTAATGAACACTTAGCACCAAGTTGTGTCTTAATATTCCAACAGTGATTGTAAGAATCAGTGGGAGACAATTTGAAAGGTTTTAAACCCATACCATGAGTCTTGTGATTATAAGACTGGGCTTATTGTCTATATCAAACTCATCCGACTGTCAAAAGTGACACACAAAGCCATTTACGCCACATTACAGCACCCTCTCTCAGCTAGCATTGCATAGTTTGAATAAGCGTCTATATTTGTATATGCAAAGGCATAATGCGATGCTTCCATAGTCAAAGTACCAGTTAAGAGGCTTTCACATATTGGCCATTACGAGCTGTTAACTGCCACGGCGCAGCAGGCTGTTGTTTATCAATAGGCACTGTGTTAAGCTTAAGATATTCACAATCATGCTTCCTGTGCATAGTGAGTACAGACAGTTATTGGCTTTATGGAATCTGCTGAAGTCCAGACAGTTCAATCAGAGCAATGGCCTCCTAACGTCCAACCACAATTACAATCTACACGACGAAAATTACTTAGAGGATGTGAGGCAAACATCACATTCGATCAGTGAGTTACAATGTCACAACAAAATGTTTTCAAGCAGAAAACAAGCCCATTTTACATTCCCATGGGAAAACGTGTCATTCAGAAATGGTTTGAATGCGGTAACACAGCCTCAACGCAGACGTTCATTGATGAGTACCATGAGCACCGGAATGCCAGTGAATGAAGTCACTATAAATGACCCCTTCTTATATACAGCACAATCTTAACAAGCAGACTCTGTATCAACCACAATAGCTATATTGTAGCTATAAGAACTATAATACAATGAAAGAGCACCAACAGTCATGAAGAACGATGTCTATATACAGCAAAGAAATGAATACTGATTTGTTTTTTAATGAAGGATTAACTATTTTATTATGCTTACATCATTCTGGGTTTACTAGAATATAGATTTGTCTTTCACCTCAACCACATACTGTATATCTAAGCTTATTTCATCAAAAGTCAACAGAATAATAAATAATCCAGTGGTTTTCCTTTTATCTGGTGTATTTAAATACACGGCACATCTTGAAAATATATTTAAGATCCACGATTATTAATAATACAATTATTATAACTCCAAGATCACCAAAGAAAGACGTACTAAAAAAAATAAAAGGGGGCTCAACTTTTGTATTACTCTTGATTATTAAGAATAATTTGCATAGTTAAAAAAAAACTATATGGCACTTGGAAAATAAATCGGTTACAATAAACGAAAACGCATATTTAGAAAGTAACATGAAAAAAAATAGTTTAGGAAACTATTTGATAATTAATGTCTTGCCGTTTTTTAATACTAAAAGTAAAACTGAAAAATGATGTTCCACTAATTGTTTTCACAAAAGGATAGATGTGGCTTAGAAAGAATGACTTGTACTCTAGATTATCTAGCGTTATCTGGCAATTAAGTATTTTTACTACTCTTTGGTAATGCATACTGTGCAAAAGAAAAACAGTGATTTGATACCCAGAACAGCAGGTAGAATTATACTCGATTGTATAAATTTTAAATGTAAATCAAGAACAGACCAAAACAAGGGAAGGATGTTTAAAGTCATTCAAAAAAAGCTTATATTTTACTTTATAGTTTATCATTGGTTGGTAAACACAACTGTCTCTCCAGAAGTGTTCTACATCTGCGATTCTAGTAGTCCTAATACCTACTGATGCATTAAAGGAGTAGTTCACTTTTTAAAAAAACAAAAACTTTTGCTGATAATTTACTCACCCCCATGTCATCCAAGATATCCATGTCATTCCTTCTTCAGTTGAAAAAGAAATTAAGGTTTTTGATGAAAACATTCCAGGATTTTTCTCCATATAATGGACTTCAAAAGGAACCAAACGGTTCAAGGTCCAAAAGACAGTTTCAGTACAAACTGCAAACTGTTCATAGGGCTTTAAAACGATTCAGACGATGAATAAGGTCTTATCAAGCGAAACGATCACTCATTTAAAAAAAATAGAACAAAGTTTACAATTTGTTTAATAACAAAGTTTCGAGCTCTTGTTCGCCTTGCTCTGTTCTGTGATGCGCATTGTGATCTCTCCTTTCAAACTCGTTCATCAAAATGAGCGAATCTTTTCCGAGTCAACTCGATTCATTTCATTAGTTGAATGAACCAAATGACACAAAAAAATGGTTGTTCATTTTGATAAACGAGTTCAAACAGGAGAGTCACGAACGCGCATAACAGAACAGAGCAAGGCGACCATGAGCTTAAAAGAACGTAAACTTTTTTTTTTAAATGAGCGATCGATTTCGCTTGATAAGACCCTTATTCATAGTCTGGAATCATTTAAAGCCCTTTGAACAGTTTGCTGTTTGCACTGAAACTGTCTTTTGTACCCTAAACCGTTTGGTTCCCATTGAAGTCCATAATATGGAGACAAATCCTGGAATGTTTTCATCAAAAACCTTAATTTATTTTCGACTAAAAAAGAATGACATGGACATCTTGGATGACATGGGGTGAGTAAATTTTCAGCAAAGTTTTTTTAAAGTGAACTACTGCTTTAAGGATCAAATCCACCACAAAATAAACAGATTCCACTGGAATGTAGACCTGGATCTTCTCTTACTTCAAATGGATAGTTCACCTAAAAATGAAATCTTTCTTATTATTTACTCACTCTCACATTGTTCCAAACCTGTATGACTTTCTGTTTATCTGTGGAACAAGACATTTTGAACTGTTCATATAATGGAAGTCAATGGGGTTTGAAACAACAAAGTTTCTTCTTTTGTGCTCAACAGAAGAAACAAATTCAGTCAAAATAGGTTTGGATACACTCTCTTTAAACACTATTACTTATCACGAGAAGCTAAACCTCAGTCTCTCAGACTAAACTTCAAATATAGAACAGAAGATATGCATTCTTCCTTCCTTTTTTGCATGAGCATGGCAAATTAAAGAAAAACTGTGAAATTCATGCTCAGAGTTGCCTAAAGTGCAAGGTGGTCTCCTCTTTTTATAACAAGCAGCAGACCAACTCACTACGGTTCGAGAAGAGAGGTCACACTTTGTTCTGAACAAGCTCTGCATGCTTGTATAAAGTATGCAAGGGTTTAAGTGAAGAAAACTGGGTGCAGAAAGGCCTTTGGGTAATTTAAGAAGTTCCTAAAGTGCAAAAACTCATGACATTCATCAAAGTTTCATTCTCAAATTCTTGGGTCTCCTGCCGCCCACTGGGTGAGCCTGTTTCACAACGGACCCTGCATTGGATCCCAGTGGTTTTTTGATGGGAAGAGGGGCTGATACCTCCATGCTGCTGTTATTGTCCATCTGCTCCACATTAGACACCTCCATGGGCGGATCAGAGCGCGGCGGGAGAGACGACGTGTTTCTGCTCACTTCTGGGAAGGGTGGACCTCGAGACCAACGGTCTTCCCCATCAACCTTCACAGGGCTGGAAAAAGCAAGCATGGGATCATGAGTTACTGATCTCTGTTCGTGCAAAGTTTCAAACCAGTATACACACGACCAGATAAGCATGTTCCAGCATGCACAACCTTAGATTTGGTTCTCATTTTTGGTCAACAAATTACACTTAAAACTCAGATAAATTAAATCAATACCCTTTCCTACAAGATAATTTTTTTTTACTTAAAGTTCACTTTTAAAAAAAACTTTTGCTGATAATTTACTCACCCTATGTCATCCAATATGTCCATGTCTTTCTTTCTTCAGTTGGAAAAGAAATTAAGTTTTTTGATGAAAACGTTCCAGGATTTTCTCTATATAATGGACTTCAATGGGAACCAAACGGTTCAAGGTCCAAATGAGAGTTTCAGTTCAGCTTCAAAGGGCTTTAAACGACACCAGATGATGAATAAAGGTCTTATCTAGGACCCTTCCAGTCATGACTCGAAAAAAGATGTGTACATTTTGATGAACGAGTTTGAAAAGGAGAGTCACGAACGCTCATCACAGAACAGAGCAAGGCGAGCATTTGTGCTTATAAAACTTCAACTTTTTCATTTATTTTTTAAATGAGCGATCGTTTTGCTAGATAAGACCCTTATTCATCATCTTGTATCGTTTAAAGCCCTTTGAAGCTGCACTGAAACTCTCATTTGGACCTTAAACCATTTGGTTCCCAATGAAGTCCATTATATGGAAAAAATCCTGGAATGTTTTCATCAAAAACCTTCATTCTTTTGGACTGAAGAAAGAAAGACATGGACATCTTGGATGACATGGGGGTGAGTAAATTATCAGCAAAAGTTTTTTTTAAGTGAACTACTCCTTTAAAGACATTGTTAAAATAGTCCAAGTGACTACAGTGGCTTAATCGTAAGTTTATCAAGCGACTAGAATACTTTTGTGTGCAAAAACCCCAAAATAATGACTTTATTCAACTATTAATATCCTTCTCTGTGGGCCTTGAGTGAGTTCACCAGTGTAACAGCGTAAGCTTCTGTTATTGTACGTCACACGCATCACACATATGACCAGCGTTGGCCAATTGTGAGCCTACGTGTGTAGTAGCTCTACGCTATAACACTACGTTAACTGACAAGAGGCCCAAAGAGAAGGAAATGAATAGTTGAATAAAGTCACTGTTTTTGTTTGTTTTTGCACACAAAAAGTATTCTCGTCACTTAATAAACTTACAAGTCTATGGAGGAGTGATCCAGTTCTCAGATTTCATTAAAAATATCTTAATTTGTGTTGTGAAGATGAACGAAGGTCTTACGGGGTTGGAGCAACTTGAGGGTGAGTAATTACTGACAGAATTTTCATTTTTGGGTGAACTAACCCTTTAAAAGGAGCAGGTCATAAGAGTCATCCATTAGTGAATTAGACCACAACGGTCATTCGGTTTGTTTTAGATTCACTAATTCAATTTGTTTGTTGTCATTGTTTTGCAAAAAATGCCATTTTTATCTTTACAAAGTCATTTGAGACGCAAAATTGCATAAAAACTAGCATGTGAAAGATCAATTAAAAATCCGTCACCTAAACAACTCAAATTTTTCACAAAAAAAAACACATTACCTCAGTGGTGTTCTAGGGCTTCCCAGAAGCTTGCGAGGCGAACGGGATTTTGGCTCAAAAGTGAACTTCTCCTTGATGTTTTCAAGCACAGATGGAGCTATATGACGTAAAGCCCTGAGGAGAGACAACATCCGAGAAAAGATTAAATAGTTTGGGTAGACAAAAAAATAGATGAGTGTAGAGGATGTGTAATTATGATGAAGCAAAAACACACTAACAGCTGGAAAAAACTGTTAAACAGTAATAATACAGACCAGATGAGAGACATTATTCCCTTCTCGTAAGTTTGTCTACAAAAATAACCAATTTACCACACACACACACAATGCTGACACAGAAATTAATCTCATATGCATTCTCAAGTGCTTAACATAGCATGCTGATGATAATTCAATTCGAAGGGCGTATAAACAAATTTTGAGGCTTCCGTTGGTCTCGTTTTATGTTTGGGCTATGGTCACATACAACACGGCCTTAGTGCTGAGTCATACTATTCTGTTTCTCTGAAGAACATCTTTGTTACGATAAAAAACAAAAATCTGTTTGGTATTACTACCCATGTAGCTCATGCGACAATGTGATGATTTTTTTTATACTTGTAGCATATTACAATCATTCGTTTTCGTCAGTGAAAAAATGTCGTTAAAGAAAGGTTTATCATTATTTTCGTCAATGAAATTAACACTGACATACAGCACAATTTTTAAGACCCAGACATCGAAATTCAAGACTTTTTAAGGTATTATTTCCAAATTCATAAATTCAATGCTTTTAAGGCTTTTTAAGACCCTGCAGGAACCCTGTTCGGAGAAGGCGGTTTCATCGTTCACATCCATTGTAACCTGAGCCTGAACTTGAACAGACTCCTCAGCGATCGTCACTTCCAGTTAGTGCTTTGTAGACGCGGGACAATTTTTCTCAAAATATCGTTAACGGCTAAATATATATTATTCCAGTTCAGAAAATCTTGTTGTATCGATCAACATACACTATGCTATATATAGGGTGTTCAACCTGCATGTTGCTCTTTAAACTGTCAGGTGGTTGGTTGACACTGGCTGTCATGAAGCCATTATAACTTTTTAATGACAAATTCAATGTGTACCACTGTAGTTGAGGTCACGAAAAATTATCATGACAGTTATAATGGCCTTATGACAGCCAATGTCAAATCCAACCACATGACAGTTTAACTTAATTTTATGTAAAGTTGTCATGACAAAGACACTGACAGCAGGTTATGATGTTATGGTTTATGTCAAGACATCTTAAACAATGTCATATTTGCATTCAAAATGTCATTATTGAGCGAAAGACACTTAATGACAGTTGTCATAAACATGCATAAACCTTATTTCATATTCAAGACATGCGTCATGTCATGGTTATGAAGGGGTCAGCTTATATGAATGATTCCTGAAAGATCATGTGACACTGAAGACTGGAGTAATGATGTTGAAAATTCAGCTTTGCCATCACAGGCATACATTTAAAATATCCAAATAGAAAAGTGCTTTTAAATTGTAATAATTATTCACAATAATGCTGTTTGTACAGTATTTTGATTAAATAAATGCAACCTCGGTGATCAGAAGAGACTTCTTTCAAAAACATTTTTAAAAATCTTTCCGACCCAAACATCTGAATTGTAGTGCATCCAAAACCATAGCCCAAAATATCAGATTATTTATTTGCTTTTGGCTGATAAGCATGTTCACTATTGGTGCACTTTGGAAAAGGCATACGCAAGATTCATGAATGTAACATTTAACGTTGGAATCACCACAGAGGTATAGGGCCGTTTACACTTGGCCACTTCATGTGTTTTCTGCGATCGGATAGCTATCCGATCGTGAAAAGACCAGGTGTAAATGCCCCCAAAACGCATTCGAGACGGATTTGAATCCGATCGCTCAAACCACTTCAGGAGGTGGTCTGGCCGCATTCCAGACGAAACTGGACAAGTGTAAATGCGTCTTGTTCTTGAAACCACGTATGTAAATGTTACTACTCCCAAAAATGCGTGAGATTGTGTTATTGGCCATATGTCATGTTATAGTCAGATATGATGATGCTGCTGCAACACGCATCACCTCAGATGAGCAACTGAGCGCCTATCAAGCCAACGTCAAAGTGAAAGTAAGTCGCAGACAATTAACACTACCATCTTCATTAAAAGTAAAGAAACGAAATGATCTTACCAGTTCTGTTGCCGCTCTCTCTTAACGCCGTCTTTGCAGATTTTGAAATTAGCCGATGATCAATAAAATGCAGCTCATCTGTTGCTTGTGACCTGCACTTCATTAAATCCGCATATAACGCGGGAATTGAAGATCGGAATTATATCCGTTTTGCAAAAACACATTTATTTGACCAGGTGTAAATGGAATCATTTTGATAAATCAGATAGCTATCCGATCTGAGAAAACGCATGAAGTGGCCAGGTGTAAACAGCCCCATAGTGTTGCTGCACAGAATATATATTTAGAGTTTAGAGATAAATTTAGCCCAAAAAAACACACAAACTGACCAGGAAGACTTGGTTGGCGCTTTCACTGAGCGTCGAGTCATCGGGACTGTCCACGGGAGGCTGACTAGTGAACTTCGAGTCAAACTGGCTAACATCATCTGCTGATTGCTGCAAGAAAGAGATCCATGATGAGTTATTATAGGATGCTTCATAATGAGATCTACAATAATGATAATAACAAGAAATACACAACAATTTGATTGTACAGAGAGAGAAACACTCATACCAAAAAAGGCTTGAAGGGAGGTTCAACTTTACAAGCCAGGAGATCATCCCAGTTTACGTGTCTGAAGAAGGAGTGTGTCTAAAAAAATACAATCTCTTTTTATAATCTACATAACTCCACTATATATGTATATGACATTTCCTGCTTTTATGATAATGTGTTCACCACATCAGAAGGGCAAATACCTGGATGTCTACAACATCTCGAGGACCAGCTCCAATCCTTACTGATGCGTTTCTCTTCAACAGCTGGGTGCGAAACAACACACAACCTCATTGATTGAGCAATAAGACTGAATTCCACACTGATGTGAAAGCTGAGTGACCTAAGACCTCTACCTTTTTCAGAAGGTCCCGTGCCTCCTGGGTGAGGTAAGGTGGAAGGTTCAGTTTGCACCTTAGGATTTTGTCAATGGTCTTTTTCCGATTCTCTGCGGTGAATGGCGGCTGGAGGTGAGAGGTTCAAAAGGTTAGAGAGGATTAATTTATCTTAACACACTAATGATTACTTAGTTTTGAAATTTGTCTGAATAGAAAGTATGTTCAACATCTAGGAGAAAATCTTCCCAGAAAAGTGGAAGCTGTTCAGGAGGAGCAACTCCTGGTTAAACAAACACATTTGGGTGTTCATTTACTTTTAGCCATGAGGTGTAGGTTTCAGGTTTGATCTACATCTGTTTGCATTAATTGTTTGTTTAAGATTCCATCTATGTTATTTTAGGGTTCACACAGTCAAAACATTATCTATTTGTTAAAGATGCCACAAACTAGTTCAACAGAATTATTGATAAAATGCTCTGTCAATAGAACAACTCAACAGAGATTAGTCTCATCCGGGTCTCATTAATACGTGATAGTAAATGTAAGGTCTGTCTTAATTGGAAGTAACTGGAAGCTAGATTGACGAATACTTATACCAATGTATTTATTTCAGTATTCTATTTTTAATACATTTCGCAAAAATGTTAGAAATTAGTTACAATAAGTATTGCTTTGTCATTAAGGTGTATGGAGTGTGGATTGATGTGAAAAAGTAATTTAAAGCAGTTTAACATAAGCCAGCAATATAAAATGTGAAAAAATTAAGGGGACGAATACCTTATAAAAACAACAACTAATTTGTGGAATTAGCTCATTGTGACTAATTTTGCCAGCACGGGTCACATAATGCATATAGTGCTAGAGTTCATTTCTAACAAGTTGTGGACACTGAATGACATGTAATGACTTTTCCATGTACACTTATGAAATGCATTTTCTATAAAGTTGCTTTGAAAAAATATGTATTGTGAAAAGCGCTATACAAATCAATTTGAATTGAATTGAATTAATGACATTTTGTTAACAAGATGTTTTATTGATTGGTATTTGTTCCGGGTTGAAACACTGACTGAGCAATTATACCAGATATAAGCATCAATAAGTTGTTCTGTATCTTCAACATACCTTCAGATTTTCATTCATGTTTATTCTGTAACCTATATACAGCATCTGTCACGCCTCATCAAAGAGTGTATTGTGTGAATTTCATAATAACATGGACAGAATTTGAAAGATAAAATTTAGTCTATTATCAAAAGTAACAAAACATAAACGTATTGCTATTGTTGGTGGTTAAAAATGATTAATAGGCTACAATGCTGTATTCGATCAAGTACATGTTCATGGAAATTCATGGAACAACTACGTCTACTGTTATACCCATCATTTACATTTTTAAATAATAGAAACAGAGTTTTAAATTGTTTTAACATTTCAATTTTGATTCAATTTAACTTTAAATGCAAATAAAATAAATGCAGCCTTGGTGTTCATAAAAGATTTTAAAAACCTTACCAACCCAAATCTTACACTCCTTTTGTGCAGTATTGTTAGTGTTAGAGCTGCACAATTCTGGATTTTTTTTTTTTTTCAAAGATATCACGATTATTCCACGATTCAGAATTGACAAATTAACAAAATAACAGGTTCTAAAAAATGTTTATTACTGCAGTCTATTTAAAAATATATATATATATATATAATAATAAATATATATATATATATATATATTTTATAAGGGATACGTTTAATATAATATTTAATATATTTAATATAAGGGATGCGTTTTTATATTTAATATATATATATATATATATATATATATATATATATATATATATATATATATATATATATATATATATATATATATATATATATATATATCATTCTAAATGAGTACAGCATTTATTGAACAGCATAATCTATATTTATCAAATGTTATAATCTACAGCTATTGGACCTATTTTGTTCCCATCTTCATGTGAAACTTTAATAAGAAGCAACATAGCAGAGAATAGATGCGAGAAGGGCACTCACAGCTCCTGTTAGCATGTCATACATCAGGGCTCCCAGACTCCACCAGTCCACAGCTCGGTTATGGCCACTTCTCATGAGAATTTCTGGTGCCCTGAAAGAGGGATAGAACAAGAGAAACAAAGACAGAGACAAAACGAATGAATGAGTGAAGAGAGAAAAGCCCAGCGCACCAACCAACCTTTTTTACTTTGACCTTAACTGACACCAGAGGCCACAAATAAGCCTTCAGTAGGCATGATTGATGGAGGCTCTGGCCTCTATGAACTGGATGGACTTTTAAAGAGGCCACATCATGGAAAACATGACCCTATTGGATTTCAAAGTTCAAGATGTTAAACTTCCACAACCCAAAGCTTTCTTGATTTTTGAAGCATTTTTGAAAACTTAAGGCTGGGCCATAAGGATGAGCCAAATATTGAGGATAATTTATTATGTGTGCTATGTAAATTTACTTTTGTATTAGTATTGTATTTTATTGCAACACTGGTAAATAGAGGAAAGCTTTGGTTTCAGTACAACGCATCAAAACACTACGAAATGTATTCTACAATTGGCTCAAAATATCAAAAATGTTTTGCTATCTTCTGACTGGATGGAAACAGATCTGTGTTTGTGCCCATCACACACTACGTGACTTTCTGTGAAATTGGCACAAACTGGCACAAACTTTTGGCAACTATTGTCGACACATAAATCTGCACATCAGATCAAGAATCTGAACAAAAGTCATGTCGTGTATCCCAGTTTTAAGATGCAACAGCAGGTTGCTCAGAAATCTTCATTATTGTGTTGACGTCTCAACCATGAGTATATTAAAATAAAACAAATCAATATTCAGCAATGAGTGAACTACACTGGTCTTTTACATAAAGTTACAGAAGCATAAAAAATGATGTATAAGTGGGTGAAAATAAATGTGAGTTTGTACATACATGTACTCTATGGTTCCACAGAAGGTGTGCTGATGACGGTACCGTCGTGGATCGACTCCTTACACAGTCCGAAGTCCGTCAACTTCACATGACCTGAGATGAGAAAGAAATAAGCAAATCCATAGGAGTAAAGTCTTTATTGAACAGGATGTGGTGCAAGCCTGAGGACTGTATGGGATGAAAAGGACAGAAGTGAATGTGCCAGTTTTATTACCGTTGTAATTGAGCATGATGTTCTCAGGCTTCAGGTCTCTGTAGATGATGCCTTTCTGATGAAGGTGACCCAAGGCCATGGAAATCTCTGCCAGGTAAAAGCTAAAAGGAGATTTTGTAAATGAAGTGAAATACATTACTAAATTAAATAATAAAGAATGTTTCAATCCATAGATTTTTTTTGTTACACAAGATAGTACACCCCCAAAATGTATTAGTATTATTTTCTCACAATAATGTTATTGTTAAACCTTTATACTGTTATTTTTATATTTAGGGTTTAAAATCCTATATAATTGAGGGTTCAAAACATATATAATATGTATATCTATAATATAATGCAAGAACAAGGAGTCACAAAGACCACATTTAAGGAACTTATACAGAGCTTACTCCCCTTTTAAGAGTACTTGTATTGAAAACACCCATGTACAGTACATAGACGTTGATTTTTGGTGGGGACGGTGGGTTTCACCAGATTTCAGATTTCACCAGACATCAGATTTCGTCATTAGTCATTTTGTACCCACCACTTCTGAAACATTGAGGCACGGATGTACCTAATGCAAATAAAACATCTCCCGTTAACTAGCAGAGCTTTAATTTAGTTCGCTCTTAAATAAGTATATCTAAGCGCTAAAATGTTTTGTTTTTTTTTAAATCAAGCGCTGTTGCCACTATATATATACACTCAGCGGTCAAGTTTAAATCGGTAAGATTTTTATGTCTTTAACGAAGTTTTCTGTCTCACCAAGGCTGCCATTCTTTATATAAAATACACAAAACACACAGTAATATTGTGAAATATTATGACAATTTAAAATGACTTTTTTATGTTAATATAGTATATAAAATGTAATTTATTCCTTGAAAAAAGCTGAATTTTCAGCATCATTACTCCAGTCTTCAGTGTCACATGATCCTTCACAAATACCAATGATGATTTTATGCTCCAAAAACATGTATGATTATTATCCATGTTGAAAACAGTTTTTTACATTTTTATTTCAGGATTCTTTGATGAATAGAAAGTTCAAAGAACAGCATTTATCTGAATTCGAATAGCTTTTCTAACATTATAAATGCTCTTTACTGTAACTTTTGTCAGTAAGATTTGTAACTCATCCTTTGATGAAATAGATAAGTATTCATTACTTATTCATTCACCAAAAATAAAATACACATTCTACTGACTCCAAACTTTGTAAAGGGCAGTGTTATAATCTTAACAAAAGCTTTCCAATTCAAATAAAAGCTGTTCTTTTGAACTTTCTATTCATCAAAGAATCCTGAAATAAAAATTTAAAAAACTGTTTTCAACATGGATAATAATCATACATGTTTTTGGAGCATAAAATCATCATATTAGAGTGATTTGTGAAGGATCATGTGACACTGAAGACTGGAGTAATGATGCTGAAAATTCAGCTTTTTTTCAGAGGAATAAATTACATTTTAATATATATTAACATAAAAAAGTCATTTTAAATTGTCATAGTATTTCACAATATTACTGTGTTTTTTGTGTATTTTTTATCAAAAAACTGCAGCCTTGGTGAGCAGAAGAGACTTCTTTTAAAATCATAAAAATCTTACCCAACTTAAACTTTTGACCGGTAGTGTGTATATGTATATGTGTATATATATGTATCTGTTCTATATCTGTTCTAACAAACAATCAAATCAACATTCAGGCTAGCTGTACAAACTATATCGGTCAAGCCAATGCTTTTTGAACCTCCGCAGGAGATCAATGTTTATACACAACAGAAGTGCAGCATCCAGATAGCAGACAGGTCATCTTGACCCATGAATGACCTACAGCTCTCAACATTTGAAGTGGATCAATAAAGTTGATCAAAGTTGCCCTAATACAAAAACGAGTATTGTTCAAAACTCTGTAATAACTTAGAGGGTTTGATCCACTTCAAAATGTAGCAGTACTGTATAACAAAGCCTCACTCACCAGGCTGTGTCCTCCAAGAAGATCCCCTCCTCTCCAGCTGCATGAACAGCTCTCCACCTGTTAGACAAAAATGACCTTGATTCAGATACATTCTCAAAAAACATGCATGCTATTTTCCTACTCAAGACAATTTTTGTAATATAAATATTTATAACACCAGTAGCTGTGTTCAACTCACCGCTAAGGTACTCCAGGATGAGGTAAAGTTTGCCCCCGTCTGAAAGGCATATATGAGATCCACAATGAAGGGATGCTTAACTTCCTCTAGGATGCTCCTTTCTGCTTTAGTATGAGCAGTGTCCTTTGCATTGCGTGCAATCATGGCCTGTTAAACCAGACAAAAGCAACATAATTCATCAAGGAAAGCGGTGTTTTTAAGCAACTGTCAAAACCCGCAGCACACATAAGCACTGTGCACGAACATCTTGGCGCTGGAGGGTTCGGGGTTGCAACTCCCCTTATCCCAGCTGTGAACTCATCAGGCTGGTGTCATTAATGCTTTTACTGCTTTTGCAATAAACAGATGTGTGCAAATCTAATTTGGGAATGGAATCCAAAGCATTTCAATCATGCAAACCACAGAGAACAATGCAGCATCAGTCTCAGAAGATTAAACTGCGCCCATGGCCTTGGTACACAGACACCGTTCGCTCTCCTTCCATCCTGAGAATGGTTTCAAGCAATGTTTCTCAACCGGTGGGTCATCGGAGTGTGGAATAAAGAAACAACAGCAACCTTTATTTTCGATAGAGTTTCAATTTTTGATATTTTTAGGTCAAACCGTTAGTGTCTATCAGTCAAATAATGCAGGTCTATGGTCACCACCTCAAAGAGAAGTCGTTTCGTGTCTTAGGTCATCAGTGTGTACTTACATTTACGAAGTCATTAAATCATGTTTACTTTGGACTTCTGTGCATGCTCTTTGAGGTGGTGACCATAGACCTCCATTATATGACTGACAGACAAGAACGGTTTGACCTAAAAATATCAAAATTGAAAATACTGCAGGAAAACCAAGACACCTACATCTTGGATGCACTTGAGGTAAGCTAAAACATACCAAAAATGTATTTCAAAGTGAACTATCCCTTTAAATACCATATAGAACAATTACTCTATATAAAACAATAGCGGATTTATGATCAAAATATAATGTGTATGTAAAAAATAATTAATGTTTTTAATGTAACCTCCATTTAAATACTTTTAGTCAGTTCAAGAACATTTGATGCAATTTTATGCATATCTATCTATCTATTTATCTATCTATCTATCTATCTATCTATCTATCTATCTATCTATTTATCTATCTATCTATCTATCTATCTATCTATCTATCTATCTATCTATCTATCTATCTATCTATCTATCTATCATCTATCATCTATCTATCCTTGTATAATTAGTAATGCAATACTTTGATACTTTTTAGAGAGAGTTATTAGGGATTAATTACTTTCTTAATAGGAATTTACCCAAAACTGACGGAACACCCATACTGATTTTCAGGGAAAGATAAATTAATGTGAATAATTGGGAATATGTCGAGGCCATACCTTTTTCAATACTTTCATGGCAAATATCTTCCCAGGAGTTGCCCCAGATACCTTGCGAACTTGAAAAACCTGTTTTGAAACAAGAGGACTGTTAACAGACAAAATTCAAAATTGCTTATGTAAACTATGAATTATGTAGACTATGAATATATTATGTAGAATATGAATAGATTTTGTTTAGGCGTAGTACTAAAATAGCCACTGGCTGCCATTGAATTCCATTGAATTTAGTTGTATACATTCTGCCTTAACAAATTAATACATTTCTGTCCAAATATCAATTCTGTCACAAAATTTGGAAACTTGAGACTTAGACCTTTCTGACAATATCTGTTTTGTCAAGATTAGAAAAGGTTTTGATCATAAATGATGAAAATATAATGATGCCTAAAAGGGAGGAGCCTGATAAAATAAGTACCAGATTTCTATGGTAATTGAAACGTCAATTATAAAATAAGACGGTGACAGTTAAGGGGTTAAAGATGTAGGCTACTCATTGGATACGTTTACATGCACAACTTTTGTTTCATTCGAACTGAATTTATGAATACGAATGTAAGGGTTTACATGAACGCTGAATGTGAACTGGTTGATGTGTTCACAAGTTTCAAATTGGAATAGATTTTTTGACATGCGCGCACTGCACGAATATATAGTTTTCTGCTGTTTGTGCCTTGGCTTTTGGCTTGCTTAGTTGGGGACATTTAATATTCAACAATATTATTGATCTGTGTTGTATTATTTTCATGTTATCACTGTGAAGCTACTTCAATACAATCTGTATTGTAAAAAGCACTATATAAATAAAGATGACTTGACTTGACACTCTGCTGGACAGTGAGCCACCAGGAGCAGCATTGAAGACCCATGTGCTAAAAGAGTGTAAATTTAAATTTTAAATTATAATAATCTCTCACAATATGTATTTATTTTTTCTGTATTTTGCAGTCTTGGAGAGAATAAGAGACTATTTTCAAAAAAATCCTCCTGACCCCAAACATTTGAAGGGTAGAGTGTGTTATTTTGCAGCACACATAATGTGTCCAAAACACACCACATGCAGGGAGGAAACACTGCTACTCTTGCTTACCTTTCCATATCCTCCTTTACCCAAAACACTGAAGCAACTCTAAACATTCTGGATCGAATCTGCTCCGTGCCTTGATTCACACTATTTTCAGAGATCTCGTAACTTTCTCGCAGTCTTCCATACTAAAACATAAAGTGGAAATACGTTCAAATATAAACATGCAATTGACTTTTAGAGTAGCTAACTTCAAAATGCACAAATATAATTTTGTGCATCCAAAAGTGCACAGTGGCATACTCACAATTCAAACCCACTGCACTGATCCATGTATTCATTAATCTTGGCCTGTGGAAAAAAAATGGTTATGTTTCTGGTAGGTTTACAGGAAGTTTTAGGTGTGGACTGGCAGTTTTTGTATCTCTGCAGCTTTTTTCCAAATGCCAAGTGTGCAGATCTGACACGACCATTAAAGCTCAGTCTATACCAATGACTGATGCGCACTGGCTCTCCTCCATCAACCGGACTATCAAGGTCACTGATCGCTATTATCACATTACAGGACCCAGTCTAACAATAGAGAGAGAGCCAGCCCACTGTAAACCAGACCTACAAGAGTTTTATTCTGGTTTCAGAGGCAATTCAGGTGCAAAGCTTGAACTTTTGAACACTGAAACATAAACTAACTACCTCTTAAGTTCTTTAAAAGTTCATATTTCTAATATTCATTTCGATTCCATTGTCTGTCTAGTCATAAAAGTTTGACAGCCCATTAAACAGTCACCTTCATACACCTGAAGTGATGCTGCTGGGCATCAACAACCGGTTTAAGCAGGTAGCTGTGTTTCCAGCTGGTCTGAGTCAGTCATTAACTGGTTGACCTAAATATCAACTGGAATATCTTCAGTTTGACCAACTGGTATGTTAGCTGGTTATAACCAGCTTGAACCAACTAATGACCAGCTTAGACCAACAAGAGACCATCTTAAGATAGACTTCAAAATATATCTCATTAAAACAGACATGTCCACCATAACAAAAAACCATGATTAATTACATATACACACATGGACACCATGGTCACTTACTGTAAATTTGTCGTTTGTAAAAAACGAACCTGTACCGTTAAATCCCAGATAATTCAGTAGTATGGTAAATATTACACGTACAGTATCATTGTTGTCATTTAAGTTAATTGTTTAACGTAGTTACATAGAACAGTCAAAGTACTTTTATGCCGAGTTTTGAAACGTTTATCGATTTTTTTGGCTGGTCCAGCCCAGGCGATGCGGAAAATGTGGAACCGAGCTTGTTACCGTTTACATACCCCGTCAGGGAGCTCCTCATCTGACACGCTGTCCTCCGCCGGGTCCAGGTCGATATCAAACACACCAGCCATGGTAACAGTTTATTCACACGAACCAATACTGAAATAATGTTAAATCCTGACGCCTCATGTTCCCACACGACTCACAGACGCCATAACCGGGTCCAGTCATTACGCAACATATCCTAACAGAGATTAACTACCGGTTAACGATAACGGCTAACAGCGAATTTCACTGAGCGTCTGTGCGTAACGTATGTTCCCGAATGTGTAAAACCAAATGCCAATAAATTAATTAGCGTGTATATTTATTTAAACACGCGAATATCTTTTATTTTCCTCCCGTCGTTTGGTATCTGTGTTAAGTGGGTGTATAGATAGCAATTCACGTCACTCCTGTGTATATAGGAAGCAGTTTTACTTATAGTACCACTTCACTGCCACTAGGTGTCGACAAAAGACAGGCAATGTGATTGGATTTTGAGATCAGTGATAAATGTGGAAGAAAAATTCAATCCTTTTGCCACTACTGGATTATTTGTGACCGTGAAGGTAATTCTGTTGAATGGGGTATTTCTTTTCAAACCTTTTATTCTATTCTTTACTTTAAAATGTTCAAAAGTCAGCAAGCTTTTGCCAAAAGGCATGTTCAGAAGAAAGATGCAAGCTCACACAATATACATTGTTACAAAGTGCTGGTAGCCACAATTCTCTGTTCCCTACTTTATAAAACCAAATGAATGGATCACAATGGGCACTTTGTGTCACATGTGCTTCAAGCAGAAAAAAAATCACTATGCAAATTACAGGGACTTTCCAAAGTTACATATTTTTCCAAAAAGAGGCATAACTGAACTTTACACAACCTGACACAATCAAACTATTTTAAACTGTATTGTTCGTTTTAAAAACAGACCTCCTATTGTAGATTGTAGACTGATTGTACAATGTTTCCCCCAAAATGTGTCAATTTAGAAGTAGAGACATGAAGACAACTCTTAATTTTTCTGCTGGTTTTAATTATACATACCTGTGGGTTTCTGCGACATGTGCAGATACGCAAAGCTCATGCATATGTGAGTTTTCCTGGATAAGATACCTATCTGCGTCAGATAGGGTAACATTTACGTTCTTCTGACTCAACCTGGGTGTGCCAGTGTTCTCCTGTTCGGTGACAGCACATCATTGATTCATGTGACAGTTAAATCCCCTGATTCACCTCGACATCAGACGTTTAGTTATGAATACACTTGTTTTTGACACCTGTGATGTTTTTTTCTCACCCAGAATCTTCCAAAATGTGTCATATCATCATATAACATGTAGCTTCTTGTCACAAAACACAATAAAGTGTGAGAACACTACTGCTAATATGCAAATGTCTTATATTATTTATTTATAATGTTTTTAATGTGTCCATTTCATATCGAAAAATGTTTTATTTATTATTTAAATATTAAAAATGTTCGCGTGTGTCCCCTACTGGTTTCTAGAGGTAGTGCACACTATTCGTGCACGTTTGGAAATCTAATGAATCCCTCAAAAAAGTGTGGTGTTGGTCACGTGCCAAACAAGAACACCTTATTGTGCAACCTATACAAAAGAGTGGTGGTGAGGAGGAGGAGGGTTGTAAAAACTACAACTGAACATGTCAAGCCTTATTTTAATAATAAAACCTGTTTGAATTGGCGATTTGCATAATGGCGAACCCTCAAGCAAAGGCCGTAACTGTTGCTCGCGTGACTGAGAGAATCACATCACTGAAAAGTGACTTATCACTATGACACATTATGGAAATGTAAATATTATAGTAGGCTACACATATTTTCTGAGCTGTTTTTCATTGATGCTTATTGGTGCATAAGATAATGACATTTGCGCTATTTCTTACTGCACTTTTCACTTATTTGCTCTTTAGGCTATACTTTTTATGTTGTTGATCTTTATTTTCAGTCATGTATATTTACATATATTTTAAATCCGAGTATTTTTTTATTGTTTAACTGATTTTAATTGAATTTAATTGAAAAATGTATGTTGTATTTGCTGTGCATTACAAAAACTTCGATGTGTGAACAATATATAAAAAAGCTCTAACAAAAATAGGCACATTGTAAAAAAAATATTGTAGGTTTAACTTAAAGAAATTGCAGTTAATACAATGAAGGAGATTGGTTTAATCATCAGAAACTCAAAATATTATGTTATCTAAACTACATAAATTATCTAAGTTGATTTGACAAAAGAAAAAAATGTTGTGATTACAAATCATGAAAAAGTATTTTTTTTTACAGTGAAAACTCATTAACCCAAATCACAAAAACCAGGACACAGACTGACATTTAGTTCATTTAAACTTTATTGATTTACACACAGGACATACACAGTCAAACATGAATGGCAGAGGGGTTCCCTAGAAAGCACAGGATGTTCTGAACAGTTACAAGAGGAAATGATACGACTCGACTGTGAAAGCCAAGTAGATCACCCTGGGGGTGGGGATGAACATATTGTTGAATGAACATCTTTTTAATTTAATAACAAATACCAGTTGCACATGTTAGATAACGACTGAACTGTCAGCCCGATCTCATGAAAGTTAGTATGTATGGCAGCTGAATGTCATTTCTCGTGGCATTTATAACGCCAAAACCAGTTTCTGCGTGTATATGGCACGCGACTTTCGCGTACATATGATACGCACTTTTTGGCGTATAATATGCACGAAATTCCCCACCCCCTCCCCCTAAACCTTAACCCAGGGTTTTTTAGTGCGTAACCATATACACGCAAAAACCGTTTTTGGCGTATAAATGCCACGAGAAATGACACTCGTGGTATAGATACGCATCTTCATGAGACTGTGTTGGAACTGTTACATGAGAAAGGGCAAAACTGTAGAGCAAGTGCAAATGAAGGGGTGGTCAACAAGATCTGTCATAACAGAGTAGGCTATGTTGCAATAAGGTGTGTTCTTTTTGGATTCTCAAGAAATTCAAGTGGACAAAACCAAGTGCTGAGCGCGCGCGCGCACACACACGCCCTTTTAAAGAGAAGGGCTATGGAGAGACAGACATGCACGTACGTCTATAGAACAAGCAAAAACACGTCAATAACGCTCTCTGTAAACACACACATTAGAAATATTTCGACCCCACTAAAATTAGACACCATATCAGGAAAAAATAGTTAAACAAATTATACAAAAAAAAATAAAATAAAATAAAACATCGATAGCGATTAAAAATATTATGTTTTCTAGAGGAGATGAAAAAGCCCAAAATGTCAGACAGCCTACAGACTGTTGTCGCCGGGCGAATGTAACAGCCAACACCAGTCTGATAAGCTATCTGACACACTGGGAGAGACTTGTCCACACCAATAAAGACACATGATGAAGAATTAACTCACTTACCAATGATGAGACGAGAGGATGGGGCTCAAAGAGAGGCGTGGTCACTGAATTCTAACAATGTAATGATTTAAATCCCGTTATGGAAGAACCGAAAGCTTTTTTCCCTCATTTAGCGGATGTTGTGTGAGATAATCGAAGGCAGCGTCTCCTTTCTGTCTCACCCTGCCTGTGTTTCGAATCATAGCGAGGTGCCTAACAAGACAGCGTTATGAGGGCATCAAGCTCGAACGTCCGAAAGACTGTCTCGCTGGATTTTGAGACACATCCTCTCTCGCGCGCTACCCTTTCTCGCTCCTTCTCTACCAGCAGTGTTGCCATATCCGCGTATTATAAGCTACTTTTTATAAAAAGCTTGGAAATTAAAACAGGCAAATGGCGCGTTGCGTTGGTTTATTTCTAGAAAACAAACGCGTGTTTAAGATTTTAACGTTACACGACTGTAGAATTCAACAAATAAAAATATTTGTGTTATTTAATACAAATGATAAACACATGGATAAATTGTTCTCTGGTTAAATGTATATTAATTTAGTATTTTTTTTAAGTTAAAAGAGCAAACATTTCCATTTGTTTATTGATTTAGATAACAATTTGTATATGTTAAATAGCCAATTTAATTAAATCGTTAACGAATTAACATTATTTCGTTAATTAATGCAGTCAGGTTATTTCTGTAATCTAAATTAATCGATGCTGCTCAGTAAACTCAAGCCATTGAATTCGCTTGCTTTTCTCACGAGATCTGGCAACACTGCCTCATCCTCTCCGCCAGCAGCGCAGTGCATTGAGTTCATCGGAGGGTTCATTTAAGGTAACGGCAAAAGAAACTCCACACTGTTCCATTTTTTTATACGCCTGCAGCTTCCAGACTCACATACCAGGGCAGCGTTACAAAAAGGCACCGAAAAAACACTTCACAAGCAATTAAAAGGAAGACGAAAAATAAGACGTACAAAACGTTTGCCTAGCCGCCTGATGTTATGCCACCAGTGCAGTGGTTCTTCATCTGGTGGTCCCTGTGGCACCTCAACACTGAATTTTAGACACACCCATTTCAGGACATAGAGCCTCTAATAGTGAACTGATGAGTTAAATGAGGTGTGTTAGATGTGCGGTTTGGAGAAACCACCACTGCATTAGGTTTAAGCTAGATATCTGCATGTAAATTAAACTATTCAAACTATAAAAGAAGGAAGAGAATTACCTTTCCAACTGCCTGACAATCCATTAGTCAAATCCAATCGAGCATCTCTCACAGCATCATCCAGTCCTCCAGCGTGACCGGATGCTCTTCTGATGTATAGAATACGTGCGATAAGAAGCTATACGCGCAAAACGTGGCAGCCACCCACGCACATATGTGCCTGAACACAAACGCACTTCTTAATCAGATTGAATGCGTTATTGCATCTGGTGGAGTGGCCCTGTAGTGAGTCATGTGGTCACACACGCACACACACACTCCTTCCCCCTCTCCTCTATGGATCTCTGGAAACAAAACAATAACTCTAGACGAAAGGAACATTATGATTCACCAAGCTTTTAGAACAGACGATCTTAGCTCAGAAAAAAGTAATGCAATACAAGCACCAGTCAAAATTTTAACGACTTAAAGAGTTGGTTGCAATACTTTACATTCACTTCCTACCGATAATTTAACCGATTTTCGAATCTAGTAACAGAAAACCACTATATAATGGAATATGCAGCGATTCAAAGCAAATAAAAAAAGAGTGTTATAGACCACAAACAACATAAGCCACGGCGCACCTTTAACATCCCCACCAATGGGATCAGATAACCACAAAACACAGAGCTGAGAACATGAGTATTTTAGGACAATCCGCCAGCTAACTAAGCACATTAATGTTAGCCCATAACCATGTTATAAATAAAAATAATGGGTTTCTTGATTTAGTTTAGCTCTGCATTGGCTGTTAAGATTCCACAAGTTCAAGATGCATCAGATGAGAAACAAACCACACTGATCACCATCTTCAGAAACCTGTAAGGAGAGAGAGAGACTATCAGAAACATCACAGGTTAAGCAATCACTCAACTCCACGTGCATTTCCTTCCAATCCCTCCGTTCCTGTACAACAAGATTTACGTTAGTGACGCACACAGTGGCGTCGTCTCTTCCTGCTGGTTGAACAAGCCCACAGCTTTCCTTAAGTAACTGCAGGAGCAAGTTACCAGAAAAAAGGAACATTGTTCCAGAAACATCCGTAATCTCTCATTGTGCAACTTCATCTTCTCTCTCTCTCTTTCATTTCCTCCTCCCACACGCATGCACACACGAGCTGGAAATGTGCTTTAGATAGCGAATCGCACGGGCAGATGAAGGTAAAAAAAGAAGGTGTAGCTCTTTGTTTCCGTGCGCACTTGTGAGGGACCAGTGGCAGGAATCGAGAGTACAGCCTCAACCCCTCCCTCCTGCTTCCCTTCCTAACGCCCCCCCTCACCCCACCCCCACCCTCCTCCTTCTTTTACTCCCAGGGGCCCCTCCCGTCTCCGGCTGCGCTGGGTTCAACGGGGTTCGCTGCCGAGAGGGGGGAGTTAGTGTGACGCGGGGGAGTGTCCGGTTCACTCAAAGAGCTCCGAGTATGACTCAGCATCCCTCCTCAGCCAGACCCCGAACAGGCCCCCGCGACCGACCACCGCGCGGCCCACGCGGAGCCCCTGACGCTACGGTCCGCCACATGCAAACAATAACACCTCGCCGGAATCACACGGTAGAATAAAACCAGTCTCCAAGCGATAATTAAACCAGGGAGGTAATTAGGATGTGGAACAAAAAAGAAATAGGGGTGCGTGTGATAAATTAAAAGGAGGAACGGAGGGTAAATATACAAAAATAGGTCAATTTAAGAGAAACTCTGTATGAGTGATGGGACTTACGATTGGGGTGGCCTCTCCGTCCGTCCCGTCCGGAGTTGTAATTTTGCCCTCTGGGCCTCAAGGTACTCCCTGAAAGGCTTCTGTAGAGAGGCGCCAAACAGGGGAAGAGCTCTGTGACAGAAAAGAAGAAAAGGAGGAGGGGACGGTACAGGAGAGGGGAAGAGAAGAAGGAAAGAAAGGGAGGGGGGAGAGAGAGAGGTCACATAAATTTCACTTACCGACTCGAGAGGTCAGTGAGTTTCCTTTACCCTGCCTCTCCTTCTCTCTCTCCGCTCGCAGACAGAGGGAGATAGAGACCGAGCTGTTATCCCAAATAAGAAAAAACGGTAAAAGTACAGCTGGTTCTGGAAACTACATATCCTAAGCACTTAAAAAGAATTACGAAAAAGTAAAAAAACGCACACAAATAGAAAGAAAAAAATCTTTTCCTGAAGGCATGCTCAGACAGGGAGACATCCTCACTCACACTCTGCTGTAATGTCCCTCAGCCAGGCTGAAGGAAGAAATGAATGATTTCTCAGAACTCACACATTTATCACCAGCGGTTCCTGTAAGAACTGGTTTCAGCCAATTAATGAGGAAGTAAGTCCATGGCGTGTCATTACTGGTCGAGAGAGAGCGTAAACCCCACCTACTGAAGCAGGGAGGCGGGGCTCTGTGAGAGACAGCCCATATTAGGAAACCCTTTTATGAGATTCAGTCACTACCTACCCATACAACATCCCCCCCACATGACACACACACACACACACACGGAAAGGAAAAGAGAAGGGGATTGTCTTGGCATGGCTTTAAGAAAGTTTAAATAAGAAATATTTAAATCCACTTTTAACTTAAAGTAAGATTATCCAAGCAATTTATTGATAAAATGACATTTGACTCAGAATTCAAACTTTTTTTCATGACCTGATGCTCGATGACACACTTGGACTTTTGTTTTATCACTTTACACGGTCATGTGCCCAATAACGTTCTCTTTGAACTCTACACATCACACACGCAAACAGGACCCTCTGCCCACTCGAGTTTCTGAAAGTGCAACTTCACGGATAAACAATAGATGAGCTCATACTGGTTATTTTGCTAAATCATTAACCAAACGCATTATCGTTATCCACCCTTGATGTGGGTTAACTAAGCGCAAACACATCAAGCCCAAAAGGAGAAGCAAAATAATGCAGGTTTGCTGAAAATCCACCATCAAAACCAACACCCACACACCTCAGAGGAGAACATACCAAAATCCAACCAAGTGTAAACACACAGAGAAGCTAGCATTAGCACATCTGAAGCAGAATATCACGTCTAAACCTTCATTAGTTTTGTTTTTTGAGACACAGGTACAGCGAAATGCTGTTGCGCCAGAACAAAGAGATCAAAAACTTGTGTCTTTGTGCTTGAGAAATTGGCGGGCTCCAATCGAGCCTAGTCCGATGAGCCACGGTGAGTCAGTGCCTGTACGAGTCAGATATTACACTCCTACCAACAGTCAGAAGCACGCTACTAAAACATGAGGACTATCTCCATGTTCATAAAACAAGGATTTTTACTTTGCTTCTGGAACTTTCTAGGGCTGAGATCTCTTTGGAAAAACATGCCGGACTATGAGATATATTCACTGCCAACGTTGCATTATCTGGTCATATTTACATTTTCAGATGACAAAATGGTTTGGAAAATGATTTTTTAAAGGCAGATTTTGTTCACGGTGGAATCCATGCGATTTGTACAATGAGGGGCAATAAAAGTGAGTACTTGAAATGTTTCCAAAAATATATCTGGTTTTGGAGTAAAAACATATTTTATGGTGGGAAAGAGTTATTTCTGCTGAACATCAACCCTGAAAGTGTAGGGTTATCAGAAGAAAAACAACGTATAGTCACAACAACAATTCTTGTGCATATCTGAGTAGGAGGAAAATTAATTTTGAGTTGTTACGACATGCTATAAATTCTGCAGAGATTGAATACATTCGTTTTTCAGTAGCATGTCTTAGATAATAATGATAGTGATAAAAATATGCATGCAAATTGTGTGTTAAAAATGTATTTCATGCTAAATTAAATGATATAAATGAATAGACACCTCAGATTTTTCCAACAACACTAGCTATACATTTTAATATTAATTGCTAAAGTTGTTTCTGTCCCGTTTGTGAGTAAAAATAAAAAATATATTGTGGCTGCAACTGTGTGTAACGTTTTTATGAAAAGGTTAAAAATGAAAAATTGAAGCCAATTATCAACTTGATAAAAATAGATAAAATTCATATGAATAAAAGTGCATATAAGTCAATTAGATATACTGCTTACTTTGTTAAAACTGTTTAAATGTGGGTTAGAAAGGAAAAAACTCTAAAGGTTTAATTTCCTGTTTTTACTGTAAAAAAAGGGAAAAATAGCTACAGTGCACACCGTCTATGTATATTGTGGTTAACATGTAACTTTCCCTAATAATTTCTATTATGTGAAATGCGTGCTCCACCGTTTTCTGCAATTGCGTCATATTTTCTATTTTTAATTATCTACGTCGTTCAATGTATGAAAATTCCTTTATGAGTTTTCTTATGAGAGTAAAAGGATTAACATTGCAAAACACACATGCAACTGAATTACATTATCAAAAATAAGCAATAACAGATCAATCATTCATTATTGTTCAAAATCAATCATTAAAATGATTTAAAAATGAACAGGGATGATGAGTCAATGTTTCAAAATAACATTTCAGTTCGTGCTGGATTTACAGGAAAGCCTTATCAAATCTGTTCGCAAAATGGCTTTCTTGCAATGAGTAAAAAGCCAGCAACACTTATATTTAAAAAAAGAGTTTACTTTTTTATTAAATGTTTTATTATATAAAAATTACATATCCCTTAAATTATATGAAATACAAATGTAGAGTGAATTCTCTCATCTTGAACATCTGATTGTTTTTATATGACCATATTATATGTAGCCTACTTCATTACAATTACTTTTGAAAGTTGTTTTTGTTATGTAATCTTTAAAAAAATTGTGTGCACCTGCCCGGGGACTGCGGATGAAAAAAAAAATTGTAATGTATCCCTTTATATAACTTATCTATATATATTTTTTTTAAATCAAGCCCTAATTATTTATAATTCACATATTGTCTCATAACATAATTTACTCTATCAAATTAAAATCACTAAAAAAAACCTCAAAACTGGCAAGACTCTAAATCCGCACAAATACACTGCAATCAAACAAAGACAAACACACCTAATGTGCGTCTCAGCAGATCAAGACTCAAGTCTTCCCACAATGCCAATTCACTCACACCTAGAATGATTGCAGAAAGCTAACAATGTTATCAAGGTTTGCCATATTGATTAGTATGGATTAGTCACATTTAAGTGATGCTGAGGATATGTTACGGCCAGCATTAAAGCACAGGTGAGCAGACCGGGGTATCTGAGGTCATTTCGTTCAGTACTGGCTCCTATGTGTCTGTCCATCTCCCTTCTGGGTGACATCAGTGACAGGAAATGGAGATGATTCAAACACATTGCAGGGAAGGATGATGATCCTGAAGAACAGGATGATGAGGATGCCGGTCATTGGCGATGTGAAATCTCAGAGCATGACAGTGCAGGCAAACAACAAGTTTGACCAACACACTTCTGACTCAGCAAGCTCCAAGTCATCAACAAGATCGGGCGAGAAAAATAAAGAAACAGAGCAACAGAAGCTCTCCAGACGAGGACACATGACAGGCTGACACACTTTGAGGAGTCATGGTGGAGGAGAGGAAGACTGTGGGATTAGCTAATGAAAGTCCGCTCGAAACAGTAATTCTCTGGCTGAAATTTATTCAATTGTGGACAGTAGGAAATTGATTTTCTTAACAACAAACTTAACTGCAAATTCTATGCAAATACCTCAATTTTCACTTACATTAGCATGTATACAACCTAAACACAAGCTACCAGAACATACCAATAACTACTCAAATATTAAGGGATAGTTCACCCAAAAATGGAAATTCTCTCAATTACTCACCCTTGTATTTTTCCAAACCCGTAAGATCTTTGGAACACAAATTAAGATTTTTGATGAAATCTGAGAGCTCTCTTGACCCCGAGCAACGTCAAGACATTGTTAAAATAGTCAATGTGGACTACTAAATAGTGGTTTAACCTTAATGTTTTGAAGCTACGAGAATACTTTTGTACGCAAAAATAAAAACCCAAACAAAAATAATGACTTTATTCAACAATCTCTTCAGTTCAGTGTCAGTCTTCATAAAATTAAGGTTGAACCCCTGTCACATGGATCTATTTTAACTTTACTATCTTTCTGGGCCTTGAAAGTGGTTAGGATGTTATCTATAGGGGCCAGAAAGCTCTCAGATTTCAACAAAAATATCTTAATTTATGTTCAGAATATGAACAAAGGTCTTACTGGTTTGGAATCGACATGAGGGCGAGTAATTAATGGTCTTGAAATTTCATTTTTGGGCGAACTAACTCTTTAATATAACAGAAGATTACACACTAAGTCTTTCCTTTCTTTATTTTGCTAAAAACACATAAATAGGCCAAACACTTAATTTGAACAATAAACCTGCCTTTTAAGGCCAATGAAAAGCATGCTGGGAACTGAGAAATCCCCTGCCTGAATGAATAAAATGATATTCTGTTGCAAATGCACTAAGCAAATTTATATTTGACCAATTTAAGTGTATTGAAATTAGCTTACAATTGGTGCTCAATTTGGTCACTCTTAGAAGAATAGGTTCTATATAGAACCTTAAAAGGTTCTATCAGTGCTACATATTTGGAACCCCTGAAAAGGTTCTATATAGAACCCTTTAGGGTTCTTTGTACCCAGGAAAAGGTTCCATATGGAACCTTTTGGGTGAATTATCATTTGTTTTGTCCTTTCTGAATTAAATATTTAATATTATTGACAAATATCAAGACCCTAAAATGTAATTATAAATGCGTGTGAATGATCACAAAATTTAAGATATGTGGGTCCGAAAATGTATATATTTATATAATTTTTTGTAGTTAATCAATATTACACTGAAGAGTGCCATTTCAGTTTTTCTCCTTAAAAATCAGCATGATTAAAATGTGATATTAACTTACTACAACAGTTTAATAAACAATAATTTAATAACAACTACAAAATGTTGCAGAATAATGAATAACGAATTAATAATAGCCTATAAAGAACCTTCATGTCAAAATGGTTCATTCTTATGATTATAGAACCTTTTCTAGCATAAAAAGTTCTTTGGAGTTGAGTAAAGAACCCTATGCTTCATATATAGAGCCAATGAACCCTTTTTTCTAAGAGTGTAAAGAGAGTTTGTAACACCATCAACTGAATTACTTGTCAACACTTGTGTTTTACACACTTTGGAGAGGTGACTAAAACATACCCAGAAGCTAAATCATGCAAGAAGAACAATATGATAAGCATGCAGGAAGGTGAAAACAGGCAAAAAACTTGGGGATTTTTGGGGTGAACAGGTTCCCGCTTCCTTTTTCTCTCGTCCCTCTATAAAACAGTTAATAATTCTCAGTCACCATCTGACAACATTCTAATGAGCTATCATTTCCTGAAGCGTTACAATTTCTGTCTCTATCCCCCATGCAATTCATTTCCTTGAGACGGAATTCCTCAAGTCTTGAGTCACAGGTGACCTCTGACCTCAGGTCCCCTCTAAAGCAGCCAGCCAATGTTCCCACTAAGCCGTGCTCATGCACAGCCGCACGCTTCTGATGTCGCTCCCGCGCAAATGAGAACAACTAAACAAAAAAGTGAGAAAAATCAAGACATTTAAGGAATCAGAGTTCAGTAAATTGATGGGATTTTAACTTCAAAACCATTGATTTTCAGTCCAGAACTGAAGCTGTGAGATGTTCTATGTGTAAATACGCAGGGCTGTCATCAATTTCTGTCATCTACAAAGGGAATGAATCATTGCTCTTTATCTTATTTCATGAACTTGGCTAATGTTGTCGTGGCCGAACGAGTTATCTTGAAGAAAACCAGAGTTTGAATGAATGAATTATTCTGATTATTAATCAGACTTAAATTGATCAAAGATGTTACTGTCACAGTCTGTCTTGTCTCCGCCTCTTCACTTCACTTCCCAGCATCCCTCTTGTCTGCACACCTGCGTGTCGTCATCATCACGTGTTTTTAGTCAGTCATCACCTGTGCCACCTTTCTCTGTTAATTAGTATCTGTATTAATGAATGTGGTCTAAATCTGATTTAAAAAGATCAGATCTGGGCCAGATTTGAGTGTTGACCTGGTCACTTGACCCCAAAAAAATCAGATTTGGGCCACTTTTGTCTGCAGTGTGAACGAGGCCTTAGTCTTGGTCGGTTCTTGTTAATGTTACAACGTTATGTATGGTGTTTGTCACCTTGTGTTCAGTGTGTGTAAACCGCCTAGGTCATCCTTGTACCTGAGTTTGGAATTGTTGTAAGTAAAGTTTACTGAATTTGGTAATTCGACTAGGGATGGCGAAAACGAAACATTTTCTTGACCGACCATCGAGCCTCATTAGCTGGTTGAAACTGGTTAACCGATTGGTTTAAAATAGGGATGCACCTATATGAAAATTTTGGCCTGAGAACGATAACCGATAATTCTTTATATTTGAAAGCCGATAACCGACATATTGGCCGATAAACTTAAATCCAATTTTTTATCTAATTTTGAGAGCCTAATTACAAAAACAAAAGTCTCACAATTAAATCCATGTCCCAAGCGCACAATTATAATGATGTTCTCATTATAGTGTTGTATAGCTAATATGACAGATTTGCGCTGCACGTGTTGTACCGAACCGTATTTTAATTTTTTTAAGAGATTTTTATCATATTTCAAGAAATTCAAAAACATAAACAGTGTTCAACAAGTGTCTCAGCTCAAGGGAATAATACATTATTTATCGGCTTTAATATATCGGCCACATTTTCTAACCAGGCCGATAACGATAACATTAAAAATGAACATATATCGGCCGATACAGATATGCTGGCTGATATATTGTGCATCCCTAGTTTAAAATATGCTACGCTATATGAAATAACCACCATTTTGTCGCATCTCTGCCTCACACACACACACTGCCCGTCACTTTTTAAAATCCCCATACAGCGCGAAACGTGAGTCCCGCAAATGCCAATCTTAAACTCTGCGCTTAGCGTCTACATCACTGGGAGATAGGTCGCTATCTCAGACTGAGTAGAGAAGTGAAGTGAAATTTAGCTGAAGTAAACAAAAATAATGACTTTATTCAACAATCTATTCTCTTCAGTGTCAGTCTCGCTTCATAAAAACTAAGTTTGAACCCCTGTAGTCACATGGACTATTTTAACTATGTCTTTACTACCTTTCTGGGCCTTGAAAGTGGTTAGGATGTTATCTATGGGGGGGGGGGGGCTGAGAAAGCTCTTGGATTTCATCAAAAATATCTTTTATATTCCGAATATATTCCAAGTCCGAATCGTAGTCAGGCTAGGATAAAGGACACGCCCAATAAAAATAGGCTGTGCTCAGCAAGAACCAAAAATTAGAGGGAACATTGCCACTAGCTGATGAGGACAGCCATCTTTAAATAAAGGGTGGAGGCCATGCACTAGTACATTAAGCAAGACATTCACAGCTTCTTACCAACATGGACAACATCTGTACGCACTAATGAAGTCAGAGCTTTAAAAACAGGCCTTGATCAGTTTGTCTTAAACATTTACAGTGCAGTTATTTTAAAACGGTATCGCTCTGAAGAACTGATAACTGTTCACCTCTGGTCTGGTTCTTGGTGTCAGTTTAAACTAGCTCCATGTTACATGAGGATCTTTCCCAATGACCTCATAAGCAAACCATGAGGACGTGTCCTGAATGGAGATCCCCGAACTCAGAGTATTAATCACTCTCTCTCTCTCTCACACACACACACATACATTGCTTTACGTGCTCACACTCATTCCTGTTTCTCCACCAGCTGCGCCAGTCCCATGTTTAAACAGTAAGAATGAAAAAAAAAAAACAGACTAAACAAAGGACAAGAGGAAGACAGAAAGAGAGGGGTGAGATCACTCCTATTTTGGAAAAGACTTATCAGCACGGGACTGGGAGACAGGGAATACGGATCTCTCCCCTCTGGGGCTCTATGCCTGCTCAGAGGAGGAAAAAACTGAGTAATTATAGCACACTCATACAAGTGTCACTTCCCACCACACAGGCTAGACACTCGTCACCTCGAACGCACAAACATACATACACAAAGTAGGCAAGTGTGCTGACAAACTCACACACCTCCACTGAATCTGATTAAAGACAAAGCCAAGTGAAATGCCGTGGCAACCTACAGCCTACATACGTAGGCAGCTGTGTACTAAGGAAGCTTCCGAACTGTCATGCAACATAAAAGACATATTTGGAACATTTTAGAGATGCACCGAACCATTAATCGGTATCAATACCGGCTCCAGATACTGCATTCTTAGAAGAAAAGGTTCTATATAGAACCTTAAAAGGTTCTATCAGTGCTACATATTTGGAACCCCTACAAGGTTCTATACAGAACCCTTTTTAAAGGTTCAATAATAAGAACCCTTTACACTCTAAAAAATGCTGGGTTGTTTCAACCCAAATTTGGGTCAAATATGGGCAAACCCAAATGTTTGATTGAAAAATTTACAGTTTAAAGTGAAAGTTTAAAATTTGAAATTACATTTTTAACCCAACATTTGGGTTTGTCCATAATTGACCCAAATTTGGGTTGAAACAAGAGTGTAGGATTCTTTGTAACCAGGAAAAAGGTTCTATATGGGTTCATTCCTTATCATTTGTTTTGTCCTTTCCGGATTAAATATTTCATATTATTGACAAACATCAAGATCCTAAAATGTATTTATGAATGCATGTGAATGATCACAAAATTCAAGATATGGGGGTTAGAAAATATATGAAGAGTTCAGATGCAAAAGCCTCTAAGTGCCATTTGAAATTTTCTTCTAAAATAATCATTTTTATCAAGCTTGTATGTTTAAGTTCAGTAATTTCACTTAAATGGCAATGAAGATTACCCATTAATTGTCATTTAAGTGAAATTACTGAACTTAAATATACAAGCTTGATAAAAATGGTCATTTTAGAAGAAAATTTCAAATGGCATTTAGAGGCTTTTGCATCTGAACTCTTCTATATATATATATATATATATATATATATATATATATATATATATATATATATATATATATATATATTTATATCATTAGTTAACCAATATCACACAAAGAGTGCCATTTCAGTTTTTCTCCTCCAGAAATTAACATGATTAAAATGTGATATTAAGTTACCACAACAGTTTAATAAACAATAATTTAATTACAACTACAAAATGTTACAGAATAATGTAATATATGAATGAATAATAGCCTAAAAAGAACCTTTGTGCCAAAAGGGTTCTTTCTTGTTATTATGGAACCTTTTTTAGCATAAAAAGTTCTTTGGAGTTGAGTAAAGAATCCTTTGCTTCATATATAGAACCCTTTTTTCTAAGAGTGTGCCATTGTCTTAGAAAAGTGTGTCAGACACAGATTCAAATCTGATATTGTACGCATACTATTCTATAGTATTGTTAGGAACCAAAAACTATTTAATAATGTATTATTTAGATGTACAACAGATTCGTTCAAACTAAATAGGTTAGATTAAAGTGTCACATTTCTAAAGTTATCACATTTTTAAAAAGGAAATAATGCACTTGGACTCATCATGTCAGTGAGCCATATGCACTCTCAAATGCTTGGTTGTTTTAACCCAACTTTGGGTCAAATATGGACAAACCCAAACATTGTCCATATTTGACCCAAACAACCCAGCAATTTTGTATATATAAGAGTGTATTTCTTCACCACTGCCTTAGAATTTGGTTATAACATGTTTCTCAGGAAACTGTTTTGGAATATTTTGAAACGGCTTTTGCTTCTGTAATGTCCTTGTGAGGGCTAAAATGCTCTCTTCAAATCTGTTGCTCACTTGGTTTTGGAAGAGAGCACCAGTAATGAAAGCTGTTTGTGCCAAAACATCAGCTGAAAATTTCAATTGACATCATTCCTATGTACCCATGCAACAAGCTAGGGCACGAGAGAGATAAGCCAGACATCAGGCATCCTTCAAAGCGAGCTCTGATTACACAGGAACACAATTCACAAAATCGAAAGGGTGGACTGTCTACTGACTCATTGGAGGACCAAACATGCCCAGGATGACTGTGCGGGCAAGGCCAGGCTGGGGTGAAGCTTGGGTGTCTAGTTCAGGAGGATGTGAGGATGGTGTTGCCACAGTCCACCCTGTAATGCCCTTCCCTTCCTCTTAATCACAAAACACTGGCACTTCGGCATGACCATGAGACGCACTGGCTGGTGAGTCTCGGCAATCTGCCTATTCGAGCAGACCACTGCACTGGAGACTACAGTTAAACTGGAAAAGGGCGATCACCAATGATCGTATTAATAACAGATAAATAAACATTATACGCTCATCAAAGGTCAATTTCGTTATAATGAAAATTGTGCAAACAAGTAAACAGGATATTTAAACGTCAGAGCAACACTCAGAACGGCATCCAGATGTTGACGCACTTGCGGCTGCTCTGCCATTGTAGCTAACTTACAGATGCATGATATAGGTTCAGAGACTTGTATTTGACGGGAGTGATAATTAAGAACAAGAGTTTTGAAAAGGAAACACACGCACACAAAGAGAGCAGCAAAAGATGAACAGCAAAACATGAACATCTGCTGTCGCATATCACACAGGGAAAACAAATTGGAATAACCTGATAGGACTTCCAATTAGGTACATTTTAAGGTTACACGTTGGACTTTAAGGAGGGTGCAAGCTGGGGTATGAAGATGTCTTGAAAAAGATCTAATAAGTTTCAGCATACCAGATTACTCCTGGAATGAATGGCTGGATCTATACAAGTCTCAAGTCCATGCCAACAAAGTTTAGCGACTAAAAAGAATGTTTCCTGAAATCCAATCAAATCCAGCCTATTGTCACCTGCATTGTCACTCGTGACAGAATGTCATAATGACATTTCACCTGCACACAACTTTTATTGTATATGCAGAAGAGTTATGCGAGATGGAATGCATTCACACACCTCCAGAGCTGTAACCGCACAGGAACGGTGCAGTCTGTACAGTCATACAGTGAGGCAGCTGTAGGTTGAGCTATCCGGTGAGCTCTAGGTCTGCGGGTAAACCGTGTCTCACCTTCAACAGGATGTCACTTAACCAATCACCCGTGACACAGAGTTACAGACGAATAGGTGAACAGAAGCCAAATCAGATGATTATCACGGTCATATAATGCCATTTTCATACACGTTAATTTGATTCTTAGGGTCTTTAATTAAAAATTCTCATTAGTATTATAAGAAAACACAAATTTTACCTGGTCAAAAACAGCTACTTTTTTAGCACGCCGTTTCAGTGCATATGCCTTTAAATGATGATGACCTTTGCTTACTCCGCTCCTCTGTTCTGCGGGCGTTTGACCCAAGCGGACATAGATATATACACTAGTTGTCGCCTTGGCTACGGCAGTTCATTAGAACGAATGCGTCAATAGAGCCGCCATCTTGGAACAGGGGAGCCCCTCCACTTTAATGCATCAGCGTCAATGTAGACAACTAAAATCACCATAAATCATCATAAATGCGATTTTCTCGTTTTTTTTGGTTCGTTCCAACGGTCAGACATGTATTTATCATTGATTCCAGAAAACTAAAAACATTTTTTTAAACATTCTTCCTAGTTCAGATTTCATGTGTGTGAACATAGAACAAAATTGCCGCCACCATCAATTAATTTGAAGTAAAGTCAGAGATAGCGGCGTTACCTAGCTACTTCCTATTACAAGACCCCTGTTCCAAGATGGCGGCGGTTTTGACGCATGCTTAGAACCCCAAGGTGACGTCTAGTGTATATGTTTATGCCAAGCGGCAACCTTCTAATCTGAAAAATGAAACCTACCCCGGAAGTGCGAAAACTGCAATACATCAAAAATCCGCTGAGGGGCAACTTACTGAGATGTACAAACGCTATGTGTTTACTGATGTATACGTACTCAGTTTGTAATAACACAATAACCATGACGAGTTGTTCATTATAAACATGGGATTATGAATCATATTGAGAACGTAATCGAGAAGCGTGCAGGCGATTTGCGAAGATTAATATAAAAGTTCATAAAACTTTACACTCACTTCTTCTGGAGGTGCAGCAGGGACACGGATAGTTGTTAACGATTCTTTTTCAGGAGCAGCTTCTTAGCAAAACCAGCTTTACACTGATCCTCGTTTGTAAAGCAGTCTGCGAAAAAGATTTGCAAAATGCGTAAACATGAACGCATTTGACGTTGCTTGTGGGGAATATTCCCTTCGAAAACAAAACTCGGCCCCTGCTTCTTCAGCGGTTCGGATTTAGGAACATCGAAATGACTGTTCGTTATTACACCCAAGAACTGAACACCACAATCGCTTAGACGCCATTCTGCTCCAGCAAATCAACAATGACGGACTATTTGACGGCTCGATTTGAGGCAGGGAAAACATAAGGAGATTAAAACAAAAACACTGGATAGATTTTTATCATTATATAATGGTTGTCAGATAGTCTGCCAACACACATTTCAGTACAATCAACTTAAAAAAGTACATGTACCATTACATGACAAATGTTATAAAATGTTTTGAACCATGAACCAACAATATGATAAAGAAATCGCAGTTTTAAGAAGTGCTCTTAGGATTTTTTTAAGCACAATTCACTATAATTTGAATATATATATGAATATAAATCTCCTTAGATTTATAGATCATTCCCATTTGTACATTTCATTTATACTATTCATTTCAAGTAAGAAAAAAGCCTTACGCAGTTTATTTAATTTATTCTCATTTATTTTGTCATTTCAGATGCTGTAAAACATTAGCATTAAAATGTATGTGTTTGAATTTATAATATACTAAAATGTACTTTGTATTCACATACTTTCTCTGGAACAATCAAAAGTTAAGTCTTGTATGAAACCGAAACAGGAATGTACCCATTTTTAGATAACTTGTTTGTGTATGTAAGTGATTCATTTGGTGTGTTTATATGTTTTTAAGATGAAATAGCAAATTTTGTAGTGTAAAGGCCCAACAATGGACTGGAGTTGAAAATTAGCAATAGCTATAATCTATTTTTGCATAGCATCAGTGACAGACTTGTTTTGTACTATGTTTAATTGCAATGTCCATGTCAAATAAAAGAATAAATAAATAAATAAATAAGCATATTTCCAGACTCATTTCCCCTCCATTTTCCTGCCAAAGTCATGTCATTCTGATAAATAAATAAGCTAATAAATAAGATCCTTTAATATACACACATATAAAACATTTAAATGAAATGGATTTCAAATATAAATAAACGTGCATGCTCTTGTGGGGTCAATGCAACAAGAAGAGTGCTTGTTTTAACGGTACTGTAGTTGTACCAACACGGACAAAAGAACACATGCATCTAGAGTTCTCTAAGCTGAAGAATTGAACCCTCGTTTTCCCCTAAATGCACAAAATACACTTTGATGTGATTCAGGTTTGATTTATCTCAAACTGTTGCAAACCTCCTGCAAAAAGCACCTATACATTGTTATGCAAATGTTCAAAATTCCTGCGTGGTGTGTGACACACTTCTAAATTCAAACTTCTGTGCTTGAAAATACCCAGCCCCCAAAATCCCCCTTTTCACACTAACATTGACCCCCTGCACAGTTTAAAACATGTCCTACCTGAAAAAGGACGGTAAAACAGGCTCATGACTCAGATCCTCAACTGGACGGGGCTGCAATGACTCGCACGGCTTCCCGCACGAAAAGAGGCCTAGGGCAGCAGCTGCAGATAAAGCTGTCATCTTACTCACATCTAATGAAATAAGTCATTGATTCTGTTCTATCTTGCTGCTAAAACCTTAGTAAGACAATTAAAGGCCTTTGTTCACTGTTTAACCCATGCAAAGCTAGTTTCTGTAGTGCAATGCCACGTCGCAAGTGTTCAATGATGTGCAATCGGTTTATTCATCCCCATGTGATTCTGATGCATCTATCAACTCAATACTGAGAATAAAGGGCTGATTATTGTTATTGTGGTCAGCTCTTACTTCCAGTAAAAAGCTCTAATCACCAAACGCAGTCACCCTCCATAGGGACTCAATCCTGAGACCTTTACTCAATGCTGTCTTTGTCCAGTGATGACTCTTTGAACAGGTGACTTTGCCCTCTGTGCTTTTCCAGAAAAGAACAAGAATTTAACTCCTCCATGCCAGGAATGCAACGGCTAATTAGTTATTTATGATCACAATTTTAAGCCAACGAATGCACCCAGAAATAGCAAGGGTGGTCAGTTTGTAATGTCCCCTATTAGCACTGGAATGAGTTGACTAATCGCATTAGTCGACTTTAGCTTTGATTTCTCCTGTCAGGAATATCTCTTTTTCCCATCCGTCCACTGTTCTCTCTGACTTCTCTTATCTGTCTTGGCCTGTCACCATCAGCACCTTTAAAAAACAGGGTCATCTCCATATTCTTTAATCTGATAATGTGACTATTCTTGAATGTTCTTAAGGAGCAGCAGGAGATGCAGTCAGATGGAAATGTATTCTGGTGCATTTAGAAAGGAAGTGTTAATCAGTTAGCCGCCACTCACTTTGAGCTCATATACTGGGTTCATGACTATCAATACAATTCTTACAGCAAGTTGTATTTGAATAGACACAAAATGAGCCACACACAAAAGCTTTTTTTGAATGAAAACAACTGCCTGGCTTCACCAATCAACGGTATTGACGTGATCTCATTGATGGGAGGGGTTAAATGAGGTGAGACCACAGACTATTTCAGTATGATTTAACACCAACACCTTTTCTTTTCTTTCTTCTCTTAACTCTTTTTTTTTTCTTTAAGACTATTGTTGAATAATGTTACATTTCTTTTATATCTTCGCTCTTAATGTATTCGGTATCATTGTTTATACTGCTTGTATGTATCGACTTGTTCTGTTTGTTAATATTGCATTAATAATAATAAAAAATATATAAAAATAATAAAAACACCTAAAGGTATAGTTCAGCCAAAAATAAAAATTTGCTCATCATTTACTCGCCTATATCTTTCTTTTTCCAAAAGTAGACGTTTAGCAGATTATCTAAGCTGCTTTCTTCTATGCAATGAAAGTGAATGGGGTCCAGGGTCAAGCTTTAAAGGAGTAGTTCACTTAAAAAAAAAAATAAAAATAAAAACTTTTGCTGATAATTTACTCACCCCCATGTCATCCAAGATGTCCATGTCTTTCTTTCTTCAGTCAGAAAAGAAATTAAGGTTTTTGATGAAAACATTCCAGCACTTTTTCTCCATATAATGGACTTCAATGGGAGACCAAATGGTTTAAGTTCCAAAAGATAGTTTCAGTGCAAACTGCAAACTGTTCAAAGGGCTTTAAACGATTTCAGACGATGAATAAGGGTCTTATCAAGCGAAACGATTGCTCATTTAAAAAAAAAAAAAAAAAAATTAAATTTTATAAGCTCTGATGCTCATCTTGCTCTGTTCTGTGATGCGCGTCGTGACTCTTCCTGTTCGAACTCGTTTATCAAAATGAACAAACCCTTTATCGTGTCATTTGGTTCATTCAACAAACGAAATGAACAAATTGATTTGGAAAAAGATTTTGGACAGGAGAGTCGCACATTCAACTGAAGAAAAACATCTTGGATGACATGGGAGAGAGTAAATTATCAGCAAAAGTTTTTTTAAAAGTGAAGTCTTTCAAAACCATATGAATCATATGATACTCTCTGGATATGTCTTTACAGCTTTGGTCTCCATTCACTTTCATTGTATGGAAGAGAGCAGCTTAGATATTCTGCTAAATATACCATTTTGTGTTGCACGGAAGAAAAAATGTCAGTAAAATGTGACAGCATTGCCTTTTCTTTCATTATTATGTTTTTTAACACAACTTTCAAAGCAAGCCCATACCGACAGAGCAGTTTCAGTATCTACAATCGAGCCTGCCCTTGGCAAGGCATTAGATCTCACTCACGATCAGCCTGCAAATCAGGAAATAACAACAATAAATATCATTAATATAAGATAACAATTAGCCACAATCCAACTGAAACAAAGAAAAAGACTTAAACAGGAAATCAAAGCCTTTCTCAGGACCACTAGACTACAGTAATGTCAAATCATGCATAGTCTGAGGATAATTTGCACTGAGTGAACAAGGACACGGTTCCATTCAGCAATTGCTTGTTTTCACGTTTGTTTCCAACTTTTGAACCCCACACGCACACATCCTGTAAAAATCTGCTTTAGGATCCTGGTATCTCTTACGATGATAGATAATTTGTTTAAGCACAAGTTCCACAAAATAAAACGAGACTTTAACTGACATTTAGCAGCACAGGTCCTCACAAATCAGCTTTTCAGAGACTTTGCCAAATCTTTAATGCATAAAACAACTCTTAACTGCAAAGATAAAAGATTTTCCATTATTAACAATTTGTAATTTATAGATATTCCACTTTAAGACAGGACAATCCATATAGCAATAAACACACAGTTATAGAACACACACTGACCAGACTGAAAACATACATCCATCATTTAACTCTTATGTTTGTTCTTCATTTAAACATTTCTTTAGGGCCACCTCGTCCCAGAACCATTGACCTGGTCATGAAATACAATACATGCAGAAACTGAAGCCTACATGTATATTTAATATCTTGGCAAACAATGCAAAAATGCATTTCATTGGTATTAATCTTCAAATAGTAATGTATGTGTCTCCTCGATGTCCACAGAATAGGGTGCATTAAATAGAGCTCTTTTTCTGTTCCCCCCTTTTTTTCTTTGGACAAATATTTTAAGCTCATTTTACCATCTATAACATCTTCATTGATTGAACTTTGCTTTACAAATAGTAAATGAGTAAAAGTAATTTCTTGTTATTGAACATACCATTACATATCCATTTATTACAGTACAAATAACTAAATTATTTTGTTTCTTTTAAATTCTAGAGACTGCAACAAACATAATCACTGCTTTCCTGTTTTTTACACTTATAAAATCGGTTAAATATAGTATGTTAACAAATATTAACAACAAAAACAGAAAAACAACAAAACACAAAAATGCCAGCTAAAAGTATTTTTCACCAGATTATAAGAGTCAGAATTACACTAGTAGTAGCAAAGTAGCTTTATTGCTTGCACTTATAAAATATGTTAAATATAGTATGTTCATATTTATTTACATACTATATTTAACAGATTGTATAAGTTATCAAATTAACAACAACAACAGAAAAACAAAACAACAACAATAAAACACAAAAATGCCAAAAAAAAAATTCAGAGAATTTTTTTCAATATTTTGCTAAGGGTCAGAATTAAACTAGTACATAAACTGTCATGTAAAATCAAATTATTTAAGGAAATCACTATAATTTAAATAATCTTTTCTTATATCTTTAAGTTACATAATCATAATGGCTTGCACGTTGCTCACAATTCAGGTCAGTATCTTTATTATACATTCAAACCCAAATTATTGTTTAGTCATGTGTCATGTTTGAATGAAACACATTTACCCAGTTGAAACGGCAACCTCATGGACATAAGAAATGAAGAATTTACTCAGTTTCACTTTGAGGGAAAGAGAACTGAAAGCTTATCCCATATTTGCATCAACCATGAAATCCTGCTAACATGAAATACACTAGTAAGTTTAAGCCATCTTAGATTTCACATCACCACATGTTTATATTGAACTTTTCAATGATAGTATAATGTATCAAAATGGCATGATCATTATGTATATAATCACTGTAAAAATCAAAAATTTTTATCACTCTAAAATTTTAAGTTCATTGAAATGGAAAAATTGAGTTAATACAATAAAGGAGATTGATTTAATCATCAGAAACTGAAAATATTATGTTATCTGAACTACATAAATTATTTAAGTTGATTTGACAAAAGAAAAAATGTGATTATAAATCATGAAATTTTTTTTACAGTGATATAATATCACATATAATACTTTTAATGATAAACAGGATTCAAATAAGCCTTTAAAAAACTAAAAGTCTCACACTTTCTGAAGAAATATCAACACTAGTTTACAGGCAATTAATTTTCGTATGCTTCCACAACGCCAACAACAAGATACGATGATTAAAGAAAGTAAACCAATAAAATAAATGAAACAAAAACAGTTAGCCCAGAGTTATTGTGAAAGATCTACAGTTTAAACAGTTGTGTGAGAAAGAAACACCTCTGCTTGTCACGGTAAAACATGTTTGAAATACGCATTAATAAAAATGGTTTGTGATATTAATACATAAGGAAAACACATAACGCTGTATAATTCAATATGATTTTCCCATTAATGTACGAAATACTGTTTTGAAAATGGATTGTACATTATTTAAGAGATACACTGAAAAACCTCACTTTATCTGAAAGAATTGTCTCAGGAAAAATCACATATAAACAATTAAATAACACTGTACTAATGTATCTGAAGTTGAACAAAGTTCAGTGATTTATTGATGCATTTTTTCACACCAGTAGAAATCGAGGAGAATGCTATAACAGGAGCTAGGCAGGACAATAAATGTAGAGGAAGAAGAGTTCATAAGTGGAAGGTAGTAAAAAGAGGTAAACATTAACATTTGTGTCATAAAGCACAGGATACGGTGCAGCACACAATCCAGGCATGAAACAGGAAGGCCCGTATGACTTTTTTTACTGGGTTACGACTAAATACTAAAAATTTATGGCTCCAGAAAGTTTATAGCGATGACAAGAATATTCCAGAAATAACAGCATTTTATTTCTATTAGATAATTGCAGCGTAAATCTAAATGCCCTCTATGGGATTTTCATGAGCGGAGTTTAAAAAGTAGTAAATGTAAACTCTACTGTAAGAGAGCTGAATGTATAGCTTGCAATGTTCTGCCAAAAATGTGAAATCTGGAGAAAGGAGGACAGAGGAAAACAACTAAACTTTATCAGCGACGGAGAAAAATTACTTAAAATGGCAGTAAATAAAATTAAATCTTTTGATGCATTGAGGAAAATTTAGATCTTTTCTGGGTACAATTCTACAGACCTGCTCTGAAAAGGGCACATTAGCAGGGTTTTTTCCATTGAAATGGGGGTGTTTCTAAGAAATATTGATATTTATTCAAGAAATCCACTTTTAAGCCTTTGGTTTCGCACTTTTATCTTAAAATCACAGGCTCAAAACACACCTGCATTTGGTTTTCTACCATAATGGGGAGTTTCCAATTCTTTAAAAAATTCAGTAAATAATATTTTCTATCACCTAACCCTAAAATTAACCCTCACACACCCCTTTGTGATTTTTTTTTAACGTTTTTAAAGGCATTCTCTGCACTCAATGTAGGTGTTTCCACTTTTCACTATGCTTGTGGGGACTTTTGGTACCTGATCTAGACGCACACACACATCTACACACACATAAACACTCAGATCTGTGGTAAACGTCGCATTTCTGCAGCTTTACCTATACTTTCTCTTACACACACACACAATACCACAACAACCCTATATGCAAGCTTTCACATTAGCGACACAAATTTGTCCTCAGAATGGTTAAGTAGGTACACACGCACGCACACACTCAAATAGATTTGAGTTGCATCATATTTGAGTGTGTACTTGGTAAAACCACAAAAGAACACAGAGAGATAAACAGTAATGACACAGTAAATGCAACTCTCAAATCACATCCAGTTCCTTGAATACATCTTCATTTTCTCTGAAGAAAAACAAGTCCATAAATAACCCAAATCTGCTGATATTCCCTCCACTTAATTTAGGGTCAAAAACATCATGTGGACAAAAAGTGAGGAAAATAATGTGTTTTTTTTCTTCATTGGAAACAGATTTGTAAGAAATTTCCTAAAGCATCAGCAATTTCTGGAAAGTAAGAGAGCAACAAGCTGTTTTCAAAGTGGAGTGCTGATGCAATCTACATGTGTTGTTGCAGTTATGGTCGGGGTGAATGACGCTTTGCATTGTCAGATGGGGCTGGCCCGAAGACAGGTGTTCAGAAGCCAAAAACAGCAGCGCTGAACACCACCTATAGCATCCTATTACCCTATTGCAACACTAAAGGCCACCGCCACAGCACAGGTGCTTAAAGAGTCTGGGGTTTAACACAATACACCATGTGTTTGTAATTCAACATACAGCAGATGGTAGTAATGTGGATCTTAACAGCTCAATTTATATAACTCTACTTCCAATCACTCTGTGGGACAGTCTCTAAAAACAACATAAATGCACTACAGTATAAAAAGGTCTGTAAGTGCGCACGTACAGAGGCCCCATTAGAAACACTTAAGCCACTATTAAAATTAATTTCATGGAATTACACGAGATATCTATCCGAGAGGCCTTTACAAACTTTTTAAGGCCTTAAAGGACAACTCCGGTGCAAAACAAACCTTTGGTCTAATAAAACATTGGTACCGCTCAACCGTTCTCTGAGATTTGTTTTCATGATAATCGAATGTAAAGAGTTTTATCTCTAAGAACCGTTTACGCGTATAACGCTAACTGTGATTTTAACGGTAAAATACTGTAAAAATGCTACAGTGCAAAACTGTTAATTGGTAAACAGAAAGTCTCCGTACTACACGGTAAATAACTGTGATAAAATTTTACAGTAAAATACGGTTAAATTTACAGTTTTTGAAAGTGAAAAAGAACAAATCATTGTATAATTTACAGTGAAAAACCGTAATTGACAATCCCACAATTCCCTGCGTCACACTTCACATGTATGTATTTTTGTTGAAATAACTATGGTTCCTCATAATTTTATTGTTTTTTTTTTCTAATCAGTTATGTACATTAGGGTTATATGTTACATTTAATGTTGTTAAATTAATGTTTATTGCATTTTTTTATTTTCATTTTTTTATTTTATTTAATTTCATGTGTGTTACCATGATGGTGCTTAATGTTTGTGAGAATGACACTGTGCAGCTTCTTTATACAAGTATTCACTTGTAATGAGCTGTGATTGCTTATGTAACTCTCATCACTACTGTGATGATTGTTGGTTGTCAGTGTATTACAATGGTCTTAAAACAGATATCTATACGTCAATAAGTTGGTAAATCAACATTTTATCAGAAAATAAAATACGGTTTATTACTGTAAATTTTAAGTTAAGTCTGTAAAACCATTAACGTTCCTACCATATTTTTAACGGTAAAGTTCTGCCAACCACATCTGCCGTTTCTTTGTACCGTAAAATTTACGGTTTTATTTTTTACAGTGTTGTATATAGAGGGCCCACACTAACACTGTAGCATAATGAGGGTCCCTACATGCACAACGAAGCATTGAGAACATTGTAAGTGTACAGACAGTTTAATAGGAAGATATTTTATAAAGACAGTCCACTTCGCGTATACAGGCAGGAGCCATCTTTGGAAAACAGTCTCCACTAATCGAACCATGACGCCAATTGAGCTAAACTGTGACTTGTAATCTCAAATGGTCCGATGTTTTCGAAAAGAAAGTAAAGAGCGCATAAGAGAAGCATTGAACGCAACAGAGAAAATAATTTAAAAAGGATACTTAAAATACACACTAAAGAGATGGCGAATTATTCAACCAATGAACTGTTTACGTCTTATCTTTTCAGAGCCGGAATATACCAGCCCGTTCTCATCCTTTCAGCGTCACATAGGTGACGCTATATGACAAAACGGCGAAATACTACGCACATTGCACCCTTTATTATAAATTTGAGGTGGCTACCCGATCGTAGGGACCATATGGAAAGTTATCCACTGAGTAAGTGCACTAGACTAGTTATGTTTTAAATTGATGCAATTATTCCTGATATATGGAGCAAATATTGCCTGATTTTAGTTTGCACTCGCCAGCTGTAAGTCTCATTAAGCTCATTGATCTGCATGAATGTCTGAAAAACCTCTAGCCCTCGTTTCCTCAGCCAGTGCAGACTTAAACAGATATAATACACGCATTTTCATGTAATTAGATTTCATAAACATAATTCCGATCGACCAGCTCGCTTGGCACGGTGTTCGTGGTTCGACTGGTCGAAAGTGTTTTCCAAAGATGGCTCCTGCCTGTATACGCGAAAGTGGACTGTCTCTATAGAATATGCTTCTTTATTAAACTGCCTGTACACTTACAAAGTTCTCAATGCTTTCAGTTTGCATGTAGGGACCCTAATTATGCTACTGTTTTAGTGTAGGGCTATTTTGAGCCTTGTTCATGGTATTAACTAGCGATTTAATTTTTCATTACTCTATGCCCTATATACTAGCGTTATATGCAAAACAGTTTTTAGAGATAAAACTCTTTACATTCAAATATCATGAAAACAAATACTCAAGAGGTACTAATGTGTCATTAGACCAAAGGTTCATTTTTGCGCTGGTGTTCTCCTTTTAAGATTTTTGTTAGATTTATTAGATATGAATTTCCCTTTCAAGTTCACAAAGGTGTCATTAACTGTTGTTCATTAACTATGAACATGATTCACTAACATTTAACAACTATAAAGTCCAAAATCTTTATTTTGAACATGTAGCAATTTAGATCATATCGTAAAAACCCATTATATTATTTATTATTTTAATTTATAGCAATAGTATATATATATATATATATATATATATATATATATATATATATATATACACATATATATGGGGCCTGGGCAAGCCAGACCTATATCAAGATGTTAGGTCTAGGAACTCACAATTGGCATACCACAAAACCAAGACGAACTGATGCTGTATGGGCTGCAAAACACTACTAATAAATGATTGTGGTCTAAAACCAGTTCTGTCATGATAACTTTCTGAGTGATTGGCATGGTAATTGGCATGGACCCATAGCAGATCTATACAGGTGTAACTGTGGAAGGTGGAAGGTTTCTGAAAGCGCACTGCACTGCTAAGCCAAATGCTACCCAAGAATTTGAAGGTTGAAGCAGCGAGCTCATTGACTACTGATACGGCAGGAACCAATCAGCTGCGCCCTATAGATAACGATGTGATTATGTACAGGTGAGTAAAAGGACCTATTAGCCTGTACCATCTAGAGTTTCATGTGTTTCATTTTCATTGTCCAATCCCTTTATATTTACACAGTATCACAGGCACAATTGTAAATGTATACTGCAAACATTCATAATATAAACTGCAAAGGTGGTTATTCTAATAGTGTATGAACTTGAAGAGAACTGACTTCATGCATCAAAAAATCCCATCAGTTGGTTTCAAATAATTAAAAAATTAAGCTTTTTTGATAACTAATGCGAATGAGATTTAATTTTAAGTGTGGTTCTGTGTCCAATATGTTTAAGGGGCTTTATGTGCCCTAGACAGGAAGTGTCTCTGGACTTTGCATAAGTTGCATTAATTTGAATGTGTCTATCTCTCTCAGTGTTCGTCTCCATCTCTCTCTCATTCTTTTTCACACACACCCACTCACAGTATTCCAAACAGTTTGTTTAACCATTATAGGATCTTTATGTGAAGTAGCGGTTCATATGAAACTCTGGGTGGGCGTCATATCTTCAGATTAGAAGGACCACAGGCCACAGGCCAATGACAGAGACCAAGTCAGATCCATTACATGACAGGGCCAAATCACCATCTTGCACTGTCAACAAAACTCCATCCACAAACCACGACCAACCTGGGTTATGCCTCAGATCTAGGTGCAACTTTCTCATCCCTGTGGGAAAACAATAACTAATACAAGAAAAAAATATGTCATTAAGGCACGATAGGGTAAAGCATTGTTTTTCATGCACAGTACCATTTAGGCGTCTCTAAGCCCACTGGAGAAAAAACATCCAAAAATAGACATTAAGATCTTTTTTTTCTTTACACTTGATCTGTTCACATCTGTAGATTTTTAATTTCATACACATCTTTATCTTTTTATCTTTTTTTTCTTTTGCACTGAGCCAGTATATTTCCACTTCAGTAGCACTTACATACACTAAACTAGAGGTTTCAGAGGGGTTTGTACATACAGTAAATTATTCACCTGATTTATATAACATGTTATTCCTATTACATGGTGAAAACATAGTCTTTGCTTGCTAAAAAGAAATATCCCAAATCCTCTGAAAGTAAAAACCCTTTATGTGTCCAATCGCAGCTGTACTGTAAAGCACTTTGGGTTCCTGATGAAGCACTATATTATTATTGTTATCATTATATATAAATGTTACATTGAAGAAGTGGCCGGCAGCCAGCCGAGGTGAGATAGGCACATCTATCAATTCAAAGCTCACGAAGCTGATAAGATCAACAAGATAAATTTTTTTTCTGTTCAGTCTTTTGTCTTATTTTTGTTCTTGTACTATTTGATTGTTCTTAAGTAAATAAATAATGTAAATGTATACATTTTGGACAATTATTTATGTTGCCCAGTAGCTATGGATTTTAATAATTATACTAATATATAGGTAAACATATGGGTGCATAAATAGGTGAACATATGTGCATATATACGTGCATATAGGTACATATATGCACGTATATGTGTACATATTGTATATGCGTGCATACATGTACCTATATGTGTACATATATGCGTGCATACATGTACCTATATAGGCACATATATGAAAATGTATGTGCATATGTGTACATATATGTGCATATATATGTACACATATATGTATCTATATAAGTACATGTATGTATATAAATATATATATGAAGAGTTCAGATGCAAAAGCCTCTAAATGCCATTTGAAATTTTCTTCTAAAATGACCATTTTTTATCAAGCTTGTATATTTAAGTTCAGTAATTTCACTTAAATGACAATTAATAGGTAATCTTCATTGCCATTTAAGTGAAATTACTGAACTTAATAAACAAGCCTGATAAAAATGATTCATTTTAGAAGAAAATTTAAAATGGCACTTAGAGCTTTTGCATTTGAACTCTTATATATATATATATATATATGTACATATATATATATATATATATATTGTGTGTGTACACATATACAGTATGTACATATATATATATATACATTTAATATAGGAAAACGGCCAATTTTATATACGTCACATATATTAAAAACCTATATCAAAACCTATATAAAACATATGTTTATATAGGTTCTTTTCATGTGGGAATGTCAGCAAAATGAAACATGGATCTACTGTATACAATGCTCAGATTTCTATTCTGGAAAAGTGTGTATTTTTATTAAACACATAATTTGCATATGGAAAATATTAACAACTGTTATTATCCACTGTTGTTAATGAACTGGGTAAAGAACAGTAGTGCATATTAATTAAAAAATTTAACCAAATTCACCTGTAATGTGTTGGTCAAGTTCCATTTAACCCAAAAGCTAAATACATAACCCATTTAATGCCTTCCAGAAAGCATATATGGTTTTAAAACACATATTTAGCACATACAAGCGATCTCACAGTAAGAATAACAACAAGCAACACGTGGGCGTACAGCTCAAACAACTCTCGTCTATCTCAGCCATTTAGCTCTGAAAACAAGATGATGGGAATTTCAGAGCAACGGACAAAGTCTGGAACCCCATGATCTCATTTCGGCCTGTAATTTACCAATGGCACTACCACCATACTAATTTCCACAGTCAAACTGGCCAATTTGATGTTTTATGGGAACTGTAGGGAGACACCTTGCAGACTTTGTTCAGGGTTTCCCCAGCGCACACAACACAAGCTTCTGACTTTCTCTCCTTGTTTTCATTTAACTCATTTCATTTTTCTGCTATACATCTTAGTAGTCCGCCCACCTCTCCCCACACACCGAAACCACACACACACACATGTGCATGTGCACACACACCATTCTGCCTTTCCATTTGCTCATGGCCCCTAGATATAAGTCAATGTCTTGAATTACTTACCCAATGAGGGCCACCATCTGCTCCACTATATGTGCTTGCTGAAGGAATCACAAAGACTTTCTGTATGAGAGAGAGAAGTCACTTCATCAGTTATCCATGTGCACATTTGGGAGTGGTACTGGGTGATACACTCATAACCACATCAGATGCCCCCAATGGACCTTCTAATACATCAAATGAGCAGGCGGTGGTCAGCAGAAACAGTCGTTTTTTTTCTGTGATCAGATGTTAAAGCACAACATGACACATCTTAGAGCTGACACACAAGATGGCGTGAGCCTCACGAGGCCCAGGGGCTACGGCTAATACACTCGCGGGAGGGGGGACTTCTGAAAAGAAACAAAAACATGTCTGAAAACCTGACTGGAAGTAAAGCAGGATCAAAGATTGCTCCTGTCCAGTCTAGATCCTGCTGACTCACAAGTTCAGCCATGATAAAAGGCAGGATGGGCCGCGCGTGGTGTTTCGGGGTCGGCTTTTGTTGGCTGGTGCCTGGTGCAAACTCTATCAGTTAAGACTTACTCATTATGTTTTCATGCTGCAGTGTTTGTCACGGCTGTCATTGCTGATTCGCACAAACACACTCCGTAATGTCTGGGGCCGGCGTAATCACATCTGGGAGGGAGTTTCAATTAGTTGTATCACTTTATTTGTGATTGTATAAAATTAGACAATGCTCTATGTTTAAAGTACATGCATTTTCAATTATGGTGGGTTTAGGGGAATTAAGACTAATCAATAAATTAATATATAATATTTTTGCTATTTAATGATGCTTTAATGTGAGGGGTTAACACTACACTGTAAAAAAATATTGTTGGTTTAAATTTTAAAAAGTACACTACCGGTCAAAAGTTTAAGATCGGTAAGATTTTTTTTATGTTTTTAAAAGAAGTTTCTTCTGCTCTTCCAAGGCTGCAATTTTTTGATAAAAAATACACAAAAAACACAGTAATATTGTGAAATATTTATTACATATTTAAATGTACTTTTTTATGTTAATATATATTCAAATGTAATATATTCCTCTGAAAAAAAGCTGAATTTTCAGCATCATTACTCCAGTCTTCAGTGTCACATGATCCTTCACAAATCACTCTAATATGATGATTTTATGCTCCAAAAACATGTATGATTATTATCCATGTTGAAAATAGTTTTTTACATTTTTATTTCAGGATTCTTTGATGAATAGAAAGTTCAAAAGAACAGCATTTTATCTGAAATGGAAAGCTTTTGTTACATTAAACACTACCCTTTAAAAAGTTTGGGGTCAGTAAGAATTTGTATTTTATTTTGGGGAAATAAATAAGAAATCAATACTTCTATTCATCAAGGATGAGTTACATTGATCAAAAGTTACAGTAAAGACATTTATAATGTTAGAAAAGATTCTTATTAAATAAATGCTGTTCTTTTGAACTTTCTATTCATCAAAGAATCCTGAAATAAAAATGTAAAAAACTGTTTTCAACATGGATAATAATCATACATGTTTTTGGAGCATAAAATTCATCATATTAGAGTGATTTGTGAAGGATCATGTGACACTGAAGACTGGAGTAATGATGCTGAAAATTCAGCTTTTTTCAGAGGAATAAATTACATTTTAATATATATTAACATAAAAAAGTCATTTTCAAATTGTCATAATATTTCACAATATTACTGTGTTTTTGTGTATTTTTTATCAAAAAATTGCAGCCTTGGTGAGCAGAAGAGAATTCTTTTAAAAAAATCTTACCGACCTTAAATCTTTTGACCGGTAGTGTATATATTTTTGTGATTTAATATAATATTTTAATGTGAGGGGTTAACACTACACTGTAAAAAAATTGCTGGTTTAACTTTAAAAAGTAAGTAACCTGGTTGCCTTAAAATTTTAAGTTGATTGAACTGGAAAAAGTGAGTTATACAACGAAGGAGATTGATTTAATAATCAGAAACTCAAAATAATAAGTTATCTCAACTAAATAAATTATTTAAGTTGATTTGACAAAAGAAAAAATGTTGTGATAACAAATCTTGAAAATAAACAACCGTTATATATAGTAAATCCTAATTATAATAAATAAAACACATGGCGTATTGTTATGTTACCGGCATTTTCATATCCAATCATGATTTACAAAAGAGCATAATGTATAAAACATGCTAATACACCAGTAAAGCACCAGATCTTAGTAAATGCAAGTCAGAAGGAGAGGGTTAATCCTCAATGAAATAAAAGAAAACATTTGAGACGAGTGTATCATGTTATATACAAAAAACAGATTGTGTGTCTGAATACACCTGATCCACAGGTGAGGGCATTCAGACATAGTAGATGTATGACTTAACACCGACACGCTCGCTCATTTTCTGACCGCCTCACCCTTCACGCACTTACATACACTCTTTATACGCTCTTTCTTTTCAACTTACATACACACCAATGCACAAACTCCATCACTTCACTTTCACCCCGTCCTCCTCGCAACTCACACAACTTTACCATAACAGTCCAAATCTGAGTCTCATCACTGCATGTTTTTGGTTCTAAATGTGCAGTTTTAGCACATAAATACAATTATTATGAGACATAATTAGATATTAAAGCGACTTGAGAAAAGTATGTCATTGTACACAAACTTGCATTTTCCTTTAAGGAAATAATTATTGTATATTATAAGGTAATGCTATTGAATACTTGGGTTTTTCAATGACAGATTCATAATTTGTTTCATTTTTAATGTGTTTTTAATGCAGTATAAGGAAATAATGTGATTCTGAGAAAGAAACAACATAAAAAATCTCATTTTCATGAGATTAATTTCATTTAACAGCATGTTTACTTATCACTGCGAGGACTGATTTCAAATGATATTTAAGGCAGTCATTTTCATTTTCACTTTGAGTGTTTTGCCAGCTGTAATAACGGTTATATTAACAAGACTCTGAGTAAACTCGGCTGAAATTACACGATGAAAGATTTTCAGACCCAATGGTGAATGTGACGAGAAAACTTACCAAAATCTGCACAGGTATTTAAATACACACACAAATATCTAAAAACATTTTAAATGCACTAGCACAACTGTAAAACAAAGAGTTACCTGTGTGAGAGGCTTTATGTTAAAAATGAGTCTGACTTCCTAAACTTGCTTCCTAAACATACTTCTACTGAAACTACTCAAAGTATGCATTACAGCATCTTTGGACAGTTTCCACCATAATTTAATCCATCTGAGAATGGAATGGACAGTCCGGGTGTCTAATCGAGAGGCTACAGCTGCAACTTTCACAAAATGGAGGCAGATAAACACAAAATGGCCGCCTCTGATTTTACTTTAGAGTCACAGTTAATGTGAATGCTCCTGTTGGCATCCTGACTCCACATATATGAAATTATGGAAACAGTATACGTTGTATATAAAAAGGATGAATCCTGTATGGTTATTTTCTATGGATAAATGAAGAGTTCAGATGCAAAAGCCTCTAAATGCCATTTGAAATTTTCTTCTAAAATGACCATTTTTATCAGGCTTGTATATTTAAGTTCAGTAATTTCACTTAAATGACAATTAATAGGTAATCTTCATTGCCATTTAAGTGAAATTACCTGAACTTAAATATACAAGCTTGATAAAAAATGGTAATTTTAGAAGAAAATTTCAAATGGCACTTAGAGGCTTTTGCATCTGAACTTCTTCAAATATATATTTTTTAATATATGAGTACATATAGGCTACATATAGAGACATATTAAGTGTTATTCACACACATATTCTGGCCTCATTAAGTGAAAAAAGCAAATTATAATTTAAGACTACTGTATTATATCATTCAATTAATTGCTTCAAACTATTGATTAGATTAAAAACTCATCAATATTTCCTATTATTGATTATGCTGACTTTGTCTATATGAGTACAACAGAATTACACCTTAATTCCTTAAATGTTGTTTATAGCAGTTCTGTTTCTAACTCATCATTGTCATATGTACCAACAATTGAATCTCTTATCACCAAAGGCCAGCCGACAGCTTGGTTTCAGTTTATTTATAAATGTATATTTTTTTAATTATCCTCTTTATTTGAAGCAACATTTAGTCCTATATCAACTTATGGCCTGAGACACCTTGATCGTCTCTTTTTGCCGTCCCAAATATATCTAAAGAAATCAGAAGATGTGCTTTCAAACTGAAAGTATCAGATTACCTTGTTACCTCTTCTTTTCCACTACTTTACATCATCCCTTCTAACTTACTTGCAATCATGTGACCAATGTAAATGTTTGATCTGTGTGTATGTATGTGTTTATGTATTTTTGTATTTGTATGTATATATTTGCTTGTTTTGGTGGCTTCGATTCAATATGTTTTTCTCCTGTAATATTATATTATTTTAATATTACCTTAATATCATACAATATTGTTTATGTGAATATGCTTTGGACATAGGTGGGACAGGTTGAGGTGGTTTGGTTGTGAGGAAGAGCTTTAGTATGTAAGAGTGTGTAAGTTTTTGGTGTTATCTTGAGGACCCCTTCAAGAATGAGACGTTCCATCTAAGGGTTTATCCTCAAATAAAAATGGAATGAAATATACAACTTTACAATAAAGTACATTTTTCTTTTACCTATTTATTTGTCTTTGCATTTACATAACTAAGATTAACCCAACACATGATTGTTGCACATTTTCTTAAATATCTGAATGTCAGACACAGTTAATGTTTGTACTGTCAATTCTTGTTAGATGACAATTGTGAATCTGAATCATATATATATATATATATATATATATGATATGTAGTTCAGATGCAAAAGCCTCTAAGTGCCATTTTAAATTTATTCTCAAATGATCATTTTTATCAAGCTTGTATATTTAATTTCAGTAATTTCACTTAAATGGCAATGATGATTACCTATTAATTGTCATTTACAGTGAAATTACTGAACTTAATATATACAAGCTTGATAAAAATGGTCATTTTAGAAGAACATTTCAATGGCATTTAGAGGCTTTTGCATCTGAACTCTTCATATATATATTTATACATATATATATATATATATATATATATATATATATATATATATATATATATATATATATATATAAAACACACAGCTAGACGCAAGTCTGTGAATACACATCCCACAACCTGCATGACTGAAATAGTATATTTTCAATTGGAGTTTCAGCATCCCTTATGTATGTTTAAGTCTTTACTCACCTCAGTGTGTGTCTTTCCCACTGTTTTCCTTCCAGCTTTAAAAAATAAAGTCCAGAAAGGGTTTGTGAAAATGTCCAGAGGTGATCCATGACACAGATACGAGATCTGAAACATACCAAAAGACCACAAAGGTGTAGGAAAGCATGAAGGAAAGAAACTTTTCTTTTGTTCTGAATATATATTTGAAATCAATGTAATGCAAATTAGTAACAGGGATGTTTGTTCTTTATGAAAGCAAAACAGATAAGTTAGCATTAATAATTCAATTCTGGAAAACACACAAGGAACAAGTATCCTTCAGTCCAATTCTATAATAAAATTGTGATTTTTTTAAAAGTGGAAGGTCTGAATAAAACTATTCATCACTGTCAAAACAGTGACATATTCTTGCTATTACTAATAACCTTGAAAGTTCTTCTATTCGTCAGAACACTTACAGAGACACGGAGAGATTCCTGAGGAATGTCTCAGGTTTAAAATTTGTTTTGATAGCATGAGATCTTAAGAAGAAAAGAGTAACAAAAAGTGGAAAAATGAGAAGAATTAGTTAAGACATAAATTAACATATCTGACTGTTGAAAATTAAGAGTTAGACATTGAGTTTACACACGAAACGAATGAAAAAGCTATTTTTAAACACTTATCTTAACTTTTATGCAGACTAACAAAAGGAAAACATATATTTTAAAGCATCAAAATGATGCATTTGATGTGCAATAATATTCAAAGATCTGATGTGGTTTAACCAAAACATACATTATATATGAAAAAGAGGAAAAGCATATTTAAAACTGAGCTTTTAAAAAAACTAATCATTAGAGTTCAGTAAAATCATTTGTCTAGAAACATTAGGGAAGGAAAAAGGCTTAAAAAACTGACGCTTTTTAATGCTCATCTTTATGACAAATGCTCTTTGCAGAGCAAAACAAATTTTACAGAGCTTTAAAAATTATTAACGTCTAGTTAATAAATATATGCCAACAGGCAAATAGAAATGAAGTTATGATAATACCAGAGACAAAAACAGTGATGAAAAACATATTTTGTCATTCAGTTCAACATAAGAACCGTTTGATTCAATTAAAGCTTAAATGAAATATATTTTAGGGGTTTAGTAATACATTTAATACTTGTCACATTTCTTTTTTAGTCAATGAATCAGCTTCATACTAAACTCGGCCATAAAAGTGAAACAAATCTGAATAAACTGCTTGCTAAAATGATTCTTTCATGCATTTGTCATGCATCATTATTTTTTATTTTTGTAATAAAAAACCCCAAAGACATAGCCTATCTGAATAGTCTATCAAGTTCTTGATGAAATAATAACCACATTGTAGTTCAGAGACATTCTGAAAATGTGCTAATTAACTCCTCTATGTAGTTCATTTAATATTTCCCATTTTAAAATAACTCGAAACACTTGTCTTAAACTGTTTTCGAATCTTCAAAAAATAATCCTTTAATTGTTTACTTCACAGTAATTTAAGACTTTTTCCAAATCTTATTTTGCAAGTATTACATGATTAGAGAAGGAATTTGTTAACTCACGCAGGACAAAATGTTGCCACATATTCAGAGAATATTTTACACAATCATTTAGTTTGAAAAACACACTCTTTAAAATTGTTTGTGTGCTACCGATAACATAAAAAACATGTCAGAATTAACTGTTCTTGATGAAACAATTACTACAAGAATTTAAGGAATCAAAGGGAGGATTTAGGTGGATTTTATACGGCACAAATTGATAAAGCAGGACAAGAATACATTAAAGAATATAGAAAATATATGGGGATGTTTTCAGCATGAAAAGATTTGTGACTTTTCTTTTACATGATAAGCTCTATTCTCTAAGTATGTTTTGCATGATATCTCCCACCAAATTAGAAGGGACATCCACATTATTTGTAGGAAACCAAAGAGAGAGGAAAGAGAAAGTCTGTGTTCATTTAAGAGCAATAAGTTAAACTACACTAATTACATCAACACATACTGTTCTGTAACACACTTAGAAAAAGAACAAGACACCTAAATATATCTATTTTTATAATTTGGTGCTACATAATCTTATTGTGCAAATGCATGTTTTTTTTTTTTTTTGCAGGACTTTTTCCCAAAATATTAGAAACAGTAAAATGTCTTACCCAACACATTTCATTCTCATGCTCCATTTAATTTTACAAAACAAACATCCAAATGTTTAACCCTTACCAGGAAGATCCATGAACCTTTGAATGACAAATTTTAATTTCACTGAATAGGAAAAGGGGACAAGACCAGACGCTTAGGTGCTTCAGTGAGTCACAGCTTTATCCCTCACAAAGAGCTATTTTACAGAAATGACAAGGATTTTCCTGCAAATACCCTTTCTGGGAAGTGGGGTGGTATATATATCTATATAATGAAAAAAAAGATCTAGGAAAAGATAATGACAGCATATTTTAAGGAAATTGAGTGAATGCTCGCATTAATGTTTAGCAGACATGAACACTTTTAAAAAAGTAACAAACTAACAAATATGCAGATTTCAGTTTATTTCATGCATTTACTACAGTTAAATGACGAGTTTAGATGGACAAGTAACCTAATTTTAAAACAGTTGAATTTGCAGCTGGATTTGTGCTTGGTTTAGACAGCTTTTAAAGTTGAATTTATCATAGATATATCTCATAATGAAAAGAGCATCTTATAGAACTATCTTAATTTGTGTTATACAAATTTAACTGGTGAAAATAATGATTCGGCTAATAAATAGACATTTTAACGTGTTAACAAAATGACAACATTTATTCTAAATAACATTTACCTATTTAAAGAATTTTATGTAATGCATTTTTATCCTAATCATTCTGCAAATATGAAACATTCACCATTTATCTCAGGATCAATGCATGCACATGTTTTTCATTTAAATAATGTTCAGTTCGGGGCATACATATAATGCTCTAATTATCCCCAAAAATCGAAAATAAATGTTTATCATAAAAATGAGCAAAAGCACTGAGAGAATCACTGATAGGTGGCAAATACAATTAATATATTGATTGCATGGGCCAATGAGATCATCTGTAATTCATTTACTGTACACAGGTTGAGAATGCTTTTTGCTGCTAGAGATAAAAGTACATTAGCACTCGATATAATACTCGAAGGGCATGGGAGGGGATTTTTACTGAATCAAACCTAATATGGACATCAAATCGGTCCAAGAAAAGCTGTCTGGGGAGAGAGAGGAGGGGTGACGGGAAGCAAGCAGAACAGCTGTGTTTTGATTGGACAACTTTGAAAATTCCGAATTTGTTCTGTCCAATCACAAAGACTGGTTGGACACATAGCAACAGCACAATTCTCTCTCTTCTCTATAGATTCTTCTGTTCATTTTACAGTAAACCAGACATAAAAATGGCTGTCGAAAATGTCCGGTTGGTGAGAGAGGAATGTCTTTTGTTCAGAGCTTGAGCGCTCTGGATCAGCTCTAAACCGCAGGATGAAAGTGTTTGATTAAAGAGCAACATTCATGCCCATCCCAATTACAAACACATCATTCTGCTCCGAGCGGTGAGTCAACTTTCAGTCGGGCACAAAAAAACTGCTGAGTAATGTCAAGACTAAATCACTGCATTCAGGTCCAGTCACAAGTCTCTCATCTGTCTTCAAAGGTATCTTTTATCTCACAGACATCTGTATACACTATCACTCGCCGTCCATACCCCACACAGAACAGATGCAGCAAAATCTGTTACTACCCAATATTAGCATGAAAACGGACCCCATATGGCGGGCAGAGTTATTCTCAGAATGTTGCTTCTGACTAATCATTTTACCCAGAAAACAACGCAGAAAACTGATGAGAGGTAAATCGAGCAGCTATTTCAGCGTTTTATGGAGCGGTACACATGTAATCATGCCTTTATGTGACGTATTCATAATTCTAGTGGGAAGTTTCCTTCTCTAACCACAACAGTGGCCATCTGACATGATGAATGAATAACCAGACTGGTTGTTCTTTTTTATTTCAATCTATTTCAATCTTTTCTCATGCACATGGAAAATTACCATTTGGCAAAGCGTTCAGCCACCACAACCTCCCTGCATTTACCAGCTCCGACCCAGCATCCCTCAGGGCAGGGTTTACCAGCAATTACATTTAAGAGATCTTGTCAAAGGTGCGCCTTCAGTAAAACCATGGGAGACAGTTTTCGGCTCTCTGATATGTTTCCAGCACTATTCAGCAGTTTGTTTCTTTTTTATGTTGGTCATCATCACATTTCATTTGCTTTCAAGTTCAGAGAGCATATAATTTTCAGGAAGCAATTTTTGCATTATTTTAATCGCGACATCGAATTTCCCAGAATCTATTGCTAGAAAGAATTTCTGATTATTTTTACCAGTAAAATTATTTTTACCAGTTAAAATTAATCCTCTTAGCGGAACACCAGTCACAACTTGCTTTTGTTACCAGAGAAATGACATGGATTGACGCATATAGACGAAAGACTTCCCTAATCCACATTCACACCTAATGATATTCCTCTTTCCACGCCACATTCTACAGTTACAACTTCCCCTTACGTCAATAGCACATTGGTAACAATAGCAACGCTCAACATACAACATCAACATTTACCTGAGTCCGACTTAGAGCTCATTTTAAGGGACAGTTCACCCAAACATTTTAATTCTATGATTATTTGTGCATTTTTTTTCCTGTGGAAAAAAACTTTTTTGTGCATATAATGGAAGTCAATGGGGACCAAAACACTGGACTGTCATTATAAGGATTTGTATATACACACACACATATATAGATTATATAAATTATATATATATTTATATATATATTTATAATTATAAATTACCCTATATACATACATACTAGGGCTGTGCAAAAATGAATTGCGATTAATCGCATCCAAAATAAAAGTCTGTGTTTACATAATGTATTTGTGTGTGCTGTATATAATTATTTTGTATATATATAAATACACACACATGCATGTATATATTTAAAAAAATGTGTTATTCATATATAAAATATTTATATTTATATAATATACATTATGTATATATATATATATATATATATATATATATATATACAGAATTTAAGTGCAAATAATTCTTAAATATATACATGCATGCATAGGTATTTATATACAAAATAATTATATACAGCACACACAACTATATTATGTAAGCACAGACTTTTATTTTGGATGCGATTAATCATAATTAACTTTTGCACAGCCCTAATATATATATATATATATATATATATATATATATATATATATATATATATATATATATATAAATTATTTTAATATATTTCACAAAAGGAAAAAAAATCTTACAGGTTTTTAATGACAGAAGGGTGAGTTAATTACAGAATTAACATTTTTGGGGGGCTAACTAACCCTTAACACCATCTCTTTTGTATTTTCTTTATTATTTTGTATTTAATAAAGGCAAATTGCTCACGTAATAGATTTCGATGAGGTTATTTGGATCGTTTTCCGTGTTCATTTGCATGGAATGTTAATTGTTCCATCTGTGGAGCAAGTTAGTTCGCAAAAGCAAATATTACGGATGATCTAATATGATCCGGAAAATCAGACCACCAGCTGGGAGAATCACAGGAAGACCGTAATCAGGTTATAAAGTAAATTGTACACACCCCCACCCCACCCCACCCACCAACCACCTTTCTCAGATTATTATCCCCTTGTTTTTTTCTTTTGAATGAAACCCTTTCAGACAGGGACCAAGACAAACGTCTCTGGCACAACATGCCGCCAAATATCAAAGTCCATTATACAAGCCTCTCTCTCTACACACACACACACACACACACACACTCTCTCTCTTTCTACGGCATAGCGCAGGAAGTGATTATGTGTGCCTGACGTAATCGGACCGTTCCAGGAGGGAGAGACGAAAAAATCAAATCTATATATCACGAGGAGGAAAAAATGTGCACCCTGGAGTCCACGTTGACAAATTCTTTAACAAGCTGTGGTCAAAGGAAAGCTGGTTGAAGACTGACTCAGCCCCTCCTTTCAGCAGTTTACTGGAAACAAGTGGGGAGGCAGGGGGAGGAGGGAGTTTCAGAGAAGTCACATGACCCATAAAGGGCAGGGCTAACCACAGCTCCGGGAGGAGGAGAGGAATCAGGGCGAGGGGGAGGCAGATACACGCCCTTCCCTGAGCAGATGCCTCCGAATCGGGTTACTACTCCACTGCCTGGGAGTTGGCAGGGGAGAATTCACAGACAAGCTAACCCTTTAAGTGCTGGAGACAATGATTCATATAACAAAATTAGCATTTTTAACAGTGCTTGTCCAACTTAAACAAGGAAGTAGACAACGGGTTTTTGAAAAACAATGCACTCCTGTGACTAAAACAGCTGGTCATGACTATAAACGGATGCAGCTGATGATGTCTTGTCGCTTTGTGCCAGCCTTGCTCGTGTGTGTTCAGTTACACACGTGCGATATGTCTGGTGCACTCTAGAAACCAATCATGACGACGCAGACACTTGACATACAATCCCATGCCCTTGACCTTTGGGCAAAGGATGTCTGGAACCATTCTGATAGATTTAGAGACGTCACACAAACACACATAGAAACAAACAAATGAGTAAAACATGCAAAAACCCATTTAATCATTTCCTGTGCGCTCTTAAGGCTCTAAAAAAAACAAAAACGATAAAACAAATGTTGCAATGCTATTGTGGATATTGTCCTGGACAAAATGTAGTTTACAAAAAAAAACATTAGAAATCAAGCTAAAAATCAAATCCGTTTCGGAAAAGAGACCGCATCGTCTTCGAATCGCAACAGCTACTGGAGGATGATTTCAGATTCAAAGTGGCAGAAGATTTCAGCAGAAGAAAGCCACAGAAGAAGAAAGCTTGTCGTTTTCAGTCACAGAGCAAATGAGGAGTGAATCGAGAGATTTAGGGGGAATCAGGCTTCAGACTGCACAGGGAAACTCTCCTGCAGCGCCAGAAAGAGATGCTGGGATCCAGAAGCGGACGTCAGAATGACCAAACAGCCACAGAGAGGGAGTGAGAGATTGAAAAAGGGAGAAAGAGAGAGAGAGAGAGCGCAGGAGAGAGACAGAGATGTAGAGGAAGCAATGGAGACACATCACAACTCGAAAAAGTCAGTTGAGAGACCTGAAAACTGAATGTTAGTTTTTTTCAAACAACTATATTCGCTATTATATAGTATACATATACATATATATATATATTTTTAATCTTATATACATGTTATATATTATGTAGGGCTGTCAAACGATTAATCAGATTAATTGCATCCAATATAAAAGTTTTTGTTTACATAATATATGTGGGTGCACTGTGTATAATTATTTTATATATATATAAATACTCACACATGCTTGTATATATTTAAGAAATATTTTCATATTTTCAAGATTTATATATAATTTTTATTATATATAAAAATAAATATTTTATATATAAATAATATATTTTTTCTTAAATATACATGCATGTGTGTGTATTTATATATATAGGCTACAAAATAATTATACACAGTGCGCCCACATATATTATGTAAACAAAAACTTTTATTTTGGATGCGATAAATCGCGATTAATCGTTTGACAGCCCTAATATGTACACTTTCGGTATTGTGGAGTAATGTGAGGTTAGAACATCACAAATAGACACACAGATAAACATTAATAAATTATAAATACACACACTTATTCAAATATATAACAGCGGCTCTCAACTAGTGGGTTGTGACCTATGCTGAATACAATCAATAAAGTGCAAATAATCATTAAAAACAGTTAGGATAGCTAAATAAATAGGCTTTTAGGGAGGAGAAAACTCCTCCCATATCTTATGTTGTTGGCTGTGCGTCCAATCAAATGCTACAGTGCAAATAATCCTGTTAAAAGTCAAATTAAATTAAAAGTGTTTTGTGCAGCAAAATCTTGCAATATCAATACATTTCAAATGTTCAATCCTTTTTACTGTACTGCATAAGTTCACTTGAAGAAAAAACATTTCTGAGATCACACACATTAGGCCTGCCTACATGTATCAACAAAGTAAAATAATACCAAAGCAAACAGATAACCAAACTTGGGCTTGCACATTTGATGGAAAAATGTGTCTACAAATCTAAATGATGGTGCAGAGTAATTCAGAAACAAAATGACCACAAAAATGAGTCACGATACATACTTCCATCAGTGACGGTTAGAGGTTAACACCAAGATAAAGGTTCCCTGTAAGTCTGACATGACTAGAAACTTACCATTCATGAGAAAGACTGTTGAGAAAGACCGACATCTGTCATAACATTTGTCATTACACAAACACACACAATGTGTTCATAGATATTTGTATTAGTTGCTTCAAGAGAACATTTTAAGATGAGGAAATATCATCTGAGGAAATATTGCCGAGGAAAAACCCTACTCCATAACGAAAGGACAATTGCCAGGGTGGTGCTATCCAGTCGATTAAAGTGTTCTGAATGGTTAGAAAATTGCTATGCCATTGCTACTATGTTCTGAATGGTTAACAAGTTGTTAAGGCATTAAAGTGGCCTGAAAGGTTAACAAGCTGTTTCCATTTCTAAAGTGTTGCTACGCCATGTTCTGAATGGTTAGTTAGCCCATTGCTAGGGTGTTCTAAATGGTTATTAGCATATTGCTATGCCATTTTAAGACTGTTCAGAATGGTTAACAAATTGTGATGTCATTTTAAAGTTGCGATGCCATTTCAAGAGTGTTCAGAATGGTTAAAAAGTTGTGATACCATTTCTAGGGTGTTCTGAATGGTTATTAGCATATTGCTATGCCATTTTAAGACTGTTCAGAATGGTTAACAAGTTGCTATACCATTTCAATAGTGTTCATAACAGATAACAAGAAGCGAAGTCATTTCAAGAGAGTTCAGAATGGTTAACAAGAAGCAAAGCCATTTCAAGAGTTCACTCAATAGCTATTAAGTTGCTATGCCATTTCAAGGATGTTTAGACTGGTTAACAAGTTGTGATACCATTTCAAGAGTGTTCAGAATGGTTAACAAGTTTCTTTGTCAATTCAAAAGTTTTCAGAATAGTTATTAAGTTGCTATGCCATTTCAAGGATGTTCAGACTGGTTAACAAGTTGTGATGCCATTTCAAGAGTGTTCAGACTGGTTAACAAGTTGTGATGCCATTTCAAAGTTGTGATGCCATTTCAAGAGTGTTCAGACTGGTTAACAAGTTGTGATGCCATTTCAAAGTTGTGATGCCATTTCAAGATGTTCAGACTGGTTAACAAGTTGCGATGCCATTTCAAAGTTGTGATGCCATTTCAAGAGTGTTCAGACTGGTTAACAAGTTGCGATGCCATTTCAAAGTTGTGATGCCATTTCAAGAGTGTTCAGAATGGTTAACAAGTTGCTTTGTCAATTCAAAAGTATTCAGAATAGTTATTAAGTTGCTATGCCATTTCAAGGATGTTCAGACTGGTTAACAAGTTGAATGCCATTTCAAATAGATGCCATTTCAAGAGTGTTTCAAATGGTTAAAGTCGAAATGCCATTTCAAGAGTGTTAGAATGGTTAAAAAGTTGTAATACCATTTCAAGAGTGTTCAGAATGGTTAAAAAGTTGTAATGCCATTTCAAGCAATGTTCAGAATGGTTAAAAAGTCGCGAATGCCAATTCAAGAGTGTTCAGAATGGTTAAAAAGTCGCGATGCCAATTCAAGAGTGTTCAGAATGGTTAAAAAGTCGCGAATGCCAATTCAAGAGTGTTCAGAATGGTTAAAAGTCGCAATGCCATTTCAAGAGTGTTCAGAATGGTTAAAAAGTTGTAATACCATTTTCAAGAGTGTTCAGAATGGTTAAAAGTCGCAATGCCATTTCAAGCGTGTTCAGAATGGTTAAAAAGTCGCGATGCCAATTCAAGAGTGTTCAGAATGGTTAAAAAGTCGCGATGCCATTTCAAGAGTGTTCAGAATGGTTAAAAAGTTGTAATACCATTTCAAGAGTGTTCAGAATGGTTAAAAAGTTCAGATGCCATTTCAAGCGTGTTCAGAATGGTTAAAAGTCGCGATGCCATTTCAAGAGTGTTCAGAATGGTTAAAAGTTGCAATGCCATTTCAAGCGTGTTCAGAATGGTTAAAAGTCGTCAGATGCCATTTCAAGCGTGTTCAGAATGGTTAAAAGCTTGCAATGCCATTTTAAAGCGTGTTCAGAATGGTTAAAAGTCGCGATGCCATTTCAGAGCGTGTTCAGAATGGTTAAAAAGTTGCAATGCCATTTCGAGCGTGTTCAGAATGGTTAAAAATCGCGATGCCATTTCAAGAGTGTTCAGAATGGTTAAAAATCGCGATGCCATTTCAAGAGTGTTCAGAATGGTCTAAAGAGTTGCAATGCCATTTCAGAGTGTTCAGAATGGTTAAAAAGTCGCGATGCCATTTGCAAGCGTGCTTCAGAATGGTTAAAAAGTCGCGATGCCATTTCAAGCGTGTTCAGAATGGTTTAAAAAGTCGCGATGCCGTTTCAAGCGTGTTCAGAATGGGTTAAAAAGTTGCTAATACCATTTCAAGAGATGTTCAGAATGGTTAAAAAGTCGCGAATGCCAATTCAAGAGTGTTCAGAATGGTTAAAAAGTTGCGATGCCATTTCAAGAGTGTTCAGAATGGTTAAAAAGTCGCGAAGCCATTTCAAGAGTGTTCAGAATGGTTAAAAAGTCGCGATGCCAATTCAAGAGTGTTCAGAATGGTTAAAAAGTTGTAATACCATTTCAAGAGTGTTCAGAATGGTTAAAAGTCGCGATGCCAATTCAAGAGTGTTCAGAATGGTTAAAAAGTTGTAATACCATTTCAAGAGTGTTCAGAATGGTTAAAAGTCGCGATGCCATTTCAAGAGTGTTCAGAATGGTTAAAAAGTTGCGATGCCATTTCAAGCAGTGTTCAGAATGGTTAAAAAGTTAGCAAGCCATTTCAAGAGTGTTCAGAATGGTTAAAAAGTTGCGATGCCATTTCAAGAGTGTTCAGAATGGTTAAAAAGTCGCAATGCCATTTCAAGAGTGTTCAGAATGGTTAAAAAGTTGTGATACCATTTCAAGCGTGTTCAGAATGGTTAAAAAGTCGCGATGCCATTTCAAGCGTGTTTCAGAATGGTTAAAAGTCGCGATGCCATTTCGAGCGTGTTCCGAATGGTTAAAAAGTCGCGATGCCATTTCAAGCGTGTTCAGAATGTGGTTGCCATTTCTACAGTGTTCTAAACAAGTTGCTACACCATTGCTACCATGTTCTGAATGGTTGGTTAACACATTGCTATGACATAAGGTGGTCTGAACAGTTGATAGCATGTTGTTATGCCATTTCTAGGATGTTCTGAATGGTTATCACGTTGCTATGGCATTGCTACATTGTTTGAATGGTTGTCAACAGATTGCTATGTGGCTGCCTTGAAACCTTAAGTGTCCAAGCGAAGCGTTTTTTCAGTGGCTATGATACAGAATATCCGCAGCACCAGTTTACTTGTAACTGATTTCGCAGATAATTTGTTTCATACTAAAAAAATTGTTGAGTTAGCTCTGCTGAATGATGTTGTTGGTCAACAGTTGGTCAATGTGGTATTTGTCCCGCCTCCTCCTCCACTGTGATTGGTTGGCGGGGTAAAAAGTGACAGTGATGCCTGTTCGAATCAATTCGTGAAATAAAAGACATAAGATTGTGTGAGGATTCTTTTATACCAGTTTCCAGAACAGTTGGTTGTGTTCACAAGTGGATGAGGCTATTGTGGTTAAACTCCCAGTCATTATCACAGTTGCCATGGTGACAGGTCACCTATTGGTTGCAGATTAATCAGAGGGATAAACCATGTGATAGGTTTCCTTGGTAATGACTGTAACGCCATAAAGCTACCACTTTTCCAGGAGTATTATGGGATTGTGCTATATGTGAAATTTCATTCATTCACAAGTTGCATGCCAAGTTTGTTTAAATCCCTAACCATAAGTATTAGTTCTAGCAGTGATGCTTGTTTAAACAATCGCCTAATAATATTCAAAATACATTTTAAGAATAGGAGAACAAGAAACAGGCATTATGTGAAAACATGGGGGTGTGGTGTGGATTGAATGCAGATGAATAAAAGATAGCAAGGAATAAGCAGGTCAAATGAAAAGGTGAGAGAGAGGGAGGCATAGAACGTGATATGACCCACCTGACTGCTCTTACCATTGTTAAGTGGAACATTTCAGCAAACTCCTCATGGACCCATCCCTGACAAAACGGAGCTTTGCAGACGTCCCTGCATAAAAAAAGGAGTCACGTAATTTAGGATTATTTCATCTGAAATCAAAAAGCATTGTTCCGCGGCATATCAAATTATGACAGCTAAAGTTCAGACGAGTTTCTCCTCTCTGAGCTGTTGTCAGGCTGACATTAATAGGTCTGTTATTTAATCTGGACATCCTGCCTTACATCCTGTCTCTTCAACACAACTGGCTTTGATGGTGGCCGACACTGCATTACTCACAAAGCAGTTGGCCCTAATCTCCTGGGCAGCTGTCCTATTCAATGCCACTCAGTAGGAGGTGTTTGGTTAGTGTGAGTGTGTGTTCCACCTGCCCCTTGGGTGGGGAGTGTGGAAAGCCCACTAATGTCTACAGGGGGTTTGCAGGGTGGCACAGGAACAGATGAGCTCTGCAGGAGAGGAGAGCTCCACTTTCCCTGATAAACCGCCGCCAACATGGGTGTGTGTGAGCGCGTGTTAAAGCAAGTAACCCTTGCCCTGAGAACTCTCACCTTTGAACAGACAGGAACACTTGTTTGTGTGTATATATGCAGCATGAGTAGTGCCTCCTTCACCGTAGAAAGCCCTGAGGGTGATAACACACACACAATAATGCATAGTTAATGTCTCTCCTGCGAATGACAGTGCTAAAAACAAGAGTTATGACATAGTCAGTCTCCTGAGACTGGGCGCAGCCTGGCAGACAGTCTGGCACTGCCAGGTGTTTTGAGACCCTTATTGCCGTCACTCTCGTTTGCTTTACACAAATTAAACTAACACAGGTTAGGCACAGACTCAGAATGAAAACAAAATGATTTTGGAGGGATAAAATAAATGCAACCAATAATTTCAGAAACCCAAACACAGTCTTTTGAACTTGCCTAAATACTTTTAAATATAATTTCAAATTATAATATTAACATCTACATTAATATTTGTATTCATTTCAATGTATGAATCTAATATGAATGTATTCTATTTTGACTTAATCTCAAAGTGTATCAAACTGTCAACTTCTGAAAGAAGTTACTCACTGAAAAATTACATTTGTTACATTATTGTTACAAACAGGGAAAATGTTAATTGTACATTATGAAAAATACGTGATTGCACACTAAAGTATTGAACAATTTCAAATTGTGGTTTTGAAATGTTATTACAATTTAATTCACTACTATTTGATAGCTCATGTAAAAACGTTTTCAAATATAAAAAATGTAAAAAGTATTATTTAGAAAAATATGAAAATGTATATTTTATGAAAACCAATGTTTGTCTGACCAATGGCAGACAGATGGAATGGTGTGTTTGAAACACAGTGTTTATTACACAGAAATTGCATACTTCACCTTTAATGTTTTTTTGTTTTTTTTTTTTGGGGGGTGGGGGGTCTATTATGCCACTTTGCCTTCACTCTAAAAAATGCTGGGTTGTTTTAACCCAAAATTGAGTCAAATATGGACAAACCCAAATGTTGGGTTAAAATGTAATAAAATATTTAACCCAATAGCTGAGTTTGTCCATATTTGACCCAAAGATGGGTTAAAACAACCCAGCATTTTTTAGAGTGTTATGTGCATGTTTTGTGTGTGGACAGGGCAGTATAAAATTACAGAAAAGATGAGTGACAAGCCTTTATAGCATATATAACGCAGGCCAAACTCGAATCCTACATCCCCACAAGCACTACAGTTGCAGATTTCAGCACCAAAAGCTGCACCCTGGAAGAGCACAACGTTTTTTAAAATATATTATATTTATTTATAGCAATATATTTGTTTTTTACAGAGAGCAGCACATCATGAATCATTTACAATGAGTGTATCATATTCATAATCATAAACACTGAATGTGGCGAAACATATTAACTGTAAGGAACAAACATCCTGTTTGTTTCAAAAGACAACTGAAAACTCATCTCTTCCATGAGCTTTAACATAATAAATAAATAAATGAAATAAATCATTACTTGTCTGGTTTATACTACTCTGAGCAATGTTCGAACTTTGTATTTTGAGCACTTTCTTGTGTTGTTATTGCCTCTTCACAAATGACTTGTTTGATTTAGTCCTCAGATGTAAGTCGCTTTGGATAAAAGCGTCCGCTAAATGACTAAATGTAAATGTTTCTCTGATATATAGATAGATAGTCTTTATATATTTTTATCTCTATATCTCAAACTAGCAATTTCTATGAATTTACATACATACATACAGCTCATGATACATGCTTTGGAATATGACTCATCACTGCTCCTTTTGAACGTCTTAAAACAGTTCAGTCTATTTAGCACATGACGTGTTGATAGACATCAAGTGATAATGACGTCACAGATATTCGAGTGCACTTCTCATTTCCGAGTGGAAAAATAGCTCAAGAGCATCATTTACTGGAGGCTTCTTAGCATTTCTTCTTACAGTTGCAACCAAAGCGCTATTTTTCTCTGTAATCAAAATTCCCAGAATTCTCTGAGAGGCAAAGCATGCTTTTGGACTGAAGACAGACCTACGTGGGGTTATAATCAGCCAATCAGTGAATTCCCCATGCACTCTAAGGTTAAGAACTTGCGGTGTTGGAGATTATAGTCTTTCTCCAATTATGTTAAACAAGTACACTGTAAAAAAATATTGTTGGTTTAACTTGAAGTAAAAATGAAGTAACCTGGTTGCCTTCATATTTTAAGTTCATTGAACTGGAAAATTGAGTTAATACAATGAAGGTATCAGAAACTCAAAATAATGTGTTATCTGAACTACATAAATTAAGTTGATTTGACTAAAGAAAAAATGTGATTACAAATCATGAAAATGTTTTTTACAGTGAGGGGACACCTAATGATCTTTATTTTATATTAAACAATTTAGAATTCTAATATTCTGATGAAATGATAACAGGACAACCTGTAACATACCCCTGAGGTTTAAACCCACAACAATATGAACACAACGCAAGCAAACACTCTGCATACGTACATAATAAATGAGGTGAGTGGCAGGAAGATGGTAAGAACATTTCTAGACCAGTCTGTACCAGCTTTGCCTTGTCAATAGAATCACTTCCTCATTAGGTAGCACATTTGCGAGTGTGATTGGAGGACTGTGTGTTTAAAGGAACAGGCTGTACTACTTGTAGTAAAAAAAGGCTAAACCACAGAAGAAGTGTGAAACCACTAGTAAGCAGCAGCAGGGAAATTCACAAACATTGACAGGTTATTTCCCCACCACACACACTTATCATTCAGAAAAAAAATAGACCTCAATGAAATCAGACCTTAGAATTAACAGTGTTAAACTGGGCCATGAATCACACGCAGGCCCAGACTGAATCTGCAACCTTTTGGACGTTCTTTCCAAATCTGCTGAATTCATTTTTACATGTTAAAAAAGCTTATTGGTAGCTAAACGCATTCTTGAACCAGCCAAAATATACTGTGGTTCGAAAGTCTGAGATTATATATCACAAATGGAATATGTGGGGTTTCTCACAAATTCAAAACTTTATGACATAAATTATCAGAGATATAAGAACAGAGCCGTCGCAAGGGCTGTGCGAACTGTGCAACCGCATAGGACCTCGCGCCACTGGGGGCCTCGCAATCCAGCTGAGTTTCCCACAAACTAAATTTACACTCTATTCAACAGATTTCAATGCAATAACTTTTAAACATCTAAAAACATCTATTCTTGTCTCAGCCGCAGAGCTTCAGCCTCTCTTTCAAACTGTCGAAGACATGTGCGGAGCGGCTGAAATGATAGTGTCTGTCAGTCTCTATAACACGCATTGTGTATGGTCGTGCAATTTATACGCGAAAATGAGTTTTTACGTGCATATGATTGCACGCTTTCGTGTGCATTTGATGCATAGTTCATTTGCGTGTAATACACACGCACCCCACACCACTACTAAACCTACCTAACCAACCCATGCGTCAGCCTATCATATGCACGTAAAAACTCACTTTAGTGTATAAATTGCACGATAAACACACTGCGTGCTATAAAGACGCATTTAGTGTGATCGGGGTGGTCAGTTGTTATAACATATGACAAAAACAATTGTTTAAATTATGTTGCATATTCCTCAGCAGTTCTTGTGCTGATATCACTTGTTGACAGTACTATTTTCGGAAATCATAGGCAATATTGCGCAGGTGCACGTGATGCAACGCAGTCAGAGCCGACAGAGTGTGTCATTTCAGTGCCAAATAATCAGGACAGTAACGATTTTAATATACTGCAAATAGCCTATTAGAATTTTATGTTTATTTATAATTAATTTAAGTGGACAAGGCTAACAAGTAGGCTGCTGCAGCCAATTATGTCTAACGTTTCAATTAGATTCGCATTTCAAGTTCGCACATGGCCTCGCACCCCACCTACGATGGCACTGTATATCACACTAATATTGTGGCAAACTTGAGGCATTGACTTTATGATTTCCTTGCCTCCAGGCAGCTGTGTGACTCTTCTGCTGTCCAGATCTGCTCAGTGTAGGTTGGTTTGGTGATGAGGAGGTAGCATCACGTGGGCTAGGTGACGACACTGCAAGACAAAATGAGGGAAAATAAGGTTCTGGATAGGCATTCATAAATGCCTAAAAAAGAAAGCCTATACCAAAAAATAAATAAATAAATAAATAAACAGTGAAACATTAAAGGAGTAAGTTAAATTTAAAAAAAACTTTGCTGATAATTTACTCATCCCACGTCATCCAGATGTCCATGTCATTCTTTCTTCAGTCGAAAAGAAATTAAGGTTTTTGATGGAAACATTCCTGCATTTTTCTCCATATAATGGACTTTACTGGTAACCAAACCGTCCACGGTTGCAAAGACAGTTTACAGTGCAAACTGTTCAAAGGGCTTTAAACGATTTCAGACGATGAATAAGGGTCTTATAAGCGAAATGATCGCTCATTTAATGAATAAATAACAAAGTTTTCGGTTTTATAAGCTCGAATGGTTCACCTTGCTCTGTTCTGTGATGCACCTTCTGTGAGCGATTCTTTCCCAAGTTAATTCATTCATTTCGTTTGTCGAATGAACAATGACACGAAAAAAGATTAGTTAATTTTGATAAACGTTTCTGAACAGGAGAGTCACGACGCGCATATAAGAACATAGCAAGGTGAGCATTTGAGCTTATAAAACTTTTAACTTTTTTTAAATCAGTGATTGTTTTACTTGATAAGACCCTTATTCATCGACTGGAATCGTTTAAAGCCCTTTTAACAGTTTGCGTTTGTACTGAAAATTGTCTTTTGGATCTTGAACCGTTTGGTTCCCATTAAAGTCCATTTTATGTGGAGGAAAATCGTGGAATGTTTTCATCAAAAACCGTTAATTTCTTTTCGACTGAAGAAATAATGACATGGATATCTTGGAAAACATGGGGGTGAGTGAATTATCAGCAAAAGTTTTTTTAAAAGTGAACTACTCCTTTAAAGAGAATCAGAATGTTTGAGCTGTTATCATCCACACTGAAAGTGAATGGGAATCAGGAACTGTGAAGCTACAAAACATTTCAAGTCTGATGGACGCCGGAGAAGTTGTTATATTTATATTTTATTTTTAAAAAGTCTAAATGTTGCTTTGAAAATCTTGCCTGACAGTTGTTGTCACCATTCACTTTCATTGCTACGAAAAGAGAAGTTTGAACTTTTTTGTTTCACATGAAAAAGAGTCACATGGGTTTCCAAAGAATTTTGGGCGAACTGGTCCTCAGCTAAATCATTTAAATATTTATATTAACATTATAAAAATGTTTTTTAATATGCAAAGTTTTTTTTTTTTACTTTTCTCTCAGCACTAAGCACAACAGTCTGGTAGTTTAAAAAAAGACACCTTTTAAAAGATAAGTTTTAAACACAACCGCTTTTTTATTTTTTAGAAATCTATATGTATTTGTATAATTTGTTTTAATGTTTATAATATTTTGTTCCAAAAATTACTGAACATTATATATATGTTTCATATCTCTTATCTATTTCTTTTCCAAATATTTCAGCCTTTAAATGAAACCACAAAACAGTGTTTAATTCAGAAATTAAAATGCTGTAATGTTTCACACGAATTGCATTTGAATAACTTTTAATCAGAACAAAAATGAGTGTCACATCTTTAACCCTAGTAACACATGAGTGGGAGACAGAAACGGAGGGAGGTGATAATTGGAAACCCTGGGGGCAGAAACGAGCCCCTGATCAAAGGAAGAAAGAAACTCAGGGGAAGAAACGGCCGTTATAAGGGTGAGTGTCCTGCACCTGTGCCAAAAAGCCACAGAAGCATGAATGAGCATCAGAGAACTTTCCGTTATACAAAGCGCAGAAACACACACATTCACTGCTTCTCTGCTATTCATTCATATAACAAATACAGAAATGATGTGTCACCATGTAAGATATGCATGATGAGTGTGAGGGGGGATGATGCAGAGTGACCCCGTGACCTTCATCAGAGGTGAAGCTCTCATTACCCTACCTAGTTCCCTAAGTTGTGAATCCAGGCACTAGCAATGTTGACAATGAACTAGCAACCTTCATTGTCAACGCTGGGACACTGGTGCATCTTTATCGACATTAAACAAATTTAAAAAATCAATTTCAATTAAGGCTGGGCAACGATTAATCGCGATTAATCGCATTTAAAATAAAAGTTTGTGTTTACATAATATATGCGTGTGGTGTGTGTATAACTATTTTGTATATATAAATACACACTCATGCATGTATATACTTTATTTATATTTATGCAGAATTAATATTATATATAAATATTTAATATATTTTCAACACATTTTTCTTAAATATATACATGCATGTGTGTGTATTTATATCTACAAAATAGTTATACACACCACACACACATTTTATGTTAACACAAACTTTTATTTTGGATGCGATTAATTGCAATTAATCATTACCAGCCCTAATTTCAATGCATACACAAACTAACTAAAAAGAGGGCTCTTGTTAATCTTCTAACAATCTTATTGTTGCATAATACTTAATCCTATAAGATTTTTTCTGTTTCATGGATTACTACATAACTGAATGATTACTAAATTTTCACACAGTGTATTTTTATGGTATTTTGAGGCAGGATGGTACTTTTATGATACTTTAAAACTGATAACCAACAATGGGTTCCCTGATGAAAAAATGACAAAAAAATACATTTTACATACATTTTTCTTACATAATGTCATTTAAAAACTTAAGATATGAATGTAGGACGAATAACTATTTTTTTTTTCATAAATTAATTTCTATGAGGAAGAAAAATATTGAGCAAATGGTTTCCTGAAAATTGACACTCAAAAATTGACAACCTAATTGAATTTTTTCCCCATATAATATTTTAGCAATTTGCAATATAATTATGATTTTATTTTATTTCCTTTTCAACATCACAGTATGTATTTTTCCATACAGCAGTTATAAATTGATTGTATGCTAATATGTACAGATAAGAGTTACAGTGACGGTTAAATATATTTAAAATAAAAAATATTATTACTTTAACATGAGCACAGCTGCAGTTGTCCATGTTTGTCTTGATTCTGCGGTTTTTGTCCCTTAAGGGAGCCAGATAAAAAAATCTGAATGGCTTAGCAGAAGAACGGAATTCTGATGATAAATCGTGAGCTTGTTTCAACACATCTTTACACACACACACACACGACACGCACAGCTGATGACCAACATCCAGCCTGTCCCCGACAAATCGCGAACAGCACAATGTTTGAATTAACGACGATACATTCTCTGACACAGCATGCTTCAGCACGGCTCAACGCCATTGGCCTTTTTATTGTGTAAACATTGTGGCTCTTTCAGGTAGTTTGTTTAGGACTGATTGGTTATTTACCAGGGTGTAAGAGAGGAGTGCTCTCTGACGCACGTTTGACAAACAAGCCAGAGGAGGATTATGCAATTGAATGCTGAAAAGGCCTTTTGCAACAGGGCGGGGGATCTGACTTCCGGTACAAAGTAGGGCAAAACCATCAAGACTAACCCAGAGAAATAATGGCCTTTAATAATGGCATTCACACCGGCGGGCATATTCCTTTCGAGTCAGGAATGCTTATTGGAATCTGAATCATCTGAGAAATCATACCAATCCATCACTTGTTTTCCAGGGTTTTCATATAGGCCTTAATGAGTCACAGTATTCCTGATGTTGAGCAAAGGCAAGCGCTTCCTCAAATCTAATGGGTTTGTGAGCATTACGCAACAACGCGTGTGATTCTGCGGTTCAGTTTCCACCTTAGAGAGGATTTGTCGCAACGGCTATTACGCCAAATGGAAGGAAGATGTTGTAATTGTTTAACAATGAAGATTTCACTTTTTAAAAAGGGGAAAAAACTCTGATAATGAGAGAAAAGAAAAATGCTTCAGTATTACTATCAAAATGCACAGAATGACTTTCACTTGTAGCCCCTGTAAATGTGTGAGACAGCTCCAAAAAAATGTTTAAGTGATTAAATGTGAGAAATTATGAGCATTTCTGACTGTATTGCGTGCATTAGAAGTGTTCACCTCTGACCTGGTGTTCTTTTCAACTTCACGTTCAGAGGTTTCATTGTCTTGAAATGCCATCTGTGTGTAGAAATAATATAGTGGGGAGATGAACAAATAGAGCAGAACGTGTTAAATAAAAGTCTTAACTTTTCAGAGCTGTGAATAGAAGATAGGTGTGTTTACTTCAATGACTGCATAAACTGAAGTTATAATAATTCATTTCTTTACTCTGTATACCTCCTTAAAGATTAGATGCTCTCAGTGCTTTTTTTCAGAAACTTTTTTTAATATCAAAAATTGAAATTCAAATTTATACACAGTGGGTTCTAAGAGACAATAATATTTTATTTAAACCAAGAAATAAATGGTTTTAGAATTTTAAAAGATATAAAACTAAGAAAAAGGAAATATTTGATTATAGATAAATGTACTGTATGATTAGTTCAGGTCAGCAAATTCTATTGATAACATGATCTTCAGGTAAAATAAAAAGGGAAAAAACACATACTAAAACTGAACACTTTACTTCACTCAAATTGTTAAACTGTTCATTTAATTTGCAATTTTTTATTTTAATTCTTTTTTTAACAATGCAAAACAGAAGCATTTTCACTAATTAACCTTTGCACCCCAAAATATATTACTATATTGCAGGTTCAGTAAATTGCACCAATTTTTATTTTATTTTTTAATATTAATTTTATTTTATTTAGCCTGACAAATTATATACATTTTCTCAATTACTATATAACATTAAAAATGCATGCATAATTATACAAGAATTACATTAGAATTGTTTCTGTTTATTTATTTTTAATTTTTTTTTTTTTATTAAAAATAAAGTTGTCCTCCTAAGAGGGGGGGTGGTGGCGGGCCAAAAAAAAAAAAAAAAAAAAAAGAAAAAAAAGATTTGTTTTTGTACAAATAACTATATAGTACACCAACACTAAAATCTATCTATCTATCTATCTATCTATCTATCTATCTATCTATCTATCTATCTATCTATCTATCTATCTATCTATCTATCTATCTATATATATATATATATATATATATATATATATATATATATATATATATATATATATATATATATATATTGTTGGTTTAACTTAAAAAATTAAGTATCCTGGTTGCCTTAAAATTTTAAGTTAATACAATGAAGGAGATTGATTTAATCATCAGAAACTCAAAATATTATGTTATCTGGACCACAAAAATTATTTTAAGTTGATTTGACAAAAGAAAAAACGTTGTGATTACAAATCATGAACATTGTATATATAATGTATTTTTAAATTAAGATTTATAAATAAAATGCAGGTCTAAATAATTATTCTTACCTTAGTTATTCAGTACATTTATAAGTAACAGATTCAATTGGACTGAGTAATTGAGAACCAGGCACTTGGCTTTTAATCTGAGTGGGAGTTTGCAATCATCTAGCAATAACAAGACAAGAGTAGGGGATGAGTGGAGAAAAGGGGAGTGAATGTGAGAAGATGCGAGGAAAACAAAGAGACAAGAGGCGTTCGGATAACGGTTTACCCTCCCTGACGTTCCACAGGGGGAAACTTGTTGAATTATGTCAGCAACTGCAGTCTATAAAATGGCCTGATACTTGTCTTTTATCCCACAATAGCCCATCTGCACCAAACACCGGTCCAGAAGTCTAAGCCATGGGATAATGGAAAGAAAATAGCGGACATTCTTGTGGCAGCCCACAGAAACCCGGGCCGTGCAATAAAGACAGGCGAGATCACTTAGAAAGTGTACACGTTCAAACAGGGGAATGATGCAGACAACTCTGCCACATGGGAGGGGACGGACGGACGTGGGGTCTGGCAACCCTCCCTTATCATCTGTGAACTGACTGCAATCCAACCGCTGGCCTCAACTGATGTGGAGCGATGAGAAATGAAATGATGTATTATTGCTAATCTGAGAAACATTTTCTTTATTAAGCCCATTCCGACTTTTATCGATGTTTGTTTTTAATCTCAAAGGAAACAGGAGAGAAAAAAAGCCTGACCACATGTGCAATTTGTAGCACATGCATAATAGGAAAAACAAACATAGGATAACTTATCATATCAAGTGAAAATGTGACGTATGTGGAAGCGTGCATGTACATATAAGATTTGTGAATTTGAATAGCATACAAACTTTCAGTTGTTTTGGATTACACCGTCAACATAATTAACAAATCGAAATGAACATGATGCTTGTGAAACAATGTTTTTAAATGCACACTAACCAGATTTAGATTTTTTCCTCAATGAATATAATTTGTTTTAATACCATACATTCTCACTAACTGAATATTACTTGTTCCAAAGCTAGGGCCCTATAAAATCCGTTTTATTTTTTCCCAAATTCCATTTTATTTATTTTCCAAATTCCGTTTTTTCCGTTTGTAATTTTTGGGAATTCATTTTTTACCCTTTACTGTTATTTTAGTTGTAAAAAGAGTGTGCTTTTATTCGTGGTAGTGGAAATTCGTAGGGCCCTACAAAGCTAGCCATTCATGATCGTCAATTGTTTTCTCAGTTAATAGGTTTCTGATGATCCAAAGATATTTGAATAAATGCATTTTGAAAGTATTGATTTTATGATTTAAGTAAAATAAAATAGATGCAAATCAGTAATAATAAATTACGCCGTTTTTTGTTTTTTTACGTTTTTTTAAATAAAAAAATCTCACCGGTTTCTTACCCAATTCATTTGTGTATGACTGACAATTGACAAATATTATTACATTAAGTTTCTTAAAACTGTGTCATTTGTTATGGTTTTTATTTGTTATGGGATCTTACTGTATTTATTACTTGTAACATATTTACTATAAATGAAGCAACCTGTTGTTTTCAAAGTAGATTGTTCAATCATCTAAAACATGTATTAGGTTGATAAAAAATATAACAATATAGACATTATAGCCCCGCCCTTTTCAGTGTTTTGCTCAGTTGTCTTTTGACTTCCGGTCTGTATTTTCACAGCAATCTTGCATGGGAATGAATGAACTGCTCGTAAAAAAATTCCCGATCGACATTTGTTAGGACATCTGCTTTACAATGCTTATGATAAACATTACAATGCTCATGATAACTTTTGTTAACTCTACAATAAGTAAATCCACTTCACCAGCTAAATACTCCTCAGCAGCGATGCCATAGAGATATTACAGAGCGACCTTGGAAACTCAGAAGTTCAAAGACAATATTCTAAAGATGACGGCGCTACGCGTCTTCAAGGTCTATAACATTAGACAATACACTGTAAAAAATTTGGAATAGGATTTACTTGAAGAATTCTTGCTAAACTATCTCACTCAGAAAATGTCAGTAAATTTACAAAGATTTGCCAAGTAAAAACCTAAACATATTCATCAGGAGCTTTAATTAGAAATCTTTAAGTTAAATTTACTTGGAATATGGAATTAAGGAAACATTACAAAAAATAAGTAATTCTAACTCGGCTAGTAAAAGGTTGATTAAGATCGATTTCCTTTGCCTTTGTATTACATTTCACAAAAATAATAATCTTGAATTTTATAAGTCATATATAGTATGTGCTTTACTTAGATCATCTAAGTAATTTATATTACATCATGTCAGATGTTAAACCTCATGTGAATGCAAACACCTCAATACTTGGTAGACAATACACACTGGCGGTAACATTTGATGGGTCGTTTTTGTGTTTGAATGTGTCATTTTGAGCAAAAAGTGTTCTCAAAAATGTCACAAAATGGCAAGTTACTAATATTATATTAGCGATATTCTAAAGATGACGGCGCCCACGTTTCTCTGGTGCATAAGGTCTATAACATTAGACAATACAACTGACAAAACTTAAAACAGTCTTGTTTCACTTCAGTGGTTAAATGTCAGTTGATTTTACTTTCTCTCTTTGTCTCTACATATACACACACAAATACACACTAAGATAATGCAAAGTTAAGGTAAAATATAACTTAAGGTCTATATCAAGCTTAGACAGTGAGGTCATCTGTGGCACCAACAAAGCTTCTGTGAAATTCACTACTTGATTTGTGTAGGAAACATCCAAAATCACGTTGGACTGCATGATCAATCGCTGATGACAGAGAATGTTCGGATTGCAATCTGGACAGTGTATGTGTGTGTTTCAGTGACTATGAGACAGCCTCCCCTGGGTTGAAATAATGTGTGGTTGTGTGTGTGTGTGTGTGTGTGTGTGTGTGCATGTGTGGGGGTTAGTCCATGATTTATCAATGTGGGATTTTCAACCACATGAGCTCATTCTGTTTCCTCCACCCACTGCCATGCCACCGGAACACACACATGCTGTCCGGCCCAAGGACAATTAGGTGAGGTCGTTGACAGACAGACCTCAAACAATTCTTATGACTATACTTGGCATTAAAACAGACACAGTGTGCATTGATTGACTGGTTACATTCACATTTGGTCTTTCATGCATCACAAGATTTCAAGACAATTAAAAGTCCAGCCATTTATGCCCTAATTTGTTTTGATCTGTCTCGAGGGAAGGGAGTGTCCTGCTCTAGAAAGACATCAAGCGGCACAAACGCCTTTGTAATTCATAATTTATTGGCCTCCTCATGAACAGAACGGACAAACTATCCTATTCAGAACGGCAAAGACCTGATTCTCTGCGCTACTGGAGTGTGTTCTTACAAATACTTAGAGACAATGGTCTGCAGGTGACATCAGAATTTGACAAAGAACAGGAACTACAACTGAAAAAGTGAAGTCAATGTACAAACAAAGGTATTAGTCAAGGCATTATAATATCAATCATAAACAGTGAGCAATATATGTATGTACGTATAATATATATATATATATATATATATATATATATATATATATATATATATTTAGGGCTGTCAAACGATTAATTCGCATCCAAAATAAAAGTTTGTGTTTACATAATATATGTGAGCTGCACTGTGTATAATTATTATATATATATAAATACACACACATGCTTGTATATATTTAAGAAAAAATGCCATGTATATACTGTATATATATATTTATATTATTTATTATATATAAATATAAATATATTATATAGAAATAATATTTTTTCCTTAAATATACAAGCATGTGTGTGTATTTATATATAGCCAATGCAAAATAATTATACACAGTGCATCTCCACATATATTATGTAGACACAAACTTTAATTTTAGAAGTGAATATATATATATATATATATATATATATATATATATATATATATATATATATATATATACACATATATATATAATAACTAATGCTATTAGATACAACTTTTTGTTTAAAAACATGGTCCCACTTTACAATAAGTACAATGTATTATTGTGTTCCTGTTGTATTGTAAAACACTTTTGCTGCTATTGAGATGTGATATGTGTAAGGTTAGGGACAGGTGTGGTGGTATGGGTCGGTTTAAGGGTAGGTTAAGGTGTGAGGGGAGGGTAATTACAAATGTAATTACAAAAATTAATTATAGCTGTAATTGCATGCTGGTATTTTTTTTATATACATGTAATGTAAAAACATGTACGTACACAATAAGTCCATTGTATCAAATAATTAATTTCAATATAAGTGCATGGTACTTACAGCCACTTAATATAAAGTGGGACCAAAAATATTAGTAAATGTTAAAATTAACATTAAGATTGATAAAGGCTGTAGATGTATTGTTCGTTGTTAGTTCATGCACTCTAAAAATGCTTTGAGTCAAATATGGACAAACCCAAACGTTGGGTTAAAAATGTAATTAAAAAAATGTAACCCAATGGCTGAGTTTGTCCATATTTGACCCAAAGTTGGGTTAAAACAACCCAGCAATTTTTAGAGTGTGATAACTCACTTAGTTATCTAGTGTTCACAAATGAAACCTTAAATGTAAATTGTTACTGAATAATGTTTTAAAGAGCTAAATGACCTAAACAAGACTACAACCTAAAATTCAGATGGTCCGGATGATTCTAACATATTTCTAACTAAACCCTCACCTTAAAAAAACATCTTATATTTCTAGTGAGTGTTGCCGATGTTTGGTGTCATTTAAGACATCCCATTCCAGATCATATCACCTTTTATTAATAAAAACAGTTGTACATTATGTTGTTCTAGATAATCAACAGTTTTTCCTAATATGTTAATGTTATGCTAAGCTCATAAACCCAGCTGAAAACACACAAAACAGTTTAATTTGAACAGCTGTGGTAGTATGTCACACAAATATAAAATATATTAAATAACACTTTTAAGATTTAAAATAAATACACTGTAAATCAATTAAGATCTAATAAGCTCTAATACATGCAAATAAGCAGCTACACTATTAGAAAAAAGGGTTCTATATATGTAGCATAGGGTTCTTTACTCAACTCAAATGCAAAAAAAAAATTATGATAATGACAAGAAAGAACCTTTTTGACACAAAGGTTCTTTAAAGGCTATTATTCATTCATATATTACATTATTCGGCAACATTTTGCAGTTGTAATTAAATTATTGTTTATTAAACTGTTGTAGTAATTTAATATCCCATTTTAATCATGCTGATTTTTGAAGGATAAAAACTGAAATGGCACTCTTCGTGTGATATTGATTAATTACATTTTTAAACCCCCATATCTTGAATTTTGTGATAATTCTTGCATTGCATTTTCGGGGTTCCAAATACGTCAGCGCTTTAGAACCTTTTAGGGTTCTATATAGAATCTTTTCCTCTAAGAGTGGATTCACCCCCAATTCATTTGCATACAGCGGCACAAAAAGAACGCCTACTAGAAACCTACAATCTTGCACAACAGTTCAACATACTTGAACGACATCATCACAGAGGCTATTGACAAATTTCCCTTTGTTTTATGCAGCAGCAAATCAGACGTGGGATGTGTGTCATGTCATAGTCCTGGTGAATGAGAAAAGAATCAAATGAAAGCGCCTGTTTCATTCATCCCAATTCAGATATAAAAGGAGCTTTTGTCTGTGTTTAAGCACAAACAGAAAAAAACAAACATTTAGTTAAACAAAAATTGAGAGGAAAAGATGTTGGGATCTCATGTCAAGCATCAGTACTGCTTCACCTTTAACACATAATCAGGCACGTCTGCACACATTTACACCTGTCACATCACCCATATGAATTGTCTGTTTTCTTTCATGTGTCTCAAATGCGGTTTCACTGCCCTGAGCAGGTACAAATCTGACTCACAGCTCAAACCCACCCACAACCGTGAATGACACGCTCGATTACAATGCCGTTGTGAGGCGATTGAGGGGATAGGGAGAGGGTGAGGTATCGGGAGGAGTGTGTATTTGTGTGCACCTGGACAATAGTGTTCACGTTCACGACTGCAAGTGGATCTGGGATATAGTTAAGTTCATGTCAGACACAAAAATTATTTTCCAAAACAGTGAGATTGGCTTCAGAATCTCAAAACTTGTGGTAAATAGTGTGTGTAACTAATCGTGTGTGTACAGGTTTAGCTATACTTGAGACAATTGCAAAAGCCAAATGTCTTCATTTATATAGTGAAATATCATGACAAGCGACTAGTGAGGACATTTTACCCACTAGTAAACATTTTTTTATTTAAATCTAGTGTTTTGCACGTTCCTTGGATTGTTGTTTAGGGTTAGATGATGGAAAATATAATTTACTTGAAATAAAAATCAATGAAAGTCTATGCAATGTCTTCACTAATAGTGAAACAAACATCAATTTGTGTGTGTGTGTGTGTGTGTGTGTGTGTGTGTGTGTGTCCAGCCATAACAAATTTATATGAAAATATGCCCACATCAAATCAGTGAAAGGTCTATGCAATGTCTTCACTACTATAATCAATTTGTGTGAGTGTGTGTGTGTCCAGTCTAAACAAATTTATATTAAAATATGCCCACAAGTTAGCAAACTCACAAAAAAAAAAAAATTAAAATAAAATTTTTGGGGGATTACCTAAAAAAATTTTGGGGGGGGGGGGTTACCATTTTTGGGGGGGGGGGATTACGGTACCTAAAAAATAATCTGACAAAATTAAATAGTATTTTAAAAAAATATTAAATATATAATTTATTTTACTTAATGTTATATTTTTTTTACTTATTTTTTTAAAAAATCATTCTTTTTATTTAAGGTTTAAGGATTGTTTAAAATGTGTCTAGTCATGTGAAACCAATTAAAAGACTTTTATGGCACATCCACATGAACAGTTAGACTAAAAGTTTACAAACAAATAGTTAATCATTCTTTTAAATGTTTTATCCAACCTGTTAATTTTTATTCAAATGTATATTAATCATATTATTTATGTTTTAATAATATTTAAATTTTAAGAATAAAATAAAACTATTTATCAGGTAAACAACAAATCTGAGAAAAAAAAGCACCAAACATAAAACACTGAAGAAACTATAGTCTCCTAAAGCCTTTCTTTTACATGTCAAAGCAAGATAAACATAGACAGTAAAAAAATATTTTCACTAACTGCAATTAGTGAAATGCAAGGTATGCCCTATTAATTTTTAAAATTTGTGAATAAACAGCGACACCAAATCTATTGGAAGACGATATGAAATATAATATCACCACAATGACCCAACCCTGATATTTTTATTGTCATAGTTGGTTACAGCTTCAGGGCACTAACTGCAATTTTATTTAAGAGTCCTTTTAATTTGTGAACACGTAAACACATTTTTTACTTTCTATAGCCGGTATAAAAGTTTATATAGAGAAATGCAATGTACTTCCCTTTTTGATGGATGCCAGCTGCGTTATTTCAGATGGACTAATAGCCCTTTTCCTCACATCCCACAAAAAATTTTTTCATGTTTCAAATGCTGATAATGGCAAAATTACATTGTAGGAACACACTGGCTATGTGGAGGAAAACTCAAACACACACACACACACACTCTCTCTCTCTCTCTCTCTCTCTCTGAGAGATTACCTAAATGATGGCTTACATTTTAAGTGTAAATGTTGAAATACAATAATGTTTTATGGTCAAATTTGTTGATTTACAATAAAGTGTGGTAATTTCCAAACTGACAATAAAAGTGCAATGACAAAAGCCATTACTGACAGCAATAAAGTCACTAAAATCACTACTACTGTTTTTTTTAACATAGTACCATAATGCCATATTGAAGCACCAAGGTGTCATGTAAACACTATGGTATGTGATATATATATATATATATATATATATATATATATATATATATATATAATTTGCTTATTTTATACTATTAGATTACACACACACACACATATTTTTTCAACACACATCATGGACATGTGATTTACAGTACATATTTAACTTAAAGATGAGTTAATATCTCTAAAATATAAAGTAAATGGAATAAGGAATGGTATGTTTCAACTTGAATAAAAAATAGTGGTCTATAGATCAGTTTAAAGGTCCATAAAAGAGCTCGCTGGTTGAAGTTATAACAACTGACTTTCCTGCGAGGGGGTAGAGTACACGCGGTCCTGCCTCCCACTGAGAGACACAAAGGGAGATCGAACTGTGACTCACACGAGTCTCTGAGATTCAAGACAAAACAGCCGTCAGAAACAAATCACGAGAACTTCATAAAGACCTTTATCACAGCACTCGTCCAGTAAGTAACGGTCTTTAGCAGCTTCGAATGTGCTGGCGATATGGGTCATCTGTCATTCATTAGAGACAAGTAAAAACTTACAGCTCCATAAATTTATATTGAACATTTTCATCACGGTTTTATGTATCCTTTCCATATTTCTGATGGACTGACAGCTCCATAAGGAAAGGGTGACTGCACGAGTGGGATTGATTTAACATCAGGTACTCTTTTATTAGTTATACCCTTCACCCTCTGCTGGACAACTGCGAGAAGTAAATGTGTGGTGTAATTTATTACTTAAGCAAAACTTGGTGATGTTCAGAAAATGTACAAAATTATCAACAAATTTGGTTGTGAAAGTAAATGTGTTAAACACACTAAATGATGATGAGTGGGGAAAATGTTCAGGTTATATTTCACCTTAAAAAAAGAGAGAAAATAAGACTTTATAAAGCAGTCGTCGTAGTTTTTTGTGAGATTATTTTCACATTTAAGCTCATTTTCCTCCTCATACTGAATACTGTGTAAAACAAATGAAAACCACCCTGTCCAAACCTTTAAAAAAACATCAGGTGTGTATCAGTTCAATACAACTAATGCCACCATACTTGTTTACATACAATTTAAATAATATGATTGTCATTTTTTTTGTACATTGCAGCCGATTTTTTTAAATGTTCATTAAACAAAAAATACAAAAGATGAAAAAGTTCAATTGTGATCACAAGTCACATTCAAATGTAAAATTATTATGATAATGAATTTGCAATGTAAGCATCAAAGGTTTTTAACAATATTGAAAATAACTGGTTTTATTTCTTTATGTAAAGTGTAATCTGGATGACCCAGATTTTTCTGACAATTTTCATAAGATTCACCTCTATATCAGATCTGCACTAAAACTATATTTACTTCCAGCAATCTATGTGTTCACGCACAATAATTAACTACTATAGTATTCAAAAGGATAAGCGATGGGATATATCATATACGCAGAGCATATTATATAATTGGACATGTGCATTTGCTTTGTCACAAAAGACGAACAGGAAAACATGACAACACCTTCACAGGCTAAAAAGAAAGAATTATATCTTTAAGAAAAGACAAATCCATATGTTGAAAATCCAAAAATGCCCCCTCTAGTAGTTTCAGGCCACAACAGGTAACAAGTCTATTAATTTCTTAAACACAATGTGGAGTAAAAACGTGTAGGTCTCAGATGACATCTGGACTATTTAGTAACAACGCAGGGCCAAAAACTCACAGTGGTCTATGGCGCCATCTTCTGGACATTGTGTAGAGTTAAAGAAAAACACAAACAAAATTAAGTTCTATCTATAATGTATTAGATATGTCTGTTTTAAAACGTTCTATATCTTAAAATCGATGTAATTAATATGTAATAAATATATAACCAGCAACTAAAAAATATTTGAATTTAGAGGGAATCAATTTAAATGAATTAACAGTATGATAAATAATATAAAATATGAACAAATATGCATTCATTTTTTATGCACAAACACACATATCTGTTCTATTAATACATGTCCACAAACATAATCCATTACATGAGTGCTAGATTAAACCAATCTTAAAATAAGTAGAAACAATTTCAACCAATAAAAATCAAATACCAGACAACAACAAAACAAATGTCCGACAATAGTGTTGACATAATGAATATCCCTAATGTAGATATAGAATAAATATATAACTTAAGCTCACAGTCTATGCATGACTAGCTTCATATATCAGTTCCTGGCAAACCTCAATGAATCCAAGGGGTCAATGGGTTCGTCTGTTACATAACCAACCACACGGTGTCGCTTCAGTTCTAGCAGATAACAAGAAACACAACATGCCAAGCCGTAAAGTCACTAAACCTTCTCATATTACATTTAGGACAGGAAAGTTCTTTTTCCAGAGGAAGTTTCTAGTACATTCTTTTCAGCACTTGAACCCAGAGACGGTGCCAACTGAAACAGCAACTGTAGCGTAGCGCGCGCGTGTGTGACGCAGAGGGAAATTCACAGTTAGTGAGCCCTCCCTAAACCCACCACCAGATGTTTAAAGCGTCTGTCTGTGGCCGTTCAAGCACCTGTATGTCAGACAGAAGCTAAACGTAAAACTTTTTGCGATTTAAGATAAAAAAAGCGGCGATGGAGCAACGCGAAGGGAAAAACACAAGGTCCTGAGTGAGAAGAGAACAACAACAACAAGATGACGACAGCGAAAGGGGCGTGTCCTCAGCTAAACCGCTGGTCAACGGGTTCGTTCATTCCAATGGCCTCGTAAAATGACAACCGATCCTAAACACGAATTGCCATTCTGACAGACACACACATACACACACAACAACGGAACGAAACACCACCCGTTATCGACACACTTGCAGACCCCAAGCATTGCTGTGAAACCATCACACGCACGTGGATTCAACCTGAACATAGACAGGCGCATATGCAACAAGGAAGCAATGGGTTACACAATCACTTGCACATGAAAAACACCTTTAGAAAGCCTTTAGGATGATTGCAACCTGAAAAGCATGCATGCAGCAGCTCCTATTAAATAAAAACGAATATAAAACAAATAGACATGTTGCAGGTGGTTCTTACCAGATGAAGAAGCTGTGCACACTGGTTCCCAGTCCATCAGGACAACACAAACTTTCTTCTTATGTGAAGGGTACACCACACATCTGAAGCAGGCAACTACATGTGGGAGAGAGTGAAAGACAAATGAGAACAGAGCAGAGAGGTACATGGGAAGAGAAAGAGAAGTGCGACACAGCAGAAAAGGGGAGAGGGAAATAGAGTGAGAGAGAGAGAGGTAGAGAGAGAGAGAGAGAGAGAGAGGAGCACCTCAGTGTGAGTTCTTGCTGTAGCAGAGAGGGGTGGTCGGAGCTGTAGGGTACCAGAGTTCAAAGCACTGAGAGAATAAGAGTGTTATTCTGCTACAGCCAGCCAAGTCTTACACAACACCAACCAGGGGCAGCAAGTTCCTTCTGCCTATCTCTCCCTCCCTCGCTCTCATTCACCAACTCGCTCACAGATTCCCTATTCTTTCCATTTCATCTATTTCTGTTTCACTTATGTGGTTGCTCTTTCCCGCAGCTTTTTCTTCATCGCTTCCCAACAAAAATGAGATTTCTTTTTTGGAATCTGCAGATGAAATACATTACAAATTGTGTATAGGGATGGTTTGACCCAAAAATGAAAATTCTGTCATTATTTGCTCCACCTCAAACCACTGTATGCATTTCTTTCTTGTGCAAAACACACAAAAATGATATTTTGAAGAGCACTGGGAACCAAACAACATCAGAGCCCATTGACTTGAATCAGGAAATAACTGGAACATCTTCAGTTTGACCAACTGGTAGCTGGTTATAACCAGTTTGAACCAACTAATGACTAGCTTAGACCAACAAGAGTTCAAAATATATCTCATTAAAACAGACATGTCCTGATATTAAACCAATATCAGGTTACACAATCACTTACACATGAAAAACACCTTTAGAAAGCCTTTAGGATAATTGCAACCTGAAAAGCATGCATGCAGCAACTCCTATCAAATAAAATAAAAACTATTATAAAACAAATAGACATGTCCTGATATTAAACCAAACAAACCATGTTTCTCAAACCATCTTTTATGTTCCACAGAAAAATAAAATCAATGTGAGTAAATGATGACAGGATTTTCATTTTGCTTCTCTGGAGTAGAATAATTTCCCAAATTGTGCTCAGACTTGCCACCACACCAAATATATTTTCCCCAATATATATTATTTGAATCCCATTCATTTATACATGTACTCTTGCTGCATGTCAACAATTGTGTGTCATTTATTGCTACTAAGGAATTTCAGAAGAAACATCTGAGACGAATCCAGTAATTGGCTATGAAAGAGCAAGTAAAATGTTCCTCTGGGTCTCTCCATCTCCTGCTGGTGAAGAGGGCAGGTTGTTTTGCAGTTCTAGAGAAACTTGCAGGTTTATATCATGGAAGTATTAAAGGGTTTCTGGAAAAGGGCTGGAGATCTGCATCACTGGAATTCCAGGAAAGTAAAACAAAACGGTCTCATGTCCTACTTCATGTGACATTAAGTTGTAAGTGTAGACCTTTCAAAGCCATTACAGCATGCTGGTTTGCTTTTATGGCTATTGTAAATGTAAGGGATTAAACACAGCATGCACAGTAGGATTTTGGTGAAGATTTGGTTTGGATTTAAGGTCACAGCTGGGTTAAGGTTGCTGCTGAATTTGTATTTAAAGGGATAGTCCACCCAAAAAAGAAAACTGTAATCATTTCTTCTGTGGAACACAATATTGTTTTGGTCTTTGGACCCATTAACTTTCATTGTATGGACAAAACAGTTCTTTAGAATTTTGTGTTCAACAAAAGGAAGTAATACTAGAAATAACGTAAGGGTGAGTAAAAGATGCTACTATCCCTTTAAAGATTTTTATGAGTGATGTTGGTAACACTTTATTTCAATAGTCCCCTTTAGACATTCAACTAACTATAAGTAACTTAGCAAATACATGTCAACTACTGTCAGTAGAGTATTAGTAGACTGTCTGCTTAATATCTGCAAACACTTTATTCTATTGGTCCCCCAACAGATATTAGTAACTACAAGTCAACTTGTTCTCCTAACAGTCTACTAATACTCTAATGACAGCTAGTTGACATGTACAGTAGTTAAAAAGTTACTTATAGTTAGTTGAATGTCTAAAGTGACTATCAGTGTAACCGTGATGTTTTGTCAGATGCAGGTAGAAACTGTTTATACAAGTATGATATAAAATCTGCAAAGTCATCTTTCATAAATCACTGGTGTCAGGTTTAGCAATAATTAGAGTTTACGTGGAAGAGATGGAGATGTCAAGGCATGTTTTTGTGCTGAGCTAGAGAGGACATTATGCAACCAAACTAAAAACAAGAAAACAAATAAAAATCTTTTTAAAAACTGCATCATAAATTAGGGTTTAAAGCAAATCGGTGCATAAAGTGATCCAAGAACCCAGCTCATCATCGTTTCTGAAAGACTTGACAAGATCTAAAATAGATAGAAAGATTTTATAATTGTTACATAACAGTAGGCTCAGCTTCAACTTCTGATGTGCTGCCTGAAGAGAGACGGCAGTAAAGAGGAGAAAACAAGGCCGTAACCACAGTACACATTTTGGCGAAGTCAATGGGGCCTGTCAACTGTTTGGTTACTGACATTCTCCAAAATATCTCTTGTGTTCATGTTTGGACCAACTTAAAAGTGAGTAAATGATTTTTGGGTGAACTATCCCTTTAACTCCATTAGGTTGCAACAAAAGTCAATTTAAAAGTCTGATCACATTTAAAAATGTTGGCCAACATTGGCACTATTTCACTGTAGAACTATCCCTTTTCATATTAAAAATGAGCTGTGGACAAATGGGAACTTGCTCAGGGAGTGGAGCATCCGTTCGGCCTATTTTGCAGCAGTCATTTGCGTCAATTGGGTGCTGCAGTTTTGGGAAAGCCAAAGTCAGACGCCTGGTCCGGGAATGTCAGACTTAGTCACATTAGAATCATTTCCACGTCAGTCTTACGAGTCAGAGCATTTCGCCCAGATTAAATGCTCCCACACATGCTGAAGAAGCGACTTGAGTTTCTCGGATGAAAAAAGATGGGTTTTTCCATGTAAACTTGCCAGTTAAAGCACAATTAAAGCTGCACATTATCAGCCCCTGAGCAAAAAGTAGTCAGTTGAAGACGGTGGCTCAAAGAAGCCATTTTCTGTATTAGTTAATGCAAAAAGTAAATATAATTCAATATTTGGAAAAATGTCATGCTCATCGCATTGTGTAAACATTAAAGTGGCGAACTTGAACATTATGTCCTCTTGAAGTGCACGTAGAGCACACACTCTATCACATTCAGCTGTGTGGGAGGAAACCGCTCAGAGGCCCCTAGTTCTAAGTGTTTAACTACTGGTATTACATACCCGAGGCTGTTTCGCAAGAGCAGCCTTACTCTAACCTAAGCTTTTTCAAGCCTCTTCTGCAGAACTGAAACCGAATCTATTAAAATAATGTCAGGGGGTTTTAATAAACCCAGACCATCTTGGCAAAGACTCTAACTTACAGTTAGATGTCATTCTTAATTTGAGAGAACCATTGCAAGTGTTTTTATTGGATTAAGATGTGGCTTTAAGATGTAAATGACACTGTTAATGGTTATTCGTAAATCTTTTGGAGGCAAGAAGAATCAAGTTTTTTTCTATCTAATTCATTTATATTTATTTTTGGGGGGGATTTTAACCTCTTGAACAACTTCGTCAACATGAATGTCTGTAGCAGGATGTACTGCAGCAGGAGGATCTTTCATATCCATGGTTTCCACTGCTTCTACCATTCAAAAGTGACAATACATTCTATGATATTGCAATAAATGCTGTTCTTTTTAATTTTCTATTAATCAAAATAAATCCAGAAAAAATGTATCACGCGTCTCTACAAAGATATCAAGCAGTTTTCAACGTTGGTTTCAACATAAGAAATGTTCCTTGAGCACCAAAGCAGCATGTTAGAATGATTTCTGAGCTATCCTGTGACACTAGATAGATGATAGATAGATATAGATAGATAGATAGATAGATAGATAGATAGATAGATAGATAGATAATAGATAGATAGATAGATAGATAGATAGATAAGCGAAAGGTGGATTTGCAGTTATCATTAAGTGTCAATATGCTGAATTTAGGTGTAAAACCATACCCATATATTTTGTATTGTTATTAACAACTCATCAATTAAATATTTATCATTGCATATTCTGCATTATTGGATGTTTTTTTAATAAACACTGACCAAAAAAACTATAAAGTTTTAAGGCTGGACGATATGATGATATATAGGCTATATATAACACTAATATAAGTGATCACCCGTATTTAGACCTACCTATATTTTATTTATATTATGCGTTCACAGGCAAATTTGCTTTATGTTTTGGTCTATATTGCTTTTATTTCCCAGGTGTTGAAATCAGGCAAACATAAATGTCAGGCAACACGATTCCTGGCTGCATGTCAATATCCATGGATCACTGGATCTTTCAGTAAGTTGTAAGGAACACTATATTGAGTCCAACATTTAGTTTAAATTGCTAAAATTGTTTGTTTTAGTCGCATTTTCCCCTATTAAATCCAGTCACACAGCAGATCTTTTGCCACTCAGTCAGGCTGAGGGGGGTTGTTCCGGCGGGAAAGTGACGTCAATGCATTCCCTCTATAATATAATGGATTTGCATTGAAAATCGCATTATAAGAGGTAAAATGTGCATGTTTCTGTTATAGTGAGGTCAATGAGTACATTAGAAGAAAGCCTGCAAGGCTGACCTGTCTTTCCAGAGCTCTGATTATGTTGGTCCCACAGTCCCACTCTTATTCAATGAATCTTTAACTCTGTCCCATTTTCAGACATCTCATTATAGGCATTCATGCACCTGAGGGACAGAAAATCACAATATTTAAAATGTCTTTAGGCCCACACAGAGAAAGGCAGAAAAGGGAAGCATCTGCATTCAAAGTCTGTTCTCTCTTCTCTTTCTCTGACCATTTTGGTGGCTGAGTTTCTTTTCTGTGTTTTGCAAATTACTGTAACCCAATCAGACCTGTGCGTGACCCAGTGACACAACCATCTGCACTGCCAGAATCATCATGGATGCCAAGAGTTGAGTGCAACCCAAGCTAAAAAACAACAAATGCCTGTTCATTTCAATATTTTTTAATCTGGAACCTAAACATCCCATCATTATCATGTAAATGACAGTTCAACTAAAAATGAATAGTCTGCCATCCTGACTTAAGTCCAGTGATTACTTTATAAAGTTATGGATTTTTTCGTACAAAAACACTTCGCTTCAGAAGGCCTTAATAAACCTGATTACTTTTACCATGAATGGATGTGCTTTTTGGGATTAAAAATCCAAGGCACCATTAACTCCCATTATGAAGCTTGGAAGAGCCAGGATATTTTTTATATAACTCTGATTGTGTTTCGCTGAAAGAAGTCATATACACAGATGGCTTGAGGGTGAGTAAATTATGGGATAATTTTCATTTTTGGGAACTGAATCCTTTAAGTTTGAAAGATTGCATGTGCAAACTCACATGAAGGATGAGTATTTGTGCACCTACCGCTACCCTAGTCTAGTGAGATATCACAAGCACTAAATAGGCCAATGGCATGACAGTCTATATAAAGACTCTCATTTCAGTTACCAACCACACAAAAAACCCTGAGGCCCACCACAAATGCACTGAAAATAACTCAAGTACTGCAGAGTGGTGACATCAAACAATAAGCTTGTAATGCCATCACAGCGGAAGGTACTGCACCTTGCTGTGAAAACGCTTGATGCTGGTTTTCTTCTTGGACCAGATCTTTTCACACCTCCTTCTTTTGTCTGTCACAAACATTCAGCACTCGCTTCTCAAATTTCAAAGTGTGGCCACACAAAAAACAGACCCATCCTACAAATTCCCTGCTGAAATGCATGCCTAAGATAATGTAATGCGCATTTGTAATTGTATTCATTTTTGGATTCTTACAGGTTACAGTTTTCACATGGTGCCTTCTTCATCCAGGATGGATAACCTTCACAACTGGTGTCAAACCATGAAGATGAACAGCAACCTGGATAAACAACAACAAAAAGAGACAGCATGTATAAGACAATCTTAAATGTCAGAATCAAGAACATTTTGTTCATAATGTCTTACACAATCCTGAGCACACCTGCTCTCCCAATGCTACAGAGGCTAGGCCAAAAAACAGTGTCTGGTTTCAAAGCTTCTTTACACGGTCTTAAATTAGGTTGGGCCTCTAGGGTTCAAAAGAGGAAAGAATTGAAAGTACCCGGATGAGAGATTGGGACCTAATTGTGGGAGTACGGCTGTTACATCATCCACCTGCCTTTAAATGGCCTATATAGCTAACCAATGATGCTCAAATGCTGTCTAGGTAGGCAGGTTCCTAGATTTTGTGACATAATCACTCTTACAAATGTCAAATGTCATGGGCATAAATAAGCATAAAGACAATAAAGTTACATTATGGGATAATGTTCATTTTTGGGAACTAATCCTTTAAGTTTGAAAGATTGTATGTGACAAACTCACTTGAAGGATGAGAATTTGTGCACCTACCGATACCCTAGTCTAGTGACTATATTGTGAGGGTGACCATATTTTGATTACCAAAAACCAGGACACTTGGCCCGGCAAACAGATACTCAAATGATACTCGAAGTTTACTCAAAGATGCCTTATTAATTTCAATACATTTAAAGTAGGTTATGCCTCCACTGTATGGATAGAAAATTGTTATATTGTTATTTGAAAACAGGACTTGTCCTGGAAAACAGGACAGTTGGTCACCCTAGTCTAGTAAGTCTATCATTCACAGGCACTAAATAGGCCAGTGGCATGACAGTCTAATTAAAAACTCAAATTTTCTAGTATTTTTTTAATACATTTAGCCTAGTCAGTAAAATTATGAACTATTTCCGTTCTAAAATCAAAGGTCCCTAAAAAAGGTGTGTGAAATTAAGGTGTCCGCATTATAATATTCGTTAATAAGGATAAAATACACATTATACAAACCTGACTGAATATTTCTCGGCTTTTCGCGGTTTCTTTAAACTCCAACTCGTGACGTCATCAATAAGCGTCGGCTTGAAAGAAGCGGCCTGTGTAGTTTGCTGGAAACTTCAGGTTGCTGAATCATTTTATTGCTGGTGAGTCCCGATTTCATAGTGGTCCTAAATAAAGTTTTTCTGAATAGGTTCAACAACACTTGTTAGTTTAATTTAGAACTCGTTTAAATGAACACGTTTTAAATACTAGATTGCCAGCATGATTTGCCATGGACGAATGGCATTAGAGATGTTGACTTGTACACAAGGATTTGTTTTATAGAATATTAGTAACACAAATATTATAGTTCATTGGATTCAGTGGGTTTTATAACATATATTTAATCAGAATTACTATCGTTACCATAGTTTCCTCTAAAATGCCTCAGTTATTGTTAGTAAAAAAACAATTGATTTCCCATACACTGTTTTTAAAATCTTTCTCATATAGTATCATTTTATATGCTCTGTACTTTTCCAAGTGCACCTCAATGCTAATATAATCGATTAATGTCATACTGGCTTCTTATTACGTCAGTTATGACTATTAGTATATTTAGTATTATTTAAATGTGATCAAACTATGATTCTGTGCATTTTATAACATTCCCTTAAAATGGTAAACAACTAAAAAAAATCTGTCATTTAAAGTAATTGTATATGCCACTGCTTTACCTAATAACATTAACCCTAATATGGTTACCATGATAATTTTGTGTTCCTGTCTATCCTTGTATTGTTCAACTGATCAGGTTTTATATGGGATTTAGAAAGTAATGCTTTTATATGAGAGTAATCAGTACAGTAATTTAATTACTCTGACTTTTTTATGTCCCCAACACTGCTAATCACTTTATTTCACCAGGTATGATGATGGATTCTCTGTATGGACCTGTCACTCTGGGTTTACTGGCAGGTGTGGGCTGTGGGCTCTGCCTCGGATGGCACCTCAGTGGGCGTTTTGGCAGATCGTCCCGCAGCATGATGGCAGCTTTAGGAAATGGTGCCGGTGCTGGCAGCGAGGCCAGTGTGATGGGCGAGAGCGGAGAGTTCAAAATGATCCTGGTGGTCCGAACTGATCTGAAGATGGGCAAAGGTAAAGCGGCGGCACAGTGCTCTCACGCTGCTGTGTCCGCCTACAAGCAGGTCCAGCGCAGGAACCCAGAGCTCCTGAAACAGTGGGAGTACTGCTGGCCAGCCCAAAGTGGTGCTCAAGGCTCCAGACGAGGACTGTCTGCTGGAGCTGCTGACCCACGCCAAAGAGGTCGGACTTCCCGTCAGTTTAATCCAAGATGCTGGAAGAACCCAAATTGCACCAGGGTCTCGGACAGTCTCGGCGTGGGACCTGGACCGTCTGATCTTGTTGATAAAGTGACAGGACACTTGAAACTATACTGAATAACACTATTCAAAATAAGATTGGGGCAGTTTTGACCAATTCTTAGACATTATAGTATTTATACGACCAGATTGAGTGGAGAACTTCAATTAAAAGGGTTAAAATGACACATTGATTTATAGGTTTAACCATTTATTTTAAAGTAAACAGTTTACCCATTCCATCATTGAACATATGAGTACATTTGTTTTGTCAGGTTTATGTACAGAAAATGAGTTATTTGGGAATCTCTTTTTTATCATATTAATCACCCCCTCATACCCAATGGAATAAAGGACTTTTGTTTGAACTTTGGTGCAAAAATGACCCGTTCCTTTTTCAGTTGCACTATATGACCTGCAGGGATTTCAATAAAACACTGGATTTTTGACTTATTAAATCAGACGTATTAACATTTTTATTTACATGTGTGATCAAGCCGTGAGTTCCCACTTTAAAGCTTCATTTATGTTATGCATGTCTGAATCAAACTGTCCAGTGAGTATGAAGGGGGAGGAATTGCAAAAAAACAAAAAACATGGCACATGAAACTGTGGTTACCCATATTTTTCTTGATGAACAAGAAGCCTTTATTTATACGGTAATCTGGAGGGGGAAGAAGGGTCTCATTCTCTGTGCACAATCATATCTCTACAATTTACTTGTCTATGTACGATTAATCTCAACTCAGTGAAAACTGAATACAGGACACACAGGGAGTTTAAATCTCTCTTAAACCAAATGAGCATTTGTGAGTTCTCTTCTGTACAAATAAAGGGTAAATTGAGTTTCGGAATAACTGGCAGGATAAACTGGCTTTCAAGTCTCACTGTCGCTGCCTTACAGTGACCTAAACATCACAACAATAGCATACGCACACACACGCTGCAGCACAGAGAGATAAGGTTAGTAAAACACACAGGTGTGAAGAGCCGCATATATATTTATATAGATTTTAATCATTACCCCTCCTCAAACAGATGGTCCCACACAATGAGCACGATACTGCACAACAAAAGTTTGTTTTTCATATGGAAAACCTGCATAGGTCAGAGAAAAAGTTTGAAGTTGCCGTATGAATGCGTCTTCATCCATTTAAAACAACCTTTTTTTTTAATATATATATTTATCGAGAGCTACACACCCGCATTGAATTACTGGTGTTGAGTAGTGTTTGTTTGTGGAGGCGGTAGTCATTTTCCTCGATTTTATTTTCTTTCCTGGAATATACAAGTTAAATGCAGACAGACTGAACAAGCTGCTCACACACATCAAAATGATACATTAGTTGTTTTTCCTCTGACTACGGAGTGCAAATCAGATTTTCTGTCTTATTTTAATTAAACTGACTTGCTTCTTCCCACAAGTCTCCTCATTGTAGACACCCCTTTAAGTTGACAGATAAAATTGACAAGAAATTAAATCTAGTAGATATTTGGAATGTGAAAAAAATAATTCTCAATGAAATCTTTGACAATATAGAAATAAAGTCCTTCATGATGGTATAAAGAAAACACAACGAACAAAAACAATCATTTAAAAAAAAAAAAAAAAGGTAAAGTAAAAGAATAACATTTGCTCGAATCCCCGTCGTGAGCGCAAAGTAAGAGTCGGACAGGATGGAGGACTGAGGGAGAGAGATCCACGGGGATTGCTGGACCGAACCAAGCGGCGGCAGGAGAGGGGACGAGCGGGAAACAGGGAGGTCCTTACATGCCGTCAACCGAAACCTGGCTGGGCCTGAGGAGCCTGTGGGTCAGCCAGGCGCTGCTGTGTACCCGTAGCCGTAAGCCTGCTGCGGGGGGACGGCCACACTGGGGCCTGCTGTCAGCATGAGCTGAGGTGTGCCTGAGGAATGGGAGATTGTGAGAAAATGTATTAAAAATTAATTAATTTAAAACAAACATTTTGTTTCCATTGCAATGTGCTTTCATTGTTTTACCATAAACAATGGGTTGAGTTTCCGTCGCCTGCTCCTCCTCTTTCCTCAAAGACTCGCAGGTCTCCAGCTTGTCCACCTAAAAACATGAGAAGTGTGTTGATTTCTGTTGAGAACTAGGAATAACTCATCAAAAATCAATAAGATTGTTGGCTGGTGTTCACGCAGAAAACAACAGGCAAATCAGACAATACAATATATGAAGAGTTCAGATGCAAAAGCCTCTAGTGCCATTTGAATTTTCTTCTGAAATGACCATTTTTATCAAGCTTGTATATTTAAGTTCAGTAATTTCACTTAAATGACAATTAATAGGTAATCTTCATTGCCATTTAAGTGAAATTACTGAAATTAAATATAAAGCTTGATAAAAATGACTCATTTTAGAAGAAAATTTCAATGGATTTAGAGGCTTTTGCATCTGAGCCCTTCATATTGAGATGCTTTTGGTACTTATACTGCAAATATATATTTTAAAAGGACATCAAAACCTAAAATTAATAAATTATATAATACATTAAAATAAAATAATTGTAATTAATAAATGTGAATAATTATACTAATATAAAGTATATAAATGTTACTTTCAAAGTGAAAAATGGACATTTAAAAAAGGTTTCATTTGAGATTAAGATTAAGATGATTATTCACATTTTTACTTTTTATACATTGATAATTGATGTCTGCTTCACAAGAATTCTGATCATTTTAGTTAGAGGAGTAGTTCACTTTAAAAAAAAACTTTTGCTGATAATTTACTCACCCCATTTCATCGAAGATGTTCACGTCTTCTTTCTTCAGTCGAAAAAGAAATTAAGGTTTTTGATGAAAACATTCCAGGATTTTTCTCCATTTTAATGGACTTCAATGGGGACCAAACGGTTTAAGGTCCAAATGAGAGTTTCAGAGCAGCTTCAAAGGGCTTTAAAAAATTCAAGACAATAAATAAGTGTCTTATCTAGCGAAACGATCGCTCATTTAAGTTTTTTTTTTAAGTTTTATAAGCACAAATGATCGTCTTTCTCTGTCTCTGTGATAAGCGTTCGTAACTCTCCTGTTCAAACTCGTTCATCAAAATTAACAAATCTTTTTTTGAGTCATGACTCGAAGGGTCCTAGATAAGACTCTTATTCATCGTCTGGTGTTGTTTAAAGCCCTTTGAAGCTGCACTGAAACTCTCATTTGGACCTTGAACCGTTTGGTTCCCAATGAAGTCCATTAGATGGAGAAAATCCAAGAATGTTTATCAAAAACCTTAATTTCTATTCAACTGAAGAAAGAAAGACGTTGACATCTTGGATGACATGGGGGTGAGTAAATTTTTTTTTTAAAGTGAACTATAAGTGGCACTTGTAGTCCTCCACACATTTATACCCTATTTTAGAGTAGAAGCCTGTCCTTACCTTGCTGAGGTATTCCCTCATCACCTGGATGAAGTAAGGCATGGAAAAGTCTCATGATGTTGTGCCTCCACGCCGTCTCCAGCACCACGTCAGGCCTGAGCAGGTCGTAGCAGGTAAGAGGGCAGGCGGCGAACACTCCTTCTTATCCTCCTGAAGGAACCACTGCAGAAGCTCCTCGGCCAGCTCAGTGTCCTTTGAGCTCGGATGCATACTGCATAGCATCCTGGGTAGAACAACAGATCAGATTAGCAACACATTTACCAACAGCATAACTGAGATAACAACCCTGTCGTCCACCTCACCTTGTAGAGTTTGTCTTTCTTGCACAGCTCCACGCTCTGCTTCCATCTGTTGTTGTCCTTTGAAGAGGTAAGCAGCGATTCTCCTGAACTCAATCAGCTCGTGCTTCTCCAGACGCTTGGCCAGCGAGATGTTGTCGAAGTTATCGTATGCATCTATAGATGTCCTGAGCGCCTGCGGACGGGATAGTTCAACAGCAGATGAGGTGGTGGACATAAGTTACCATAACGGTTCAATGTTTTTTTTTAAAGTGTTGTTTGTACCTGATAGTCTTCCTCTGAGATGAAGAGGTTGTTAAGTGCTTCATTGACAGACTTGTTGTTGTGGTTTTGTACTGATCGCAGGTAAGGCTTAACGAGAGGAAGCTGCTTAACCTGGAGAAATGGAAAAACTCTCGTTTTACATGATCTTAAAGAGGGAAAGTTGCTGAAGCTGGACAAGGTGGCCTTGTGATTGCTTGCTTTACCTTGCTGAAGAAGTTGACGGCTCGTGAGTGATCCAGTCTTGGGAAAGAACTTATCAGCAGGTCGTTCAGTAACAAGGGCCTGAACTCCAGATAAAACTGGATTGCTTTGTAGTACAGTTCCACTGTTGGCCACCTAAACATAAGAAACAGTCACTGTTATTTAATGCATTTATTATATACTAGTATAGTATTTATTAATTAGCTTTTATTTGAACTTTAAATTTGTTGACATTAATTAGTAATGTTTGTTTTTCTAATTTATTTAGATTTAATTCATTTTTATTTTAGTTGTAATCATTCAAAAATATCATTTATTTTATTTCAATTAGCTGCCAAGGCAAACATTTCAAATTTTAATGTTTAATAAATATTAAGTTTAATAAATGTTCATTGATGTTTTTTAAATCAATACATTCACAACTAATGTCTTATACTAATAAGAATCATTTAATAAAAATTACACTTATACACAAATATTATTTTACTATTTGTAAATGCAACAGCACTAGTGTATAAAAACATTTTACCCCACTACACCATTAAAAATTAATTAATTAAATGTTTATATTTCTTCTTTTCTTTCAGCTTTATTTCACTTAACTACTAAATATATATAGCTATTAAAATAGTTTTAGTTTGAACATTATTACTGGGAAAGTTTGAACTCAAAAAGTTAATTGAATGTTTCCATTTATGAAAGCAGTTGAACTTTACCTTGGTGATGATGTCCTTAAACTGTTCCCTCTTTCCAGGCATCTGTGGGATGGCTCATCATGGTGATGATGGCATTGTCAAACTCTTCATACTTGTCATAGAGGAAAACGGAGCTCTGCCACAGGTGGAGCCTCTGCTCTGCAGCCCTCAGGACCTGAAAGAGAAGATGCCAAGAAAATGAATGAGACAGACTTTGTAACATCTGTGCATGGCAGATGATGACACCAAGATCAAAAGAGAATATCAGATTACACACTGTTAATTAAATTATAGCTGGAGGGGGATAATGGAGAGAAGAAATCAATGAACTCCTGCTGTTTAACAGAACTGAGCGAGGGACACTAAAAGAGGAGATGTCACAAACCAACATCTGCAATAACAATCATCGTTAGTACTGCTGTGTACCTTGGGGATGTTGACTCTGGACCAGAAGAGTTCCAGGTGCTCCCTCATCTTCTGAGGTTTGAATTAGAGTAGAGGATGGCCAGCTCTGTGAACATGCCCATGTGAGCGCGCTCCAACCCCAGCGCCGCCTCCAGCATGGTGATCAGCTCCTCGAAGTAGCCACGGTCCTACAGAGAGCATTTGAAAACGGTATCATTAAATTTGATCTGCTCTGTTAGTTGCAGAATTTTCTTTTGTAGGATCAAAACTTGCCTGGTAATAGTTGATGAGCTCTTCTAGTTCGTCGGCATGGACCACGATGTGAAGACCACACATCTGAGCCAATCTGAACTCCTTCCCATCCACACAAGCAAAGCACACCTCCTTCCAAGTGCGAGTGCTGTTAGCCTTACGGGCACCGTCCACGGCGGCCTGATACTCGCCCAAGTGGACCAGTGTAGAAGCCAAGCGGCCGAAATTGGAGACATTATTGTACAAGAGTTTGGCCGCCTCGTACATCTTCTCATCGTAGCAGCGATCTCCAACCTGCGAGCGATAATAAAAACAAATTAACTTCAAAATGTCTTGGCTAAAAAATAGACAAGCTTGGTCAAATCATCTTAATAAATAAAATAAACATTTCGAGGAATTATTGAAAAAACTTGCAAATTAGAAATACTACCCTGGCAACTAACTGAAATAAGTTAAAGTTGACGTACTAAAATAACTGAACCTGAAATAAAAATAAATTAAAGCCACAAAACTGTTTTTGTAAACAAAACTGCATACCAAACTGAAAAAAAAAAAAAATAATTATATATATATATATACACATTCTTTTGGTATGAAAACTTACTTAAAAATATATATTCTATATATATATATATTTATATATATATATATATATATATATATATATATATATATATATATAAAATAAATAATATAAAAAATATATAAATAAAAATAAAAGCTAATTCAAAATGATTAATAAATACTACAATAGTGTACAAATAATATGGTAACACTATTTTAGAGTCCTTGTAATTGCATAATTTACTGTTTATTACTATAGTAAGTACATGTAAGATGTGTAACAAGCACCAACCACAAACCTAACCCTAATTATATAGGGTTACACTGTTAATAATTAATATTCCACAGTGATTATTTGTGTAATTACACTGTAACAAGGGCACCTTCAAATAAAGTGTAACCAATAAAACTAATGTAATAACACTGTTATTACACATTAAATGAATTAGCCATTTATAAAAAGCAATTGTCCATTACCTGCTGGATGTGTGCATTATTGGGTCCATTTATAAACTCCTCCAGTTCAGCAAGACGGTTGGTTTTGGCCAATGCGAAGATCAGCTCTGTCTCCACGTAAGACTCTCTGGCCTTCTTTCTGGCCATCTGCAAAAACTTCACCAGGTCCTCCCAGTTACCTTAGCCAGGAAAAATAGATGTAAATATAGAATCAAAGGAAAAAGTCCATAAGTAAAATTATTTATTATCTAGGACTAGAACCGAAGAGGCCGTACCACTCTTGGTCAGCAGCCTGAACGAACCTCCCATGTAAGCCGAGGGGTCATCAGCCTTGATGTAGGAGTCAATGGACTCTTTGACGAGACCCTTTGCAGCTGAGCCTTAGCCAGCTGACTCCACACCGCAGGTTCATTACAGCGCTCTGCAAACTCATACGCCCGGTCCAGATTACTGATGTGCTCAATCAGAACCTGAGGACGACAGGAAACAGCTCTTTACTTATCTGCTATTCAATAAATCACATTAGCAAGCCTACTTGAAAGGGAAGGATGAGGGCTGCTGAGAGATTGACTGATTATGGCTCAATCAGTATACCTGCACCGCAGAGGTGTTGACATCAAACTTCTTAAAGATAGCAAAAGCTTCCTCAAACAGCTCGCTGCTGATGGCAATGTTAGCAATGTCTGGGGCGTCATAATTGTCCAAGCGGTTGATGTATTCCATGACGCGGGTCCGGTCTGCTTTGATGGCTGTTAGGATGGGCAGGTTCTGCAGGTTTCTGGGAAAGAGATGATGATTGATGAGGATTTAATATTCATTTGCATTAAAAAGTTGTGCAAGACTGTTTGGGCAAGGAAATTTAATGTCTGTACAAGTCAGAAAATACACAAAAATGCCCTGTTTCAGCTGCTCCAGCTTATGCACCTGTGTTCACTGAAGACCGAGTTGTCCAGGACAATCTTTTCCAGCAGCTCAATGAGTTCATTGGGCAGGTCAGCAGTCATGAAGGCCTTCACTGTGACCGAACACTTCCTCTGGGTCCTGAGTCTCTGACAGGGCTGTCTGCACCACCTAAAGACACAAATAACAACTTGAACACAAGCACATTCCCAAACCATACAAGAGAATCAGCTTCTAATGTGAGTTTTGTGCAGAGTATAAAACACATCTAAAACATTATCTACACTAAGTTTATGGTCGGTAATATGTTTTGAAAGTCTCCTATGTTCACCAAGTTCACAAAACAGTAAAACTGGTAATATTGTGGAAAGTTACAATCTAAAATAACTTATTTGAATATATTTTTAAATGTAGAAATCGTGTGATGGCAAAGCTGAATCATCATCATTACTCCAGTCTTTTGGTGTCAAGTGATCCTTCAGAAATGTTGAAAACAGTTTTTTTTTTAGTACGCTTCCCAAAGTAAAGACAAACAGAAGGTAGGATAATTACATTTAGGAATCCCAGAATGCATTGCAACAAACTACAGCGGGAAAAAAACTCATCCTAGATGGAGTTGAATGGTGATTATGTATACAATGTATTCAAAACAGCAAAAATTGCTAACGTTAACTTGATCTAGTGCTGTCAAATGATTGAAATATTTAATCGCGATTAATCGCATTAACGTAATAGTTAACTCGCGATTAACCGCATTAATGTCATATTTACCTCGCGATTAATCGCATTAATGTCATAGTTACTCGCTGATTAATCGCATTAGCGTCATAGTTAACTCGTGATTAATCGCATTAATGTCATAGTTACCTCGCAATTAATCGCATTAGCATCATAGTTAACTCGCGATTAATCACATTAATGTCAGTTACCTCGACGATTAATCGCATTAGCATCATAGTTAACTCACGATTAATCGCATTAATGTCATAGTTAACACGCGATTAATCGCATTAATGTCACAGTTAACTCTCGATTAATCTCACATTTTTAATCAATTCTAAATGTCTCTTGATTTCTTTTTGTCTCATTATTTTTTTCTCCTTTTAATGCTCTTATGAACATGGAAAAGATGGATCGGCTTGCTTTGTGCAAATTTTTTTAAATTGAAAACAACATTGGCATACCTTGTTCAATTTCACATTCTTTACTCCATCAATAAAAGGGCAACAAAATTGCCCTGTTGCAAAAGCATGTGAAAAAAAATACAAAGTTTGCTAGGCCAAAAAGACCATTAATCACGCGATAAAAAAATGAACGCTGTTAAAATGGGTTTTGTGTTAACGCTATTAATAACGTGTTTAACAGCCCTAATTTGATCTATTTAAAATAGACTATTTCCCCAATATTAAAGTGAAATGAATAAAATATAACAATTATGCACTTCCATTTCCTGTAAGTGCCATGTTTATGTGCAACACATATATGTGTACCTGGTCAATGAGAGGCCTCCTAAAGGGGTTGGTCTCCAGAAGCACACTGGCCCAGAGCTCACGGGTTCTCTTGACGCACCAAGTACCGGGACAAACTCTTGAACAGCGAGTTCTCATTGCAGACCTATGTAGAAAAACATAAGGATACATAGTTAAGATTTCATGTTGTTTGGTTGAAATGTAATTGGTATAAACAGGCTCAAAACGTATTTATGGTTGAGTACATTACTAACACTTATGAGCTCCTGGTCGCACTGTCCTCTCTCATAGGCCACACATGCCAAGTGAGGGTCTCTTTTCTCACAGTATTTCCCACCACACGGCTATTCGCAGTACGGGTTCTCTCGCAGGAAGCGTTCTGGGTTGTTGTTGCTGTCAATATGAGATCTTGGCCAGGGCATTGTGGGTAGCTGGCTCCTCACAGCCCTCGTGGATACTAAGACTCCAGCCATGGCAACAGCAGCTTCAGTCTGCAAAAGACACCTCATTTAAGCGATCATATAATTGTTTTTCTCCCCCAGACATCCACTTAACTCATTTTTCGCCCTCACAAAATGATTACAAACACCATATTGCAAATGTAAGCGCCATTGTTAAACAATCAGAACAGCTACTGCTGTTTGTTTTCTGTGTTTACTTGTGCAATCAAAAGTTCATCTGGAAACTCTTATGCAGTACACAAACAAACGATTAAACGTCACCAAAAATAAACAGAAGCATCCTGGAATAGTTCTGAATCCAAGATGGCTTAGCATCATGATTTCAATTGGATATCGTTCATACCGGTTTCTCTTCTCAACCTCCGCCACCAGCTCGTCGGATGGAAAATTGGCCCCGCACAACCAGGATCAGGTTCTTGATGACGTCCTCGGAGCAGTCAACATCGAGGAGCCCTCCAATCACCACAGGCAGACGGCTTGGGTTCACCTACATGTACAAATTATCATTTAATTTTTGTTCATTGATTGACCACAGAGGCTATGTGAGTAACTAAAGGTTCCTTACCTTCTGCACGTAGATTTCGATGTACTTCTGCAGGCTGTTTCGGTACAGGTAGAGTACCAGGTCATGGACAAAGTCGAAACGATCGCACACAATGATGAGAGGCAGCTGGTCAGTGAGTTTAGCTTCCTGTCAGTCAAACACGATGGGGAAACGATAAGAGAACATCAGATGTCAGACAGACACAAAGCATGTGTTCAGTAATACAGTCAAATCTGCAAATAACTCCAGGAGAAGTTTAAGAGTGACTTTTTAGCAATAGAACAAAATGCAAAACATTACATTAATTATTCAGTATAAAGGGGCGGTCACACTGCACTTTTCGTTCCATTGACTTCCAGTCAAACGCATGCAAATGTGTTAGACTGGAAATGCAAGCTAATGCGATTTCACTGCTTTCCAATTTAAACTTCAAGTTTGGCGAACTCTGGTCTGCGAATTCGCATCGTCATCACGTGAAGACGTGTGACCAGTAGATCAATACTTCACGGCCTGACTTTGTTTGTTGATTGTATATTGTTTTACATTTTGAGTGTATTACTTTTCATTATATGTTGAATTCATGTTTATAAAAAAGATGCTGCAGAGCATGATGTCATATGACGTTGAAGAATTCTCGGCATACTCAAAGTCTAGTGTGACCCCGGCTTAAAGGAGTAGTTCACTTTTAAAAAACTTTTGCTGATAATTTACTCACCCCTATGTCATCCAAGATGTCCACGTATTTCTTTCTTCAGTCGAAAAGAAATTAGTATAACATAAGGGTATAACATAACAATAAGGGTCTTATCTAGCGAAACAATCAGTCAATTTAAAAATAAATAAAAAAGTTAAGTTTTATAAGCACAAATGCTCGCCTTGCTCTGTTCTGTGATGCGTGTTCATGACTGTCCTGTTCGAACTCGCTCATCAAAAAGAACAAATCTTTTTCGAAGTCATTTGGTTCATTCAATGAAGGCGGAGGCGAGCATTTGTGCGTATAAAACTTAATTTTTTATTTATTTTTGAATGAGCGAATCGTTTCCCTTTGCCCTTTGAAGCTGCACTGAAACTCTCATTTGGACCTTGAACCGTTTGGTTCCCACTGAAGTCCATTATATGGAGAAAATCCTGGAATGTTTTCATCAAAAACCTTAATTTCTTTTCGACTGAAGAAAGAAAGATATGGACATCTTGGATGACATTGGGGTGAATAAATTATCAGCAAAAGTTTTTTTTAAAGTGAACAAATCCTTTAAGACTTTTTTTTAATAACTTCAAAATATATATGGATGGCAAAGCTTATGAAACAGATTATAATTAATACCTTTAAAAAAGTATATATATATATATATATATATATATATATATATATATATAAGCAAAAAAAACTAGTTAAAACCTACCATTTCACAATGTTTAAAAAGCAACAATAAAGCTATAAAAACTAACTCTATATAAACCTACCATATGGTTCATAATTTAAAATGTTATATTTAATAAAAACATAGCTCTATAAAAAAATAATAATAATAATTTACAATTTAAATATATAATAAAACAAAGTGTTTAAGCAATAAAAACATTTAGAGGGTAAGACAAGATTAGAGGGTAATCGAGTAGTCTAAAAAGAATTATGTGGTTAGTGGTAAAAAGGAAGGTCTAACTGAAAACAAGGCTTGAATCGTCTCAGGTTTTGATGTGGCAGCTTTGCACCCCCTGCTGGCAATAACATGTAAATTCTTCTGCCACACAGTGCAGTTTACAACACACACAGGATTAATGAACTGGGATTGTCAAAGAATTCACTCCACAGAAACACCACAGACCGACCTCCACAACCTTCAAAACATGAAGCTTGTCTACAAACATTTACAGAGGCTGAACGTTTGCAATGAAGCCTTAAACGAGACTGTTTTAAACTTAAGCAAGTCTCAAAAAATTCCAGATCCACCCTCTGAAGTCCGACTGTGAGGTCAACTTTATATAGTCTGACTCTGGTGGAATAGATTCTGAAAAAGACCCAAGGCTTTCATTTCTGCAGAACATGTTCACCACAAATCAACCACAGTCAAACACACATCAACACACTACCACAAAACCACAAGCTCAATCTCAGCCCGGTCACTCGCTACGATCATCAGGGGAGGGCTCAAGCTCAGGCCGAGAGAGTTGTTCCCAGCAGTCAATGCTTTACGAAACCTCCCTGTATGTGCATTGCACACACCAATCCCAGTATTAATCCTTCAACTGACCGTTGGGAGAAAAGAAGGGAAGATAAAAGAAAAGGGAATAAAGTAAAAGGAGTCTTAGGATGAATTTACCTTATACAAGTCCTGACCATCCAAAAAGTACAGGGTAAAGCACAGGAGATAACAACAGCCACCGTGAGGATTAAATAGTGAGATCATCTCCCTAAAACTAAAAAACTACAGGAACATGGCTGCTGTATTGGATCCCCCATTAAAACAATGTACTAAATCCAAAATAAATTAAGCTTTTTCAACAGCATTTGTGGCATAATGCTGATTAACACAGAATAATTTCAACTCATCCTTATAATTCCTTTTTATTTTAACTTTTATTTTGTAATATTCAATTTTTTTAAATTTTTTATTCACTTTATTTTCACAGTAATAGTAAAATAAATCAAGGGTTTAGAAGCACAAATCTTGTATTTTTGTTGAAGCAATTTAATTATTCACAATACTGAATTATTACTTATCTTGTCTGTCTTTGTACATAAAAAAAAAAAAAATAAATATATATATATATATATATATATATATATATATATATATATATATATATATAATTATATTAGATAGACAATAATTAAATTAGTATAAAAGTATTATAACCAGGATGATTTAACATTATGGTATCAGTTTACATTAAGGTTTAATTTGTTAACATAAGTTAATGCATTAGTTAAACTTAATACAAGGCTTAATCAATATTTTTTTTACAGAATTTATTAGTTGTTCATTGTTTGTTCATACTAGTTCATTATCTAACGTTAACTAGTAAATGTAGAAATTAAGATTAATAAATGCTTTAGAAGAATTTTTCATTGTTAGTTTTCTAATTTTACCAAATAAAAAGTGTTATTTTATGTTAAATCAACATTATTTCACAAATGCTATTGAAAGAGCGTCATTTTTAATCATTAAGGTTTAAATCCTGGCTTGATTTAAAAATGCATCTTATATTTACTTTAATAATATTTGCATTATAGGCTCTTAGTGGAACCACAATTTGTTTAATTTTGTGGCAATTGACTTTATGCCACAAATGTGGTTAATAGAAGTAATAGAACTGGCATTAAAACCACAACATTCCTTTACCATAAAATGCCAAATCAAACACATTTTAATAAAAAAAGAACAAAAAAAGTTCACTTTGTCCACTTGCATCTGAAATTGCAAATGGCTTGCACGTAAATGATAAAAGACAGATCAGTAGAGGAGAACAAAACAGGAAATGTAATGAGGGACAAAGATGGAAAGAGTTTTAACAGATGAGAAACTAGAGAATATAATGTGTTTTTTTGCGGTCGGCAATGGATCATTATTAGACAGGCTTTACTGACAGAGTCTTGGCAATACCTTGAGAAGTTCTTGACACGTTCAGGGTCGTAGCAGTTGCTTTCCCGACAGATCCGCTCCACCTCTTTGATTTGGCCCGTCTTGCATGCGGCCTGGATGTATTTGAAATGCACCTCTGGGTCCTGGCTGAAGTTCACAATTGAGCCAAGGAAGTAGAACAGACCTGCATCCAGCACAGAACAATAAATGACGCTTGACTTTTCCTGGACAGACTTTTGGTTGCGGTTTGATTTTTTTACACATTTGGTCTATGCATATTGTGTGTGATATTTTTATTGTCCTTATAAAATACTTTATGTTCCACAGAGGAAAGTCAAACGGGTTTGGAACGACACAATTGTGAGTAAATGATGACAGGGTGCACAGACCCTTTAAATTACCGATCAGACCGCTACATTAGCATGAGCATTGCATTTCCATTAAAATCTAGCTTCTTGTCAAAAGCACTCTTACTCTTGCCGTCATGTGAAAAGCCTGAGGGATTGTGGGTGGCCGCAGGCCGGGTGCTGCTGCCTGCTTATTGCCAAACCTTTTGTCCTACTTAGCCCAGAACGGAAGGCTACATGCTGCTTCACACACAGAACAGAGACATTATACGGCCAAGATACCAGTCAAATTGTGTCTGCACTATGAAAGCCAACCAGCAGAGTGACCACGAGTGTTTAGATACAAGTTCCAAGTCTTTGAAGAGTGATTTTCTGCCAAAGAAGTGTATCAAATGAAACTACATGGGCAATGCAAACTCTAGGTGGGATTTATATTTGCAGGAAAAATGTTGAGTATTGCTTTTGAATGAACTTTTTGAACCTTACAGTTGTTTCTAGGGCTGTCAAACGAATAATAGCGATTAATCACATCCGAAATAAAAATGTGTGTTTACATTATATATGTGGGTGCACTGTGTATAATTATTTGGTATATATATATATATATATATATATATACACTCACCGGCCACTTTATTAGGTACCCCATGCTAGTAATGGGTTGGACCCCCTTTTGCCTTCAGAACTGCCTCAATTCTTCGTGGCATAGATTCAACAAGGTGCTGGAAGCATTCCTCAGGTAGTTTGGTCCATATTGACATGATGGCATCACACAGTTCCCGCAGATTTGTCGGCTGCACATCCATGATGCGAATCTTCCCGTTCCACCACATCCCAAAGATGCTCTATTGGATTGAGATCTGGTGACTGTGGAGGCCATTTGAGTACAGCGAACTCATTGTCATGTTCAAGAAACCAGTCTGAGATGATTCCAGCTGTATGACATGGCGCATTATCCTGCTGAAAGTAGCCATCAGAAGTTGGGTACATTGTGGTCATAAAGGGATGGACATGGTCAGCAACAATACTCAGGTAGGCTGTGGCGCTTGCAACGATGCTCAATTGGTACCAAGGGGCCCAAAGAGTGCCAAGAAAATATTCCCCACACCATGACACCACCACCACCAGCCTGAACCGTTGATACAAGGCAGGATGGATCCATGCTTTCATGTTGTCAGACGCCAAATTCTGACCCTACCATCCGAATGTTGCAGCAGAAATCGAGACTCATCAGACCGGGCAACGTTTTCCAATCTTCTATTGTCCAATTTCGATGAGCTTGTTCAAATTGTAGCCTCAGTTTCCTGTTCTTAGCTGAAAGGAGTGGCACCCGGTGTGGTCTTCTGCTGCTGTAGCCCATCTGCCTCAAAGTTCGACGTACTGTGCTTTCAGAGATGCTCTTCTGCCCACCTTGGTTGTAACGGGTGGTTATTTGAGTCACTGTTGCCCTTCTGATCAGCTCGAACCAGTCTGGCCATTTCTCCTCTGACCTCTGGCATCAACAAGGCACTTTCCGCCCACAGAACTGCCGCTCCAGCTGGATGTTTTTTCTTTTTCGGACCATCTCTGTAAACCCTAGAGATGGTTGTGCGTGAAATCCCAGTAGATTAGCAGTTTCTGAAATACTCAGACCAGCCCTTCTGGCACCAACAATCATGCCACATTCAAAGTCACTCAAATCACCTTTCTTCCCATACTGATGCTCGGTTTGAACTGCAGGAGATTGTCTTGACCATGTCTACATGCCTGAAATGCACTGAGTTGCCACCATGTGATTGGCTGCTTAGAAATTAAGTGTTAACGAGCAGTTGGACAGGTGTACCTAAATAAAGTGGCCGGTGAGTGTATATATATATATATATATATATATATATATATATATATATATATATATATATATATATATATATATAAATCACACACACGCATGTATATTTAAGGAAAAAAACATTATTTATATATAAAATATATATATAAATCTATATACATGAAAATATTTCAATATTTGTGTGTATTACAAGCATGTGTGTGTGTATTTATATATATAAAATAATTATACACAGTGCACCCACATATATTATGTAAACAAACTTTTATTTTGGATGCGATTAATCACGATTAATTGTTTGACAGCCCTACCGATTATTATTTTTTTAGATATCCTTCACCAACCAATTTGAGCAATCAAAATTTTAAACGAACCGACTCAAAAGTTCTTGTTTTTGCTTTCAAAATTAGCCCTAAAATGCATTATTAACATTTGTTTTTAGCTTGACAAGCACACAACACCTGTCATGGTAACAGTAGCGCAATGGGCAAATAATGTGCATTGCTATAGAAGCAGTGTTTTAAAGTCACGATGGAGGATTTGCGATAGTCTTTTCTTCCCTATTGTGATGTATATCTAAGTGACAGAAGGTATTTTGTTACTTTTATGATTGATGAATGCGCTTTTTGGAGCTTCAAAAACTACAGATGCACTATTCAATGCCATTACAGAGTTGGGAAGAGCTTATTTAAAGGAGTAGTTCACTTTTAAAAATTGTACTCAACCCCATGTCATCCAAGATGTCCATGTCTTTCTTCAGTTCAAAAGAAATTAAGGTTTTTGATGAAAACATTCCAGGATTTTTCTCCATATAATGGACTTCAATGGGAACCAAACGGTTCAATGTTCAAAAGACAGTTTCAGTGCAAACTGTTCAAAGGGCTTTAAACGATTCCAGATGATGAATAAGGGTCTTATCAAGCGAAACAATCGCTCGTTTAAAAATTAGCCGCGTTCGTGACTCTCCTGTTCGAACTCGTTCATCAAAATCAACAAATCTTTTCCCGAGTCAATTCGTTCATTTCAATCGTTGAATGAACCAAATGACACGAAAAGATTTGTTCATTTCACAAACGAGTTCGAACAGGAGAGTCACGAACAGAGCAAGGTGAGCATTTGAGCTTATAAAACTTTTTTTTAATGAGCAAACGTTTCGCTGATAAGACCCTTATTCATTCGTCTGGAATCGATTTAAAGCCCTTTGAACAGTTTGCACTGAAACTGTCTTTTGGAACTTGAACCATTTGGTTACCAGTAAATAAAATCCTGGAGTTTTTTTTTCATCGAAAACCTTCATTTCTTTTCGACTGAAGAAAGAATGACATGGATATCTTGGATGACATGGGGGTGAGTAAATTATCAGCAAAAGTTTTTTTAAAAGTGAACTACTCCTTTAACAGACCTAAGATTGCGTTTGAGCTGAAAGAATAGGATGGCTTGAGGGTGAGTAAATAAGATAGTTTCTGGGTGAACTATTCCTTAGTACAACAGATAAAAGAATAATTTCATAAACTCCAATTAACTCTTATATATCGATGTTATATGACATCTCCAGGTTTTCCATGACTGTTGACGCACTCGTGTCAAAGTTGTTGAACTTTCCTGTTACACCAGATAATAAACAGAAGGAATGAAAGGACGTTCTTACCCTCAAAACTCTTGAAAGACTTGAAAAGCTCCGTGAGGGACTGGGTGGACAGCTGCTCGTGATACTTGGAAGCCACCTGGACACAGATCTGAAGGTTCTGCCTGATGTTAGCAGATAGCATGGCTCTCAGACACTCCACGGAGTCCTCCACTGACAGAGAGCCAAAGTAGTTCACCAGCCACTGCAGACATTAACAGAGCAAAATGAAGAGAGACGGATTCAAAAAACAATCATACTTTAATTCGGCCTGAATAAAAAGATAAAAAAAGTCAACACTTGTTGGGTACCTCCGGGTTGAGCAGGTGCGTGTGTACGACAGCTCGTTTGATGTCGTACAGGTCAGTATAGTGCTCCAAAGCTCTCTGCAGAAGCCCCGCCTTCTCACACAGCTGGGCAATATGGGCACGATCGTAGTTCGTGAACATCTGGTTTCCTAGGATGGCATCTGCAACCTGCAAGAGACCATTTTGCTTGGAAAGAGCTCTGACCATAAGTGTGTCAAGATGCTTTTCAGTATGTTTTTCTGCGTTGTGTACCTGCGGTGCATGCATCAGGTTCATCTCCAGGAGACGGGTCTGCAGTGGTCCTTCTGATGGGCGGTTGTTTTCAGAGCATCCAAAAGGAAGGACGTGCACTGCTGGACCAGGTTGTACTCCATAAACACATCAACGAATCTGGAAGAAAAACACAATTTAATGAACTCAGAAAGGACGTTCATAACAAACAGAGGGGTCACAGTTTCTCTCTAAATCATTTCAAATTCTCCTTTCGTTCCTTTCTTCTCAACCTCCCATTTCACTTTCATCTCCTTAGATCCTGACCTGTGTGATGTCAGCCAGAGGTTCCTCATCCTGAACAAGCATCTGAGCAAACTGCAGACCCTGATCCGGACTGATCCGCATCACATTCCTCAGCAGGAAGATCCAGTCTGGAGTGTAGCCCACCTATAACCAACAAATGAGTGTTTTCAAACCGGTTTAATTTAAGCCCAAATTTAGCTTCAAATCTGATCCGTCATCATACCTTTTTGGCGTACAGGACGATCTTGGGGAACTGGCCGAGTTTCTGCGAAACACTGAATGACTTTGTTGGGCACGTTGGCCCTCAGATAAACGCTGAGAGCAAGAGTGGGGTCCACAGACTTAACCAGGTCACCCAACTCCTCTGAGCATTCAAGCTGAAGACACAATTTCACAATAAAGGTTAAAAACACACCAAAAGCACACTTTTAGAATGCAGTGTTCAATTCACATGCATTTGATTCTTAAGAACCGATTCATTTTTATGAATAACACAAAACTCATTATTAAGCATGTTCAACTCACTTGGTCATTCATTCAAAATCATTCAAACAAACTGACTTCCTTACTGAACAGTGAATCTTTTTTCAGTTATGTCAGAATGAAATTAACCTATGGTGTATATTTTATGTTTTAACACTTCTGACATTTAATGTGAATGTAAAAAATATGCATTAATTGATAAAGGTGCTCTATATAATAAATAGAATATTGGTTATTGTTTAGCATACACTTCTGTTTAGGAATTTGGGGTTGGTAAGATTTTAATGTAAAAAAAATACAGTAAAAACATAGGTTCTGTATACATTATATTAGTATATATTTATATTTTAAAATTTAATTTATTCCTGTGATGGCAAAGCTGAATTTTCAGCATCATTTTTTATTATTATCAGCGTTGAAAATAGTTGTGTTGCTTAATATTTTTGTGAAAACTGTGATAGAGTTACAGAAAACTGTGATATAGTTTTTATATCACTTGCTGAATGGGCAGTTCAAAAGCGCAGCATTTCAAATATAAATCATTTGTAACATTCTAAAGTCTTTTCGGGTCAATTTAATGTTCCTTGGTGAATAAAATGCATTAACTTCCTTTAAAAAAATAAATAAATTAAACCGACCCCAAATTTTTAAAACCGTGGTGTAATAAGGTTTAACTGTAAGATTGCATTGAACGCAAGGACAATCTTTATTTGGTATAGTCTTCTTTCTGTGTATTTATTCAATTCAAATGTATTTCAGGAATAAGCAAAGGATCATGGTCCTCAACTCTCAAATAAATCATGATCGTGGAAAAACAAATCACGTCAGTACGATCAATAAACCGAGAGATGTTACTTGTTGAGACTATGAGAAAGAACATTTTTAGTTATTTTGAGTGTGGATTGTAAAAAACAAGCTGGAAAAACATCCCAAGACTTTCCTCTTCTGTGCTCCAGAAGGAAAGAACCCAAACACCCCTCGCCCCACATAACAAACACATGACATCACATCTAAAGCAAACATCTTAGATAACAGACACACACACATACACAAACAGTCATTCTCACAATCAACACAGTCTGGTTTCACACAGACCCCTTCTTTGTCGCAAAAATATGGAGGCATTCTTTCTGTTTGAGAAAAAAAACAAAACATGTGAAGAGCACACTCTGTTCCCTGCGCCTCTCACACAAACACATGCGTACAGAGGAAGGGGCTCTTGTGGGTGTGTGTGGAGATAACCCATCTCCCCAGTGACCTCCTCCACATACCTTATCCTCCTTCAGCCATTTCTCCAGCAGTTGTTTGCGGCCCTGCTGAAGGACAGGTCTGCACAGCTCCAGAGACTCAAACTTGTTGAGTTGACCCTGGTCCAGCAGGATTCCGAAATACTGCAGCAGCGGGGACGTCTGGCCAGGCTGGGCCGGGACGCTCTGGAACCGGCGGATGGTGTCAGGGGTGCGCAGGATACCCTGAGATAAAGTAGATGTGAAGAGAAGTGGGTCAGCAAGCAAATATGACAAACACATGCATATACAAGAGCCCAAACATTACAATTGTTGAATCAAGTGAATATTATTTTATATAATATTTATATAATTATTATATAGTTGTTATATAATAATAATAATAATAATATATCTAAGTATATATATCTAAGTTCAGACAAACGATTAAAATATTTACCAATTGCGATTAATCGCATTAATGTCATAGTTAACTCGCAATTAATCACAATTAATCACACATTTTTATCTATTCTAAATGTCTCTTGATTTCTTTTTGTCCCATTATTTTTTTCTCATTTTATTGCTCTTATCAACATGGAAAAGTGGATCGGCTTGCTTAGTGCAAATGTTTTTAATTGAAAACAACATTAACATATAGTGTGTTCAATTTCACACAAACATTCTCACTTGGAGCAAATAATCTCTCACACAATGCAACACTGTTCATCAATAAAAGGGTGAAAGAAATACTGACGAGGTCCTGATATTGACGAGGGGCTGCGATGATGATAGCTCAGTTCACAACGACAAAACACACAGATCACTTTGGTCTTGTCAAAGGAACCATTTGGCAACTTTTTAAAAGTAAACTTTCCATTCAGAATCTTATCGGCATCTCGCGCTCGTCATCCACTCAAAACGTAACGTTAACCAACTATTTGGCCGGCTCGCAAGCCCAACGAGTGTGTGCGGCGTGCCTGTTGTTTTGTTTACGGTCTAGCTAGAGCCGCTTGCGCTTTGTCTCGACGAAGCAACAAAACGTCCTCGCACAGCGCAAGCCATTGAAATGGTTTCATTGCACAGCACGCGACCTGTTGCAAAGGCATGTGAAAGAATACTACAAAGTTTGCTAGGCCAAAAAGAACGTTAATCACACGGTAAAAAAATTTTACCCCATTATAACAGGTTTGCGTTAACGCCGTTAAAAGCACGTTTAACTGACAGCCCTAATATATATATATATATATATATATATATATATATATATATATATATATATATTATATATATATAAAAATTTAAATAAATAATGAATTTTTGTGTGTTTTTTATAATATCAAGCTATTATTAAATATTTTTTTACAAGAATATTCATTCTCCTCACCTTTGGAGCATTAGCGGCCACTTTAGCTGCCTCCGAGTAGCTCCCTGCGGCAAAAAGGTTGTTAAACTTGCGTCCGAACAGCTCTTCTGCTCCTGCCAGATTATTCCGACCGCTATCCGTAAAGCCAGGTCTGGATTCTGCAGCACATTGGTGATGTACTGGATGATGTTCTCCTCCTCAACACACACTGACAACACCTAAGAAACACACATACACAATAAAGTAACAGAGTTTGCAATTTATATTCGCAATTATTTTCATTCGCACTGATGTACAGTAAAGAGAGGAATTTTGTCTATCCGACCACATTTCTGGTACATACAGAAAACAAGACCAGGAGAATGAAAAACTGAGAAATATACTCATTTCTCATTCATTTTATTATTATTCTTATTCTTAGTTTATTATTATTACTATTATTATGCTGTAATTTATCAGTTTGTTAATAAAAGGTAATTTAATAATAGAATTTTTATTTGTATTTGATGTTATTTATGCCAAAAGGCTGAAATAAACTTTTAATTGAAAAATAGTCAAATATAAAATGTGTCTCTGTTTTAAATGTTTTAATTTGTTTCATTTTCTCAACAGAGCTTGTAATTCAGCACCAGGAAGAAAGTACAAACAGGAAGCTCAGGGACATTCCCAGCGCCCAAACCTCATTTAACTAAGCATTTAATTAACAAATGTTATATTTTGAAGATTTCTATAATTAGCTGATCTTGATTTTCATGGTCACATATACCTGCATAAAAGCAGCAGGAAAAGCCATCACACACAGAGCACAACTGATCCATTGTATAATATCCCTCTTTCAATGACCCTTAATGAGAAAACATAACACCTCGTATCAGCTGACCTCCTCACACTGAAGCTAAGGTGCATACTAATGCTTGTCTCTAGTAAGTAACATGATCACATGCAGGAGTGCAGTGAGATGTGGAGGGAGTCCCCTTTCAACCAAGTCACTAATCAAGCATCTTATCTTTATTTCCAATAAATGTGCTACTAATAAAACATCTAAAAATGACTGACCAGCCAGAAAGTCGTTTGAGAGACGCTTATAAAGTTTGGTATTATTACTGATATTTGGCCAAGAGATGAGATGAGTGTGACACACAATCAAGTAAAGCAGGTGTATGATGTTTAATGCACTTAACTTGTATGAACAATGATTTGACTAGCAAGTTACTTTTAAATGAATCAAGATGGAAAAAAACATTACCCCAGTCCAAGACCATTTTAATTTCTTGCAACCAAAAAGGTGCAGTGTAAGAGTGCACTGTATCTCTGCTGCATGTCGCAAGTGTTTGTATGCTACTGTGTGTTCTAGATCGGCATCAGCAGGTCAAAGTCACAGCCGTTATTCTGCATGGATGCACATCGCTCTCCGTTAAACCCGCACGGCCTACCCCCAACAATATGGGTCATCCCACCCAGAGATGGAGGGAGGCAGAGACACTAAAGAGAGGAGTAAAAATAGAGCAGCTCATTGTGTCAATTAGCTTTCCTCCACAAAGAGGCAGTGAGAGAGGAAGAAAAGGAGAGGGCAAGTGAATGAGAGATTACATTTGCATGTGTGTGTGTGTGATAGACAGGGGCTGCAGTGGCCAACAGGGAAGAACGCTGCATTGACGTCAATAAAAGCCCAAGGCCTGAGGAGATGATAACAGTAATAATGAGTCATTCCTGATGAGGACCACAAATTCAAACATCTGCACAGGGCACATCCCAGTATCTCTGGAATCGATATCTTATCTATTTGAGAACAGTTTCCTTAATAAATGTAAACAAAGCCGTTTTGCATGTTTTATTATACATTTGCATTGTATAACTATTCATTTTCAAACGAGAAATGTATACATTTAAGCAGTCTGACAAATCTCAAAATAAAAAACTAATTGCAACCATTTAGATTGAAGAGTAAACAAACGATTTTGTATATTACTATTATTGACAACCACAATATTAATAGTAATAATAACAAACCAAATTATTATAGTTCATTTATCTATGACAAATTGCAGATGTTTCTCTATTTTAAGCTGCTTTGGATAAATGAATAATTTGTTTTTTCAAATGTATTTGTTAAAAAGCCGTATTCACTTTATAGCCTTTAATCCTGTAATTGTGGGCAAATGTGGGCACAGAGGACTTTATTTATTATAAATGTTATATCACTGTCTTTAATAAAGTTTTGTTTATCCATTTATGGTTGATTTTTTTATTTTGGGGTATTTTTGAATTTATTTACTTCAAAAAGTACCATATTTTATATGTCAATTATGCTTATTTTTATGTTTTATTTTTTTAATTTTTGTAACTATATTAAAATATCATTCCAATAAGTTCTTAGAGCTAAAACCTAAAGATGAAGTGACTTTGCCGTCACCTGGTGTCTTATTTTGGCTTATTTTAGAATGCTCTAAATTACAGTTTTTCCCATTCATTTCTATGGGTGCCCATTTTTGACCCAAATACAAGATTAAGGAGTTTTTTTTACCCACTTAACATTGTAGAATTGAGTAAAAATAAAATTGTGTGTTAAGGAGGCAAACTTAAGAAAGAAAAAACAAAACGAAACTATTTTGCCCACATTTTAGAGTTAATACCATTACTACGACAATGATTATTATTGTTGATTTATTATCATTAAAAAAAAATGGGCTTTTTATTATGCCAAAATGCAGAAACCCATTTTACTCATTATTATTCATGTTATTAATAAACAAATAAATATTACTTTTTAAATTGTTGCCATAATGCAGGAGGGATAGAAACAGAAATATTTTTTTGCGACCACTACACTATCACATAACAAATTTTCCAGTCCATAAGAGCTGTATAGGGTCTGAAATACTAACAGACCAGACATTTGACTTACTGAGAGTCATGTTACAATAGCCCAATTCAGTATTACAGAGTAGTAGGCACGATCGAGGGAAAAGGGGAGGGCAAAGTGTGACGTCACATAAGCTGATGATGCATTCTTCCTACGCACGCAGTGATTGGCACTCAGGTTCCGCCTCTGTTAACGTGAAAGGATTTAGGACGCCAGTCAATGCCTCCCACGGCAAGATCACATGATAACTGCCACTTTTTTTCTCTCTCTCTCAGCCGTTCTCCCTCTTGCATTCTCTGCAGCTATTTTCAGTGAAGGCTCTCTCTCAAGGTCACTCTGCTCACGAGTGCAGACGCAGCTGGTTAGAACCTGACTTTTCATCACCCGCCAGTGCTGAGTGGCGCAGAGCACAGGAAGATGGAGAATGCCAGTATGTGAAGGGGAAACAGGGGCAGGAAAAGAGATCTGCATACCTTTTCCTATACCTAAATTTAAATAAATGATTCCAGTTTGAAATTTCCTAGATAACGAATCCATCCATAATGTACTAGATTTTCCTACCACGTTAAATAATCGATAAACTAATTGTAACCCAATTGCGTAACGCTCTACAAAATAGCAACTGCAAGCCAAAACACACAAAACCCCTTCAGTCAATTAGTCGAACAATGCATTAATGCTCAATGCAATGCATTTGTTATGTTGTGCATGCATTGTTGGTTGACCCAGGCGGAGGTTTTGTATAATTGAGAAAGGTAACAGTGCTCTTCAGGTTCAGCGTGACATGGATCGGATTGGCTTTCTGTCACCTGCTGAATAATTTAAGACTTTCTCCGGCATGGCTGGAAAATTATTTACCCGGTCGCAGGATCCATTAACAAGCTCATAAAGCAACATTGTGAACAAGGAGAGCCTTTGGAAAGGAGTGTTGACTCACCTAAGATACTGTAAGCACCCAAGTATTTATATTATAAATCTAACGCTTTGGGATTCAGCATGCTGAACCGGGGAGAAATGCATCCTTTTGACCTCATTTATGACATCATGATGCTTTTAAGAACTATGGTGTCTTCAATATACAATTTAAGAGGACATTTCAAGATGAGAAATCCTTCAAACTAGGATTTGAAGGGAAATACATGGAGGGAGGGATGGGTGGCTTCCGTGTGTCAGTAAGACGAGGTATTAAATGTTTCGCCTCTGGGGTAATCAGCTGAGTTGTGAGTTGTGTCCTCCTTAGATTCCGTCTGACAGAGCGGATATCCAACCAAACGCACACATAGAGCGCCACAGTGCAGGATCAAAGTGACACAGTTGCTAGAAATTTGAAATACTGACACTAATTACAGCTGAAGCGTGTCATTTTTTCAATGTTAATATCTTCCTCCTAACCCAGCTCAAAATGCAGACAACTTTAAGTAAGCCATTTGAAGGTCGATTTGCGTGAAAATTGTAAACATTTGGGGCACTTTAACACGTACCTGTCCTTTCCTGTTGACACCGATGATTCCAGCTGTGGCTTCATGGGGTGCCGTCACAAAAATGGTCTCTCCGCTGATTCGGTTCATATAGATGCAGGTGCCCGTTTCCAGGTCGTACAGATGAATGTAACCATATTTAGTGATGAGAAATACGACGTCCTGTTTGGAACTGATCTGTGTGATGAGAAATATGATGCATTGAATTTATATTAGCATTCAAAACTTTAGGGTTGAATTTGATTAAAAATAAGTGTCTCTAATGATCACCATATGATGCAAGATGCAAAATTGAGGCTGAACAGTCACGTGCCTTGATCAAATAGGATCAGGTTATTTTACATTTAAGATAGATAAATATAAGACATTTTTTTTATCATATTGATCTCACCTAAATTTTTGTCTTTACAATGGGTTAATTTTATTGTTAAGCTTGATTTCAATCTTTGAATTAAATTTAAAAAAGTAGCACAAATAAATGCAATAGAATAAAGACACAAATAAAGAGACATAAAAGAAAAGTTTTTTGGGGTAGGACAGAAATACTACAGAAACTGAATAAAGTAATCCAATGTAAAATAACACTGGATAGTCTTTTAGTCCTGACTGAATTAAATACATAGGCTATTAATTCTGATTCCTTACAATTAATGCTATATTATGTTGTTTTGACAACAAAATTAACGACAGACACATATGGCTGCGTTCACTTTAAGAACTAGTGCACGGATCCATTACTGTTTCATTATACTCTGTCACACGCGTTTTATGCTTATTTAAAGGGATAATTCACTCTTTTGGAAATAGGCTCATTTTACCACTCCCCCAGAGTAAAACACTTGAGTTTTACCGTTTTCAAATCCATTCAGCTGATTTTCTGATATTTAGAAGAATATCAGTAACCAGACAGTTTCTGGTCTCATTGACTTCCATAGTAGGAAAAAAATATACTATGGAAGTCAATGAGACCAGAAACTGTCCGGTTACTGATATTTTTCTCAATATCCAAAAAAATCGGCTGAATACATTTGAAAACGGTAAAACCCAACTGTTTAAGTCTGGGGAGTGGTAAGATGAGCCTATTTCCAAAAAAGTGGAGTATCCCTTTAAGACATAACCGACTGTCTTAACGAGGTTAATCACCAAGTCCAGAGTTTTGACATTGTTGTGTGTGTTTAACTGTAAAAAGCAATATAATCCATGAAAAAGAACTTGTGTTACTGGCGAGCTGATTGTGAGGTGGATTTAGGCTTTACTGTATGTGCACGCAGTGAAAAACATCTCTGAAAGTGCGCGAGCATGGGATAGTTTAAAAATTCTTGAATGTTTAAACTAGTAACACTTTTGAATCGACCACATTTCAAAAAACGATTAATCGATCTATTTTTTAATCAAAACATTTACCATGTTGAAAACAGTTGTGCTGCTTAATACTTTTGTGGTACGTAAAAGTCACTTTTGTACAATTTACATGATCCATGCTGAATAAAAGTGATGATTTAAAAGGGAGGGAAGGAAGGAAGGAAGGAAGGAAGGAAGGAAGGAAGAAAGGAAGGAGGGAAGAAAGGAAGGAAGGAAGCGAGGAATGAAGGAAGGAAGGAAGCGTCTAATTTAACTAGTACGGTATCATACCTGCATGGCCACGGGGAAGTCATTTTGTGCTTCTGGAGGGAAGAATACATCCACAGCTTTCTTTGGGAATGGCTGGTTGCCAGTCGGTGGTGTCCCCACTTCAATAATATGAAGCTGCATAGTAAATCATTTAGTAAATTTCATTTTGTGACAGCAAAACACACATCTCAAAGTGCTTCAAAAATGATGCAACAGACGTAAAAGACAAACTAAGAGATAATCAATAATTAGCTCTTGAAAGTAATTAAATTAGGTGAATGCTGTTCAATAATATTTGAAGTGACATGAACATCTGAAACTAAAACTAGCAAGCTGGATGACCTCTTCCTCAAAAACTGCAGTTAACGCCCAAAAAACTGTCCAGACAACTTCCTATTTTTCTTAGACAACCATGTTAGGAATACTGGTACATTTGGTCATTTATGCATCATTGCGGAGTAAAATGTTTCTAGTTAATGCAAATAAATATGATTAAGACATCTGGCAATGCACCTTTCCTCCTGCCTGACCCCGCACAGCAAAACAGAAGAGAGTGGATTCCTCTGTATTCCCCTCCATTTTAAACTGGCCAAAGGCTGCGGCATGACCCTCGATAGGCTGTGACACCTTCCTGTCAACCGAGTACAGCTGCATGGCTCCAACAACTCTGTTTTGCTATAACATGAAATTGAGAGATTGGGAAAAATGCCTTTGATTTAATATCCAACATCTGACTGAAAGAAAAACAAAATGTATTAACTAAAATAATAATAATGTATATAAAATCAATAAATAAATTACAGAAAAAATATGTAATTTTTAAATAATTATTACTTAGATTAAATTATTACTTATTTATATGAAAATGGAAATAATGAACGTAAGAAAAAGAAAACAATATCTCAATGTGAGCATGTGTATGTCTAGAATAGTGTGCATAACTCTAGAACAGAAATCCTGAGTGATTAATTAAAATGATTATGGACACCTGAGCAGAAATGCCAATGAGCAGCAGCCACTTCTGCTTGGCATCGGTGCGGTAGTTGATGATCTGACAGCCTGCCAGGCTGGAATGTCTGTCAAACACTTTGACTGGCTGAGAGTCCCCCTCCATGCTCCAATGATAGACCGCGTTATCGGTCACCAGGGCGACCGTGTTAAGAGAGATCCACTTCCAGAAAGTGACATCATCGGTCATGGTGTGGGCTTTCATCTTGCTCTTCATCTCGATGTTAAAGATCTGAAGGGTTTTGGCAGCTGAGAGGAACAAAAGGAGAAATGTCATTGTAGAAAACATTTGGACTTTTATACACATAAAACCATTTCATTTGATTATAAAGAAATCAGGGTAGAAATATTGTCAGCCATGGCTGGAAGTGCATCAGGCAAGCCCACCATGACAGCTCATTCAGCAGTTAGACAAATGAAGCCAAGCAATCAAAAAGCGAGTGTGGAGAGAATTTGTGAACGGAACACAATTTAGACATCTCAAATTAAACACCGGAGACTGATTTCATCTTAGCACAAGACTGCACATACATTGTGACTGGCGAATAATGTGCGTTATGGGAAAGGAAAACTTGACGGGAACTCACCTGATTAACTTCCAACCGATTATTAACAAAACAAACACTAATCTACGTGATAAATTACTTAGTTCAGGTTCTAGTTAATCTGATCTTTGAGTAGGATTGCAATATAACATACAGATTTTTAAAGTCAACATGAAATGTTTTACTTTTGCAATGTAGTTTTGCGGACAGCTTTTGAGGCAGCCATGGAGGCTGAAGGTGAAGTTCACCAAAAAAATAAAAAATGTAACAATGTAAAATGATTGCATTAACTACAAGCAAACTTTGAGAAGGGTTATGCACAATAGTAACCCAAAATTATGCCTAAATATTTAGGACGTTTCCCCAGGCTCTGTGACGTAGATGTCAATAGAATAATAAAGTTTATTGGATAGAAGTTAATTACTTCTTTACATTTAATAAAATGTATACAAATAACAGGAACAGGATTGTGTATTAAAGGAGTAGTTCACTTTAAAAAAAACTTTTGCTGATAATTTACTCATTCCCATGTCATCTAAGATGTCCATGTCTTTCTTTAAGTTGAAAAGAAATTAAGGTTTTTGATGAAAACATTCCAGGATTTTCTCCATACAATGGACTTCAATGGGAACCAAACGGTTCAAGGTCCAAATGAGTGTTTCAGTGCAGCTTCAAAGGGCTTTAAACGACACCAGACGATGAATAAGGGTCTTATCTAACGAAACGATCGGTCATATAAAAAATAAATAAAGTTTAAGTTTTATAAGCACAAATGGTCGCCTTGCTCTGTTCTGTGATGAGCGTTCGTAACTCTCCTGTTCAAACTCCGTTCATCAAAATGAACAAATCATTTTTCTAAGTCATGACTCGAAGGGTCCTAGATAAGACCCTTATTCATCGTCTGGTGTCGTTTAAAGCCCTTAGAAGCTGAAACTCTCATTTGGACCTTGAACTTGTTGGTTCCCAATGAAATCCATCATATGGAGAAAATCCTGGAATGTTTATTAAAAACATTAATTTATTTTCAGAAACTGAAGAAAGAAAGACAGTGGACATCTTGAATGACATTGGGGTGAGGAAATTATCAGCAAAAGTGAACTACTCTCTTAAGAAGGTAAATTTTTTTTTTACTTCAAACAGCTTGCTGGTCAGATCTATTTTTCTGTGCTGGCATTGCAATAATCTGCAATAAAATGGAAGTAGTGTACTAGTGACAGATCTTTCCTTCCACATCCAAGTGAAACAGATTCTCGAAAAAGATAAATTGGGCTTGGTTCTATCCATTGGTTGATTGCATTTTGACATGTCAGTGTTACACTACACAGAGTAGTCAGATCTGAATGCAAGCTTGCAAGGACAGGGTATAGACAGCCTATGATTAGAAAAATCTAGCTTACATCATCAGAAGGACGTCTTATTTTTACAGAAAAGATCTAATCCAATCAACATTAATTATGCACTAATGAATCATTCATACCAAAATCAATGCATTTTGAAAATAGACTGATTTCATGTCAACTTTAAATTTTCATTAGAATTTGTGTGAGATTGCAGGCTGCTGTGAAGCTGATTGGTGCAGAGGTCAGAATTTACACTATATGCATCAGACGGAAGCAAATGAACATGTTTCAGGCCTGTGTGGATATGATTCCTATAATACAACCTAACATTCATCACATAGCAAGGGTGGTAGCATGAGAATTACAGTGTGAGAAAGGGATAGAAGGGATTTAACACATTTAAGATTGTCTCAACATAATAAGAGAGCAGAAAACAGCACTACAGTCCTAAAGACCCTAAACAGAAGAAAATAACAACAACGTCACAATATAATAATAAATAGGCCTACATGTCAAAGAGCTCAAGTTCTGCTTTTGGACTTAACTCAATACAGAATGTGGTTCTAACCTAGCTCTAAACTAGAAGCCTTAATTGGTTCATATGATTGAAAAACAAATCAGATTTAAAAATATCCCAAATTTGGAGAGACAGACCTGAAGATCAGCAAATCAGATTGATATGCAATGTGAAAAAAGTGATCATTTAGTTTAAATATGATCATTTCATATTTAAACTCTGTGATCATTTCAGTTTAAATATGGCTCAGGAAATGTGCTGGTTGATCATACAGGATATTGTGAACCCAAAATAGGCTAATAAAATGGTTTGCAGCCACTAACAAGCAATCAATTTAAAGCTAATCTAATTTGAAATGGAAACTGACTGTTTTGGCTCTCAAATGGCACGCCATTTACTGCTCTTTTTTCCTCTATTGTGAAGTAAAAGCAAACAGGTTTGATGCAACGAAAACGTTTCAAGCAGAACATTTTATTTATTATGCTGTTTTACCAATTAACTTCACTTAATGTATCAGTTACGGTTTATAAAACGCTAAGAATTAGAGATATGACTATGAAATAGCCATTTGCAAAGCATGACAACTCTCAACTCTAAAGCTAGGCTCTAGTGCTAAAAGCTATTGATATTTATTCATAGCTATAGATATGTCAACCATGACACTGATACAGTGTTAGTCACACAATTGCTACCTAAACACAAGCTGCATAGTGTGATTAAAACCTAATGGACTATGAACTACCACAAGAACCATAAAACTAGGAGGCTACCTTTACCCCGCTTCATTATATGGACTTAAGACATTTGATGTTAAGATTACATAGTGAGGGTGGAGGAAAGGACTCAATATGGCAAGCATTTAAAAAAGAAATGTAATAATTGAAATTAAATAAACAGAAAAGCACATTTATGCCCAACAATATTTCAGACCCCAGGAAGAGAAACTGGATTACGTATGTCTACAGAAATCAACATGATGTGAAAATTCAAGCTATGAATTTTGTGAAAGTCAAATCCTGTTTAGCCGAATTGGGTTAATTATGGTGTATATTGTTGGCTAAACAGTCTTTATCTATGTAAACATTATCAGAGAGATGCCACATGTTTGCTTTCCACACGACTTGAATTTGCATGGAGCCCAAGTCCGAACTTTGATGCATACCTCTCCTATTAACAACGGCAATATTGTTGATTTTTAAACTGCTGTTGCTCTCATAACACTCACTGCAAAATATTTTAATTTCTAAAGTGTCATGGTAATGTAAGAGGATGGACAGGAACAATGTGTATATGCATATCCTAAAATCTTATTTAATACATTTTCTGGCTTGAAGTGGAGGCTCTAGAAACACCTACACAAGGTTAAGCAATGAGGCCAAACAACTCTACATGACTGTTCATTGTAGAAACAGGATTAGAACTTTTCACAAAATCATTGTACTAAAATATTAACTCACCGTCTGCATACACATGAGAAAGCAGCAACAAAAAAGGAAACAAAACAAAAAGACAAAGCAATTATGGCTGCATGACAAAAAATACACAACATATCATGTTACTGTAGGCTAAGATGTAGACTACAATGAGGAGAATGCAAAAACATTTGCTCCAGAAATTGTTCTAATATTGTTCTAATAATTCTGCGTTAATGAATGAAACTAAGAAAACGACACAGCTAAGTTGTAGTTTAAAAAACACAATTGGTTTGCATCAGTTCTATGATTCAGTTTAGCTAAAAATGCAATAGTCATTACAATTAGATCAATATGTGGCTCTAATAATCTATATCTCCTACCTTTAAGTGCAATGACTTTGCTCGCAGGGTTCATGATGGCGCTGTCTGCAGAGATGGGCCTGCGGATGGGGTGTTTGGGTCCGCCATGTCAATGATCACCACCTGTGCCTGTTCTCCGACCTTCTCCGGATACAGATGAATTTATCCGATTCCATCGTCAGGGTGCTGAACCCGATGTTGGCCGGGTTAATCCCCAAATTTTGGAGCTAGGAAAATAAAATTTTATTTGTTTAAATTTGATTGAAAACATTATTCACAAACAGTTATAATCATATATATATATATATATATATATATATATATATAAATTGTGTTAGTGATTACAATTCCCATTTTAAAAGTGGATACGAACAAGACCATGTCCTTTTCAAGAGCCATGCATGAAATCACACATTGGGATTATCTTATCTTATATCATATTTCACTCTGACCATGTGAATTATTATAAGAATTGATCTTTAAGGAAAAATCAATGACTGTGTACTCAACAATACTGATTGAAATGGAATCCAGGTATCATTTATAAGGAGCACAACCACACCAATGAGTCACAACGAAAAATAAATTTGTTCCAAATGTAAAAGTGCTTTTGTAATCACAAAATTTCAGCAGTAGTGGTGTCTTTTGTAGCTTTTGAGATTAACAATAATTTCTCACACACAAAAAAAGCCATAGGACCAGAAAAACCTCCCTTTCCCCACTCCACAAAGCCAAACACATGGATTCACTGTCTAAAAAGGCCTTGAGGAATTTATCTCAGGAACACACAGAACAAATACAAGAAACAGATACATTGGTTAACCAAGTTACCTTACTATTACAGTGACATTTTTTAATTTGACTGTAAAATCATCCAATTTATGTTTTTTGCACATAAAAACTTTGAATGAATGTATAATTTACAGAGAAACAGTAAAGGGAAATTCACAGGAAAACTGTTGCAAATCGTAAGTCACTAACGGGTAGAGTCTGACCGATAAAGGATTTTGAAGGCCGATACCGATAAAAATTTTCTGATATATCGGCCAATATTTTTTTTTTTTTACAAAACATTAACAGATTTCTCTGCCATTAGTTATTTGTAGCCATTTATGAGTTTTAACTAAAATAATATGATAATGCATTTTAAAAAAATAAACTTGTTTCTTTTGTCACAACAGAACAGACTGATGATAGTGGCATTAGCTAGCTTTGTGGTTAGCAGCTAGTCTATGATGAGCCATAATTTAGCAAAGGATAACATCATACTGCAAATTGTAAAACATACATTTTCAATATAACAGGCCAAGGAGAGATGATACGTCTCATTGCTATAACTGTCACGCGCTATTAAATAAATACTTCAGTCACATTGTCAAAAGTTAAAAAGGACAGTCAGTCAATTACACTGTAACAACGTTAACGCTACTATTACTAGCTAATTCCGCTTCACTCACGGCTAATTTAACAGCAGCAAAACTGGACATGATAGTCACAAATTCTGTCCTGCTTATTTGATTTAAGAGAACTGATGGGAATGTTCTTTTAATTGTTATTCAAGAAATGTATGTCTCGTGACCAACTCATCAAGTGTTGTCAACAGGGACGGTGTAGAGTACCCTCTGTTGGACAAACTATACAACTCCAACACTCATGACATGGTTGAAGCATGTTTCATCCATTTTTATTTTATTTTTGAAATATTCATTTATCGGTCATTATAACTGCCGATACCGATAGTTTGGAAAATGCCTAATATCGGCCGATAATATCGGCCTGCCGAATAAATCGGTCTGGCCTACTAACGGGCTAACCTTTTTACAGACATAGCTACGCATCTGGAAAGATCAGAAGAGAGACAAAAATACTTTAAGAGCACTTGAACATCCACAGTTATCCTCAATTACCTCAGATACAAAAACAGCAGGTTAGATTTTTTTTTTGGCACAAGCCGCTCAACAGATAAAGCAAGACAACATCAAATAAAATCGAACACTTGCATATCTTGATGATTATATAGACCTTTCACCAAATAAAAGCACATAATAGTTAAGGTTAAGTAATCACGTTTTAATTTCAGCTTTTAAAGGTTTACGGCCAATGGTTTTAATTTGATCAGATATCAAGTGGCATGTCGACCAATAACCTTTCTTCTAGGGCCACAAAGGGAACACACCAGGTAATAGTCATCTTTGATAAGAAAATCATATCCGCTAACGAAACGAAGGGGTTTCAAGCCATTAAAGAGTCTCAGGTCTTAACTAATAGAACTAAACCAACCGTGACGAGACTCTGGGCATCAGTCAATTAGATACAAGAATAAAAAAGTCAGTGGGATGCCACCACACCAGCTGCCTTAGAAGTCTGAGTCACCAAAGGCTCGGTCAGAAAGACTGACCCTGAAATCGATGGAGAATAAGATCTGCACTTGCACACTGAGAAACGGTGTGATTCTGCAAACTAATAAATGCTGATCTTTTCTTGTAAATTAAGTCTAATTCTAACTTGTCTGTCTCAGACAGCATGATTCACACCATGTGACTAAGCACCACATGTAGACGAGAAAATGCAGAGACATCAAATCTGAAGAGACTTACGTTTGAAATGGGTTCAGAGAGGAGCAGAGGAGGATTTAGTGTAGGAGACATCTGGACTTCAGGCATTTTCAACTAAACTGACAGCTGGTTCTGAAACGACTCTTCTAATACCAAGTCAGATGGCCAAAAAGGTGAAGTTGTAACTATTTCTGATGAGCAGCCAAAACCCAGCCTTGGTTTTATCAGCCGCCAGACACATCTTGAATACCAGTGAGCTCAAACAGAGGTGGCAGTTGAGTTTGAGACACGCCAATCACGATTCTAATGTCCGCAACCGTGCACCAGCTGCCGGCACATTGAATTACGGAGATCAGAGCTGACAGCTGGACACACAGGGATGAGAATCCGTGGTCTTATGTAACATCACTTACAGCATTCAACGAAAAACTGTGACACAAATGAACCGTGACGCTGTACAGGAGAGTACCTGTGACATTAAAAAAGCTTTTAATGGTTGGTGTTTAGTAGTTACTTGCCAATTGTGCCGGGATGCTCCCAAGACTATTTGTTTTGTCTAAAATCCACTTAGCCTATGTTTTTGCTTTGCATTTTGAGCTAATGACAGCCTGAATTCAATATGACTTGAAAGTACAAGGACAAATTTTAAGGATACATTATTATAAATGCAATATTATTTAGTAGTTATGCGACTACAAAGTCTATTATATGGCTTTGGAAAACTTGGAATATAGTGTGATTTGACTGAGCTACATTTGAGGTGGCTTTTGGGAGCTTTGACAGCCCCTTATCCCAACCAACTTTTGAATTATATGGAATAAAACTGAGTGAACATAAACCAGAACTTCTCCTTTTGTGTTTTACAGAAGAACGAACGTCATGTCATAGGGGTTTAAGAAATCATGAGGGCGAGTAAACAATATTTTTCATTTTTGCCTGAACATACCCAAATTACAAGGGCCTTGCATATCTAATACAGTGGATGTACACAAAACAAACCTTACTGACTGATAATTATTGTGAAGGGCAGCAAAGACTTGGAGTTTTGTTCTTTAAGTTGACAAATACTAAATTACTAAGTAAATATAAACAAATACTAGTGTTGAGTACTAGTTAGCCAGCACTGAAATGCTGTGTCTGTCCAAAGAACAGGAAATACATTTTCTAGGAAGAGCTCAACTGAATTAGCAGCAACATTTATCATTGGGTAACGGACGCAGACACACCCGAAGCAACACCCACATTCCTTTGTCATGTGGCACAGAAAGCCACATCATCACTAGCTACTAAGCAAGGAAAAATTAAATGAAAAGCATGAATATATATATATATATATATATATATATATATATATATATATATATATCAAAATAACAGCTTTTATCTGAAATGGAAAGCTTTTGTTACATTAAACACTACCCTTTAAAAAGTTTGGGGTCAGTAAGAATTTGTATTTTATTTTTGGGGGAAAATAAATAAGAAATCAATACTTCTATTCATCAAGGATGAGTTACATTGATGAAAAGTTAAAATAAAGACATTTATAATGTTAGAAAAGATTCTAATTAAATAAATGCTGTTCTTTGAACTTTCTATTCATCAACGAATCCTGAAATAAAAATGTAAAAAACTGTTTTCAACATGGATAATAATCATACATGTTTTTGGAGCATAAAATCATCATATTAGAGTGATTTGTGAAGGATCACGTGACACTGAAGACTGGAGTAATGATGCTGAAAATTCAGCTTTTTTTCAGAGGAATAAATTACATTTTAATATATATTAACATAAAAAAGTCATTTTAAATTGTCATAATATTTCACAATATTACTGTGTTTTTTGTGTATTTTTTATCAAAAAATTGCAGCCTTGGTGAGCAGAAGAGACTTCTTTTAAAAACATAAAAAATCTTACCGATCTTAAACTTTTGACCAGTAGTGCATATATTAAATAAGCTATTTCCATGGCAATTAAAAATTAGGTTCAAATGATTATTACATATATTTAAAAAAAGAGACAAGGGATAAACAGACATAATTTAAAGAAATATAAAAATAATTTACATGCTAAAATAATAAAATAAAAAAATATTGCTACTGTGAGAACTGTAGCCTGCTCATGCACATTTCTGTGACCTTTCTTACTGCATCTCAAAGATGACATCAAACATTGTGACATCACTGCTGAGCAGGCGGTGCTGATTGGCTGAGGGGAAACTCTGCCATTCCAAGCTCTCATAACGCAATGAGAAACTGTGAAGCAAACATAAGTGAAAGAGCACTCTCTGCTGTAGCGTCAGCCTTAGGCCAAGTGTGATTCATCCACAGCATGTACCTGCTGTTTGCTTCAGTGTCGTCACAGACATGCCCAGAAACTAACCCTCTTTCCCATTAGGTAGTTCATCACTGTTCAGCCTCCAAGAACATGCTGCGTAGCTCGAGAAACGGCTATTAGAAAATAACTGGCCAGCCTCATCCACAGAAATCTCTGTTCTGTGCAAAAGGGATGCGATATTGATTTTATCCTGGCAAGGAATTTAAATCAATAATTGCTAGGTGGCACAAGGAAAGCTTCTCTTTTTGTACCAGAAATAATTCAGTTGAGAGAAAGATATTGAAGGTGTTAAAACATTAAGTCAGATATGAGCAGGACATACACTACACTGTAAAAATGAATGTGTATCTAATCAATAGAGTTGTGGCAACAGATTACAACCAATATTATTATTTAAATTTAACAAATTAGAATTGAGTAATAATTCATCAAATTATTCCTTAAAAGTTAACCATTTAAAATGAGTAAAGTTTACATCAAAAAAATGTCTCACTAAGCTAACAGACAGACGTCAAAAATTAAGAACTATTTATTTAATATTGCCAACATTGAAGACACCTGATGTTAACAAGCAGAATCACTGAAGGAGAAAAGCATAGCCTAATTTTAAAACAAACCCAAAACAAACACCGATCACCATAATGGTGACTTAAATTTATGTTTTTTGGTTTTTGTTGTAAGTTTTACTCATTTTAAATGGTTAACTTTTAAGGAATTAATTTTATGAATTATTACTCAATTCTAATTTGTTGCATTTAATTAATAATATTGCTTGTAATCTGTTGCCACAATTTTTTTTATTATTAGATAAAGCATATTCATTTTTACAGTGTACAGATGCAAAGTGTGGACATGCATTCTCATTGTTTATTAATTCCTAGAATAATAGACTATTCTTTGTTCTTGTATCCAACTTGACAATGAAAAATAAAGCATTAGCGCATAAACTTTTCAAATGATTAGATGAAATTTCAATCAAGTGTCCAAACTTTTCAGTGTGCAGTTTGTAGAGCATGGTAAACTCGTATAGTTGGCAATGGCTTGTGTTCATTGACAGACACTGTAGCAAACTAAATGGAATTTAAGCGTTTTTTTAAAGCACTGACAATCTCTTCCTCTCTGCTGGTGTATACTTGACTTCCCATTTTAGACTGTTTATTTTACAGTGGTTAGATAAAGATCAGTACAGTGAACTTCACAAGTGAGTTAGCAATCTAAAGGAACAGACGTTAGACGAATTATGCTTACTAAGAAAGCTTGTATATCGAGATTTCTTCACAAAAAAAAAATCAGATGCAAAGTGAGATGCATTTTTCTATGTGAACAATATATTTGGCCTAAGTAACATGGCAAGTGTGCATCCAGCTACACCTACATTGAGCTAACTTGCATAATGGTCCCATTAGGACATTAAACTTGCCTCCCTGCTGGCATTTTCACTGGCCATCACCAGTGTGGCATTCCACATTAAACCTTAAAGGGATAGTTCACCCAAAAATGAAACTTCTGTCATAATTTACTCACTCTCATGTTGTTCCAAACCTGTATGAATTTCTTTCTTCTGCTGAACACAAAAGAAGATATTTTGAGGAATATGGGTAACCAGACAGGCCCAAGCACCCATTGACTCCCATAGTAGGAAAAAATACTATGGAAGTCAATGGGGCCAATCAACTGTTTGGTTACAGACATTCTTCAAAATATAATCTTTTGTGTTCAGCAGAAATAAGAAATTCACACAGGTTCGAAAACAACTTGAGGTTGAGTAAATTATGACAGAATTTTCATTTTAGGGTGAACTATCCCTTTAAGAACAAGCACAGACACTTGACTTGACAAGGTTAACTTGAGCGGTCGCTCTGTTAAGCTGACCTAGAGTACTTTTGAAGTGTTCATGCTTTTAGCACATTTTGATGGCCGAGCTTTGCTTTCACAAATCAGGGCAAGTAAGAGAAACGTGTAAAACTTGAAGTGTCAAGAGCTTCTTTGGGTTTCAGCACGCCGTTTAAAATAATGACTTTTTAAAGCTGTCAGCACATTTTTTCCTCCAACCTCCTGTACTAATTTAACCCCTTCCTTCACCATCCAGGGAAATATGGCGCCTTGCTCAGCACAAACCCCTTGTGCCTTATGATAGCAGGAGGCTCGGGGAAGGATACACAATATGCTGAGGCTTGCACAACACTGCCATCGTCCTCCATAACAGGAAGCTGGGACCCATTGTGTAGAAAGCTAAATCAACATATTAAGAGCTGTGACCATATGACCAAAGGTGACATGTGACCAGCCAAGCAGGTTCAGTGTGAACAGCAGAGCGGGAAAGGTAATAGAAGGGATGAATCCTCTCCGCAATGAAATCCGAGTTCAGCCAGTGCGGAGCAGTTCAAAGTGGATAATGGATCTCCAGCTACATGAGACAGTCATGTGTGATCAGCAGGGTAGAGATCAAAGATCAAATGCATTCACAAGGCTTTAAGGTAACGTATTAAACAGCATCACATAAAACACACAAAATCCCTCAGAGGATCACCTGACTGGCCCCAGTATAATGCTTATATTACTCTTAAAACCAGAGTAATTCACTCAAGTGATCTGTATTAAAATCAATGCACTACAGGTTCTGAGAAACAACTATATGCTAACTTTCTGCACTGATAAGCAGTGCTAATGTGCATGGCCATGCATTTAGCATACAATGAATTAAGGATTTTATACATTGCATTCGATTGAAATGGTCATTGGATGGGTTCGTTTGCATTGCTTAGGTAAGGCAATTGCAAAGAGATAAGTCTAAGAACATCTAACGTATAGAGCTACTGCCCTTGTATTAATGAAATTATCTGGTAATAAACTAAGTTCGCATTTAAACTAGAGCCCGTCCGATATATCAGCATGCCGATATTATCGGCCAATATTTGGCATTTTCCAAACTATCGGTATCGGCATTTATAATGGCTGATTAATTAATATTTTAAAAATGCGGATGCAGTGATTCATGTAAGGGTGGCACAACTGGCACTGCCAATAAAACACCTGAAAGCTGTCACAAAGAGCTGGCAAACGTAATGATTATTACAGTGACACTATTGATATATTTATTGAGTTATGTTTTATATAACATGACTAAATTAATATACAAAGTTGTTAGTGAAGTTTATGCAACAGTATTTAGAATTTAATATAACGTGCAATGCAAACTAGTTTGGTTACAGCTCAAATGTATTCTCATACGAATACTATTATTCACCCTGTCCTCCATTACATTTCTTGTCACAGATACACAAGTGTTTGATCACCATTTGAGTGATCATTGCAAAACGTTTCTATACTTTTTCTGTTTATACTGTGTATTCTATATACAGTACCCATCTAAAGTTTGTACACACCAATAGGAACCAACATACCAATATTATAGTGTTACTATAATACACATAAATAAGCTTTCTACTGTATTATAATATATACACAAATAATATCGGTATTTTACTCCCTATTATCATTCGGTATTAAATTTGGTCTTGAAGCCCATTTCTGATATGTTGTCTATATCTGATTTTTTTGAAGACCAGCTTACATCTTTAAAAAAGTGAGTGGACACATATCCGATTTCTGCATTTAGCACTATGCACTTGGCGAAAAAACCCAAGGTAGACATACTAACGCAAAAAAGCTTAGGCCAGAAAGGGAGTAAAAATGGCAAAATTTGCAATGGACGCAGACGAAATAATACCACTTATTGCTTTCCACACCATCTTAAAAAAATGACACAAATGCATGTGTCCGATTTATATCAGATTGATATTTAGTGCTGGGCAAATATTACTTGTGAATAATCACGCATATATGTGTGTTATTTATATAATTTGTATATGATAGAAATAATGTATAAATATATTTACAGTATATTCATTAAAATATTGCTTAAATACATACATGCATGTCTGTGTATTTATATATGTACAAAATAATTATTCGCAGTACACACACACATATTTATGTAAACAAAAACTTTCATTTTGGATGCGATTAATCATTACCCAGCACTAATTTTCACATATGGATGAGGCACATATGGATGAGGCCGATTGGAGGATATCAGAAGACACAAATTTGGAATTGGGTCACTTGAATCATGCAATGATTATGTAAATGAGGCCTCAATGATTATTTATACGAAAAATGTCAATGACTAGACATCAGTTCAGCAAACATGAACATACCAATCATTATACCTTCATTATAACTTCTGCACCTCAGATTTCACTGAAATAAGCAGCTCTACGATTCGGGATTACACCAGTACGCTTTGCCTTTATGAAACTGATCCTATTCCTACTGACTCCAGTTGTACTCATACCATTTGCTGGCACTTCACTGGAAAAGTGCTGTTCCACATTTGCATTTCATGAAGTGAAAATACCACCTGAGGATCTTTTTGGTCCATTATGCTCTTTGCTTCTTTTTTTACACTACTCGCCTTGCAATCAGTATCCCAAAATCTGTCAAAATTTGACAGGATCTATAGAATGGCATGTATTTAAATCTGTCAGGCCGGAATCAAAATCCTGTTTAGTGCCAGTTGGATACTACAACTGCATTTGGGAATTAAATAATCAGTCAATAGCCAAAGTTTGCTACATTAATGACATCTAGTCATATCTAAACGGTGGTTCTCATCCAAAATAAGCTGTGATGTGGGCCAGACCTACACAAAACTATGACAAATGTCACACACTGACTGTTACAAGCCTGACACTGTGCAAGAATGATGTTAAATAATATCTAATTGATGTAGCAGTAGGACTGTTGGTCATATGACCTATGTCAAGGACACGGAAGCAACAATACATTTAAAAAACACCAAAATACTGTACACCCAAAACGAGACAATGGGGTAAGTATTATTGGTGACCAAAATTAGTTACACCAATTAACTGACTGAGACTAAGGGACTGACAGCCTCAACTGAGATAGTATAAACAGATAAGAAGTGACAGCAATGCAATATATGAGTTTATTGCAAATAATAGACGGTTGCAGAGGCATCATGGGACCACACACACGTCTATAGGTGGGGCATTTAACACCTGCTACCAGGTATTCTCGAAACCTCAAACAAAAAGCTGTCATATTACATTATAATAGGCCAGAGAACCATGTATAAAACAAGACGGAATCTCTTCTATCATATACAGTGATTGGTTTCAACAAATACAAGAATCTGTTTATTCCAAGTTTTCCTGACTAGATTATATATTACATATATATATACACACACACACACAAACGAGGACACAACCAGAGGCCAAGACAACTGACCAGTGTAGATAAGCCCTGTGACAGCAAATCTCAATACAATCACTTTTTATTCTTCCTGCCATAAATCATTTCCAAGATACGTTTTAGTTTCAATACAATACATTCGACAAAATTTGCCAAACCCCTCTGAATGTTCGAAGAATTATGACCATAAAGGCTCTCAGGGAAGACAGATCACTATATTGATTGTGTGTGTGTGTGTGTCACAGCCAGCATTTAATATTCAGCTGGATAACACCGACCGTAGCTAAGCTAACGTTAACTCCCCTGCTACTTACTACAGCTACTGGTGGGAGGTCATATTCATCAGGGAATGGGTTACTACGTCTGTTATTAAAAATAAAAAACCCTGACGTGTTTACTATAATCGTATGATAAGATAAATGAGACCCTCATTTGAAGATATTTCAAAGTCCTTACCTGCAGGTGCTCCTGGAATCTGATGGGTAGATTTCGAGCCATGATGATGGTGGTTTCTCTTCGCTTGCCTCTCTAATTCCTGCTATTATTTCTGCCTAATCTAAACTACTCCAGAGCCGAGAATGAATGGAGGTGGTCTTGTGTATTTTGGGGGGGCAGATGAACCGGGAATGTGTTAGGTTTCTCAAGTCGCCCGTTGAATGTAAATGAGGCGCTTCAACTCCAGAATGTCAACCGCCGCTGAGAGGAACTCTAGAAACCTGCAATGGCGGCGGAACCCGTCCGGTGGAGAAACGCACCGGAAAGAGACGTAGATCTCAATGGAGGCGGAGGGATACGAGCACTGCGGAGAAGAGAGATTTTAGTTTGTTTGACAAAAAAATGTTAGTAAGATACGCGAAGGGATATTGTGATTGTGTTATAAATATTTTCCTTAACACAGGAGAACTTAATGATATAAGTTTGAGCGATAAGGCTGAGGGTACTAGTTCTTTGCGAATCGCCCTTTGCTTTTTTGCCACATCATTCGTCCTCGTGAATTGACGTCAGTTCCGATATTATTTCTTATGTTTTATTTGTATATTACAGTCAGGGGCGTTTCTAGGCTTTCATCAGTGCTGGGGAACGGTAGCCTACTTAAAGTGCTTGCGTGTATTTCGTTATGTTTTGGTAGGAAAATACAGAACAGAGTCGTTTTCAATGCAGGTGTTGAACTGTATAAGATATTCTTCATCGCAGGCCATTTAACAATGATTTATTTGCAGGTTTGTAAAAAAATTGCTATTTGTGTTCAACGTATCTCATATTTTGCTGAGTGAAAACCCCACTCCGAACGATTCAGTGTACGAGATATGTCCGAATCATTCAAACGATTCAAACTGAATCTCGCGCTGTTTCTGTTTGCCGAACGATTTGACCGAATAATAGAAAGAACCGACTCCGAGAACCGAGAATTTGCTAATCGGGTGGCGCTAGTTTTGGAAAATAAGGTTGTCGAACATGTTTTATTTACTTGACTGCCAAGATTATATTTATTATTTGTAATATTTGTTTTTGCAAGTGTAAGCATATTAAAGCATTTTATTAGTTCAAATACTGAATCAATTATTTGAAAAAGGCGCACATTAAATATAATCACACACAATTGTTCATTAATCTATCATAAATGTGCATATGTAATGTACTTCTAATAAAGCACAAATTAACTATACACTGTGACAGCAAACAGTTTTCCCAAACACCTGGTGCATATTGGATGCACACTATTGTAATGTGTAACATACAAGGGTGTGAGAAAACGATAATGAGCTGGGACTGATAGCCATGAATTATAGCCATTTCCTCTTCAACTTGGCCAGAGTTTGTGAACTTAGCTTGCTCAGAGAGGAAGGTGTGGCCAGCATAGTGAACTTGTAGATCTGAGTCGTTAAACACATCTGCATTACTTGTGTCCATGTAAAATTCCATACACTACAAAATAAAGTAGTAATGCTTGATAAAACGAGCTTAAAATAGTCAAGTGTTATAAAACAATACTGCAGTTCTATTGCTACTAGAAAACAAGTTAAAGATATTGTACACCTAGACCTTGCTGCCTGTTCCCTATTTAAATTCTATTTCGTACTGCCACCTAGTGTTTTTCTAACAAAACTACAAAAACAATTAGATCAAATAAACAAAACCATTTTATATTACTTGAAAATGTTTTTTAATGTTATACATAATTTAAGTGGTCTATGCAATACATAATACTTAACTGTGAATAAATAAAACATTTGGTCACTGAAACTATCACAAAAAAACATGATTTAAAGTGTTATTCAAATGATCCCATATAACAAATACAGCACATATTTCATTATTAAAATTGAAATACTAGAAATATTACTAATCCAATACGTGCGAAGTTTACCGTATACATGTTTTATTACAAATAATCTAAAGTGCAAACAGTTACTGTTATCTTTCTTTAAAAAATAGACCAGTCACAAATTCAAAAAACAGTGACAGAACTACAAAAATACACTTAAAAAATTTGGTCAGTCATCTTAGTGGTAACTTCAAAAAACACTTTTAAATGGAACACCCTCACATTGACATCGATGAACTAACATACTGTAGTAACAGTGGTCACTGAAGTTGGTGTACAAAGTTGGAAGGGCTGCCCCAGTAGCCATGCTTGCTGCGGTAACCCTGTTGGACCCAGCTGTGCGGTTTAAAGGAATGGTTGGGTCTGCAAGGGGGCGGATCATGTAGTGTGGCCGCTGAGGGTAATGCCCTTTCCCTAGGCCGAATTTCTTTCTTGGTGCAGGATTCCATTCTGGGGCACTGGCATATACAAGCTTTACAAAAAGAAAAGAGATGACAAGAGATTGATTGACCAGAAACAATGGATACTATGCATGTGCACTGATAAAAGGGAAATTTCATTTAAAAAAAAAAAAAATCATAATAGAAATAAAAATATTTCTTAGTTTCTGCATGTGCTAATTTTTATTTGGTAAAATGTTTGAGTTTTATTAAAATTAACCATTGGTCATTCAGGATCATGCATTTAGATCATGATAACCACAGATACCCGGCATAGCCAACAGCACCTCACTATCATGGCAAAATGTACCTTTATGTAACAAAATGTTCACTGTTCATCAGTGCTGTTTCATCTGCCTTTAAACTGGTTTAAATCAATAAGACATTTGTGTTCTTTGCTGAATTCAAGCACTTCTCACTGGATCTCGTGACCGAGGTCTCAGTGAGCTCGCGCTGTCGCTGCCGTTTGGACTTAGAGCCGAGACGGATAAACAGTTCCATGAGGCGCGTGCGCAGTTCAAATGAGTTTCATTCCGCTTTTGGCGCTATAAACATTATTCGAACTCTTGACATCGTTTTATCAAGAAAAAATATCACGATAACTATCGTTATTCGTTTTAACGCCCAGCCCTAACTGGTGCCTATGGCAATCAAGGCAATACAAATACATTTAAAGATATTGTACCTGGTATGGAGAGTGGTTGTAGAGAGGTGGGTTGTACTGGAGCTCTCTGCAGGTGGTGTCCTCATCTGAGGAAGATCCGGAGTGGTAATCCGACGTTACCCTCTCACACAGCGCTCGTCACTTTCTTTGTCACGTCCTCTTTATCATCATCGTAATCACTCGAGAAGGTGGCCACAGTGAATCCATGATTCCTTCTCGCCATACCTGCAGCCATTTCAGAAGTAAAGATTTATTTCATATTTAAGCAACACACAGTGCAGCTGTAAATAAGTTCGAAAAACTCACCTACAGCACACCTCTCCCGGGATCGACCCAAAGCGTGAGTTCCTTAGGCACGCCAAGGTCTTTATACTGCACTCCACTCTCAGCACATGCTCGGAGCAATTCAGCATCTTCTTTATGGAAGCGGTTCACTCTGATGCACCTGCACAGTATACATTTATAGCTCATTTTAACATGTGAAGCATCACATGCATCCTGAACTCATGACTAGATGAGAACAGACTGCTGTACCTGAATGCTTGGCCCTTGCTGGGTCTGTTGGATACCAATGACCCTTGTACTTCTCCTGTAGTGCTACAGTTAACCGCTCCACAAACAGGTCCAACTTGTCTGCTTCCAACTTCTCAGCCTTCTTTATCAACCGCTTTCAAGAAAAACACCACCGCGGCTATTTCTTTCTTCATCGTTAGCTGTTCAGCTGAAATTCAGGTCCAACTTCTGTGAATGTAAATACAGACTTAATTAAATATTAATACCACAACACCACCCTGTGATAAGGCATTGTATTTATTACAGTATTAATTAAATAATAAAACAATGAAAAAAAATCAACACAAACCATTTTAGTATTATTACTACAAATTATAATAAATAAAAACATTTTTAAAAATGAATGAATAAATAAGGGATGAAAGATTTTTTGGTACAGCTTCCTTTTTACAGTCCAGTTACCCATGTAAATACTATGTACTTGATTTTAGTAACTACAATTACTGGGTAATAACTAATACTAACCCTGAACCTACCCCTAAACCTACCCCTGTTCCATGTACTTACCTTATATTAGCCAGTACTTTCTAGGTAAGTACACTGTAAGTACCCTGTAAATACTGTACTGTAAGGGAAGCGGTACCGATTCTTCTTCCCAATAGCAGACTTCAATTACTGGTCAGGTTTCTTTCTAAACCATCAACATCAATCTACGCATGTACCTAAAACATAAGCTCCTAAGATGATGGCTATATACGAGAGAGAAAGCAAGAGATTAACACAAAGCTGCGCGGTAAAACGGCGGGACACAACAGCAGGATAGCGCGCTAATACATCACGACCGTTTGAAAAACAAAACCATGACAGAAATGATGACTCAATAGCATCACCTCAATCTTATTTTTCAGACTGAATTACATTTTCAGAATTATTGTATTAAATTCCCGAGTTGTAGCTTTAAGTCAAATATTATCCAGACACTAGAAATAACAAACGTCATATTTAAAAAAATATATAATATGTTTAAAATAGAACGTATTTTAAATACTAAAGCTTGTTTTCCCGGTAGTTTCCCAACTGGACTTCAAAAAGTAACACGAGCTAACGGCAGCGGTCTTTTTTTAAACGTCATATTAAAACTATACTCATTACATTCTTATTAGCAGCTAAATATTGAAATTATTATTCCAAACTGAATCCAGATGACGTTATCTGTAGCCTAGCCGAGGTTAACGTGGCCTCGATTTCATTTTCAGTTGGCTTTTCTGACAGTTATCCTTTAAAAACATTAATTTCAAATTAGTTTATGTGATATTTGGAGCTTATAAACATTTTACTTCATGCGAGTTCGCTACAAACAGATACTGACCGTGTTTTCCTTTCATCCACATGTGGCCAACTCCTGCTGCCCGCCTGGCTGGCTCCCGCACAACACACTTCCAGATCTGCTACGCGCGAATACGTGTGACGTGACGTTGTATTGTGCGCATGCTTACAGGAAATGATTCATGAGTCGATTCTTTTGATTCACGAAACGAATTATTCAATCATAAATTGGCAGAGCTATGGTAAATAGATGCAGGCCAGGGTGGAAGTTTCTTTCTTCTTACACTAATCGAACAAAGTAATCAAATGAATTAAAATAAGCAGGCCTATGCCATATTTCAGATTTTTTTTTAAGGTAGGACTACGGAAATGATCAAGTAAAGTCTGGTATCCTCCTGTGGGCAGTTTTATAAAAATGGACAATGGCGCCATCTAGCTTACAAAATTGTGTTTGATGAACTGATAAACTCGTGAACTTGTGACAGGGTCTCTGTGTTGTGAACATTTGACCTGTCCGTTTAGAATGACTATATAATTTCAACATGTGGAACACATGGAAATATCTATATTAGGTATCCACTGCTGTCATAATGAAGGTGCTAAACTGTGTGGCACGTCAACAGGAAATACCTCAGGATGTAGCTACTCTCACCTCACTTCACACACTTCATTATCACAAGGACAGAATATTGCAACCTGGATTGTAAGGAATTTACTAGAACTAAAAACACCATGCAGGACTTTGTGTAGGGTTATTGAATTAAGTCAAGTCACCTTTATTTATATAGAGATTTTTACAATATTGTATCAAAGCAGCTTCACAGTGATACCATAAAAATAATACAACAAAGTTTGTTTCTAGAAGAAAATTGCACCCTGGCCCACCTTAGGTAAGGCAGATCAATAATACTGTTAAAAATTTAATTAAATGTCCCCAATTAAGCAGGCCAAGTCAAGGAACCAAAACTCAAATCAGGTCACAAAATGGAGAAAAAAGCCTTTATGTCTATGATTCAGGCAGCATTACAGGTCAGAAGTCAGAATGCAACAGAATATTTATCAGAATTAAAAGAAAATGGACATAAGAACGGTGGTTTTGAAGCTTCATACGTTTTCAGACATAGTGAAATTTAGTGATTTCATTGACAACTTGCTAAAACTGTCTAAAAACTTGCTCCACCCAGATAAAATGCAGATTGACCAATATTGCTTGAGAATAAAAAATAAAATAAAAAATAAAATAAATGACATGCAAAGTGGATGTAAGTCATATGGGAAAAAGTGCAAAAAGCAGTACGCGTGACAAATAAAGAATGAACAATTTAATAATGAATTGTTTAAACAGGTTGCATCAACACAGGAAAGAAAACTGCACTCAGCAAACCATTTCATTTTGTTCTTAAAGTGCTGAAGCTGCAAATAACCTCATGGCCTCAAGGTCAAAACGGGGTGTTTACAGAAATAAAAAATCGTAGAAATATAAATCACATGCACAAGTTGGTGTCTGTTAAGTGAATGATATAGATGTGGATCAGTATCAATCATAGTAAAATTCAGTGTTTATTGTGGAGATGAGTGGACTCCCACAGGGCTGCATGGAACTGGATGATGGTCACCCAGTGTTGAATACAATGCCTCACAATGAAGGTTAGTGTAGAGGACAGGCGTAGGTGTGACACTCGTTCCTACAGGTGGCACAGACTGCAAACGTGCTCTTCCTGGAAGAAAATGAGAATAATAACTTAGCATAATAACTGCTATTTTGGGACCATAGAGGAGTCATCTCGTCCCACCCTAAACAATTTGCACTATCTTCTTAAAATGAATTTATAAAGACAAGCACAACATGTAAAACAAGACATCTGATATTCATACAGTGATCCTAAGAGGTGCATTTCACTTTATACATGTGCGTGAGTGATCAGAGCATCTGATAAGCTGTTCATGTTTTGAGTCAAACCTTGGTTTCATCACGTTCGACAGTTGCTGCCATTACTTGTGTATTTACTGGTATTTTACATGTCATTTCACTAGTTCACCTGCCCATTTACAGGTTGTAGCCTACGTGTCACTAGCCTATCTGTTTGTATACGATGATTTCATCTAGCTGTCATTTTGAACTCCATAGATATCATATAGAGACTAGATGCCGCTGGAAAAACGAGAAATCCGGCCGCCATCTTGAACCGATATTCCTAGTTTTGTTGCGTGGCAGCAGATAAGATGCCAAAGCATTGTGGAGCATTTTCCTGTTCTGATCGCCAGACCATCGAAAATCAGGGTTTTTCACAAGTAAGTTTTAACATTATCGTACTATTGGTTGTATTTTGTAAATAGAATATTCCCAGATAAACAAGAAGGAGCAAGGATCTTTGATATTCGATCGTTTCACTTGAGAAGACCCTCAATCATCGTCTGGAGTCGTTTAAAGTCCTTTGAAGCTGCACTGAAAGCGTCTTTTGGACCTTGAACCGTTTGGTTCCCAATGAAGTCCATTATATGGAGAAAAATCCTGGAATGTTCTCATCAAAAACCTTAATTTCTTTTCGACTGAAGAAAGACATTGACATTTTGGATGACATGGGGGTAAGTAAACTTTCAGCAAAAGTTTTTTGAAAAGTGAACTACTCCTTTAATTTGTTTGTATAATTTATCATTATTCTGTGCTAAAAATTCCATTCCAAGAGAATAACTCAGATTTTAAATGTATAAGAACAGACTACACTCTAAAAATGCTGGCTTATTTTAACCCAATTTTGGGTCAAATATGGACAAACCCAGCTGTTGGGTTTAATTTAATCCAACAATTGGGTTTGTCTATATTTGACCCAAATATTGGGCTACAAGCAACCCAGCATTTTTTTATAGTGTATATTTTGGAGATCAAATATTAAACTTACTTAAACGCTCACAGACGACAGTGATAATCAGTATGGCAAGAACCAGCAGCACACAAGTCACCAGAGTCATCCACATTTTTATACCTATAAAAGAGGGATATTGAGCAGAATTAGGCCTACATAACACAATAATTGCATAAAAATTCGAATAATTTGTGCAAATATTTGCATAAGACACACCATGGTATTTATTGCTATGTGCTGTATATACAGTATATATATTGTTAAATACCTCTGTTCTCATTACAGTCAGCAGGAGGCAGGTGGAGAATCATTGGTTGGCTCAGGGATGAGTGATTTACCCAACACGAGTAGTTTGTACAGTCAGATACATTCAAATATGAATGGAGGGTAAATGATTCATCTGGGTTGATTTTGTTAATGTTGTATGTGAGAGAGACATTCTGAAATTCTCCATTTCGCATCCACACGTGCTCTAGAGCAGAAGGGTAAAACCCCTCAGAGAGGCAAAGAATCGTGTGAAATCCATTCCAGGTTCTTACATGTGACACAGACATTTTGGGGTGTGCTGTAGTGAATATAAGATTTATTAGTAAAAAGCTCACATATTAGGAGCAGATATTTGTCCCAGTTATATGATATACACTCAAGTCACTATGATTTCTGCTTCTACTTAATAAACTTACCGACCACTTGAACAAATGTTCTTTCTTCACCCAAAAGCTCAGAAGGAGGTGGGATGGTTCTTGTCACAACACATATGTAAGTGCCAGAATCATTAATCTGCAGATCTGATACCTCAAACAACATTTCCTCAGTCTTTGAAATAAATATAATGTGTTCTTTACATGTGTGATTTATCCATGAATTGTTAGTCTTCATTAACGAACACAGTTTATTATTAGTTTTCAGTTCCACTGTGAAAGATTCAGTGTCATTTGATGGTTTGTATTTACAACTGATATTGACTGACTTTCCTCGATGAACAGTCTGGACTGATGTGCCATTGAATTCTGAATGTCCAGTTAATACTGAAAAAGATGAAATTTCAGTGTTACATTTGAAGGTGTAAGATTTAATTCAGAGAATTTTCACATTTTGAACAGTATTGTATAATCACCAGAAAATAAGGACAGCAGCGTCAGAGCACATGTGGTCACAGAGTTACACTTTGATGATATCTATTAAGAACAAACAGAGAAATAAAGTGATACATATTTATACTAATTTTGTTTTATCTGAAATAATGACTGGCTGACCAAATGCTTGGGTGTTTAGTTAAATAAATAAACATGAAATATTGATTTGAACTGTATTAGGCTACTTTGCTAAATGAGAGGTTACAAAAATACATGAAACTAGCACAAGACCACTTCGTATCTATAGCACGAATGTCATTTCTCATGGCATTTATACGGCAAAAATGTATGCGTGTATATGGTACGCGTTTTTCGCGTGCATATGATACACACTTTTTGGCGTATAATACGCACAAACTCCCCACCCCCTCCCCCTAAACCTACCCCAGGGTTTTTTAGTGCATAGCATTTGCACGCAAAAAAAAACATTTTTGGCGTATAAATGCTACGAGAAATGACATTTGTGGTATAGATACGCATTTTCATGAGACTGTGTTGGACCACTTGCCAAGCCCAACTTTAGTTATTATAAAGCATTATTTCCCCAAATATATTTGATAATAAAATTCAACAATTGATCAGATTCAAGCATTCATAAGAAGCTAGCATTTCTACAAAGTGATTTCAAGACTACAAAATATCACATGAATTACTGTTTTGTTATGCTTCACATAATTGGCTGAAACATATCGTATTTGAATGAAAAACATTCGCAAGTAAAAGCTGATTTATAAAGTAAAACAAAGAGAGAGAGAGAGATATTATTGTAATATAAAATATAAAACTCCTATAGTCTCACCATTTCATATTTCAGAAACTGCCACCGCTTTTGCATTTTGCATGGGACTCGCTGACTGTTCTAACTCATGATGGTGCAGAAGGAGAAGTGATGTTGGTCAGAGGTGGCGACGTAATTTATGTCAACTCAGAAACAAGCCCATCCAATCCGACTGAGGCTGTCTAAAAGTACCTCATTTGTAGACTGAAAGAAAAATAAAGTAATGCTTAAAAAAAAAAAAAACTCAAGCAGTTATTCTATGACATATAACCTCCAAAGTTAATCTGTATTCATCCGGGGAGCAGCTCCCTTTTCTTTTATGGCTTCACTTTTTGGACAGGACCAATACAAGAGGCATTGCTCATTGTCCAAGCAATGGAAAAGTAACATCATGACCTGCAGCTATCTAACAATGTCTAAAAGTGCAAGGGTGTTTAAATGTTCAACCAAATGTCTTGCAGACCTAATTTGCTCATAACTGTGTGCACCAAGACCTCTTTTGTAGAGCATCTTCATGCTCTGTAGAAGCGGTGAGGTCTAGTTATTTTAACCACAGCAGGGTTGTAAACACATGAAAGGCTGGAAAGCTGTCATTTAGGTCACGTGTAGAAATGTAGATATGAAATACAAAGAAGTCAGTGCATGGATGACGTGCTCAGACCTATTTACTGCCTGCAGTTGCACATAGGTTTCTGTTGAAGATGAATTATAAGCTCTTTGAAAAAGGAGTCTTTGTATGTATTTATACACCAAGTGATATTTTAAGTGTTTAGTTTAGCATGTTGAAGCTTGCCATCTTTTTATTCAAGCAATTGTAAAGAAATGTTTTGCCCTTTTAAGGAGAGAAAATAAGTTTGATTATAGATAATGAAGGCACATGATTTAGGAGAAAAGAATGATGTGCACAGAAAAACGGTGAAGTAATAATCAAATGTTATTCCGAGATGGTACTCCTTGGAGCATCCACGTTGTTGGAACCCTTCCACATCGTCATAAGTGATCTCAGGGTCTCAGGTGTTTCGGCCCTTAACCTGAACACTTCGCCTGAGTCGGGACAGCGAAGACTGACTATATAGCCTTCACCTGCAGAAGGGTTCCAACTGTGGGCTCTCTTCAGCCACAGCCATCTTGAGCTGGACTCGGCTACTGAAACTGTGTCCCTGTTGGCTTTCTCCAGTTGTTTAGACTCCAGGCCCACCCTTTGGAGGAGTCCGATTTTAGTGCACCGATTTTGCTTGGAACCCAAGGCAGCCGACTTTAATGAGGTGGCTGGTTGCATTGCACCCCTTTAAAACAGCTTTTTTTACCAGGTCTTGGTACTTGGCTTTTTTCAGTTGGTGGGACGTGGCTAGCCTCTCTTTGTGAGCTATGTACAACTATCATGCTTTTTGTGCTTCTGGATGGTCACTGCCACGTCCTGTGGGAAGACAAGCTTCCTCTTCAGGTCCATTCTTAACCTCCATTCGGAAGCTCGTTGCAAGATCGAGGGTGGTTTTTGGCCTCTGTGCCTTGTCTCCTTCCCTCACAAAGGTTATGGCTTTGGACGGATGGGCCTGCTTGTTGTTGGCTTTGACTCAGCTGCTGTTCCACCCACTTGGCAATTTCCATGAGGACATTGTCGCGCCTCCATCTGTACCGCCCTTCTGCCATTGCCTTAGGACAACCAGGTCAGGATATGGTTCAGTGTACAGGAGGCTGCTTGCAAGATGGGTCTTCCTCTCCACCCCAGATCTTTGTTTCTTGGTGTTGGCAGCAGGTCAGCCACCGAGTGCAGGAGAAAGCTCAACTTCCATTTGGTTGGTCTACCACAGTTCCTTCGACAGTCAGTCGCTCCTGTGCCTGGTCCCACTGTGTTTATCGACCCTGAGAGGCAAGTCCGATCGCTTTCACTTGGAGCTCCTCCTCTGTTGCAGACTCTTTGCACCACAAGGCCTTTTCTGGCTCTGGCATCAGCTCTGCTCCACCTGTAGTGTCCAAAGCCCAGGCGTCCCTGGCATACCACACCCACGATTTCCTGGTCTTTCCAGTGGGATTCTGCTTCCATCACGGCTTCCTGGGGCTTCTGACTTTCTGCCGGATTTGATGGTCTGGATTGCACGTCTTACTTTCACGCCTTCAGACGAGAGGAGTGTACTGACTGCCCTTGCCTTGGTGGCTTTAAACTCCTCGATCACTGATGAGACTAGCAAGGGAAGCTTGGAGGTCTTGCTATACAGGTTAATTGCACTGAATGATGGGGGACTCCCAGCCATTTCCGCAAGAACTTGCTGCACAGTCTTTCCATTCCTTCCACCTGGGACAAGGGTAAATCTTAAAGTAGGAAGGGCCATTGAAGCCGGGGGATGATGCCATACTGAACGCACCCGACTTTAAACCTCCCGAGCAGTTGGCTGTGCTTAGTTGCCTTAAGCCAGGTGTTTAGCTGGGCCTTTGTATTTGTGAGATTGTGAGACTCCCACTGTCCTTTAGGGAGCTGTCATACTGCTTTCCGAGGCATCAGATCCTTTGATCTTTGGGATCTAAGAACACTGGATGTTAAAGACCTTTCCCTCCGGTTCCCCTTCAAGAGGTTCCCCTTCACTGAGGTTCCTAGTCTTTTCTGGTTTAAACTGCAGGCGTGACCATGTTGCCATCTTTTTCAGTGCGCTCAAGATCCACTGTGTCCCTTGAATAGATGGAGTCAACATGTCGGCCAGTGAAAGCTCGACAAGAGGGATGTCTTGTGCCATTGTCTGCTTTCGGGCCTCTGCACTGCTTTCCTCCTGCCTTTAGCAACAGATTCATAGCTGCTCTGAACAGGGCCATGGAAATCATGCATCCTGCCATGATGCCCACAACTTTTAGATATAAAAGATTTTAAAACACTATGCATCATACACTTGTCTATTTGTGAATAATTACAGAAAAACACTCTAAATGACTGAGGACAAGAAATGTTAATACATTTCCATAATAACTAGATTTGTAAGGAAAGTTCACGTCCTCACAGTTACAAATAGGGGAGTGAGGTTTACTCGCACAGCAACTAGTACTAGCTGGCCTCCGTTACACACAGACTTCCCAATATCTACAGAATGAATACTGTAGAACACTCCAGAAAAAGAGCAGTAGTGAAGCAGATGCACATAATCACAGACGTGCTAATAAATTCAGGCAAACAGACACAAGTGTTTGTTTATTCACAATAAGCATTATGTTAATATTAAGTAACAAAACCATTCACTGTTATTTGAACGAATGGGTTAGTGAACGATTCAATGAATCACCCATAAAGAGTCACTTGTTTTGTTCCTAAATTAAACGTGTTTGAACAAATCAGTTATTTTTAATCACTTTGTTCAGTAAATGATTTAAAGACTCGCCTGTTTACTTCCAGAATGATTCCATGTTTCTAAACAAATTAACTAAATGGATGATCAATGAAACGCATGACAATGACAACTTGTTTAATATAACAATCAATTGTTACCTGGTGTGTTGATGTAACCTGCAGAAAACCTCAACGAATCTCCTCCACCAATGCACTTTTGTAGCGCTACTCTGTCAATCAAATTGGAAGACCAGAACTACCTGTTGTATAATTGTAATAGGGTAGAGATTGGTCATTGTATAATGTATTTATTCAGTGTTTACTTCAACAGGGCTGCACAGGAACTGGATGATGGTCTCCCAGTGTTGAATACAAAATCTCAGAATACAGGTGATCGGGGAGGATCGGCTCAGGTGTGACACTCATTCCTACAGGAGGCACAGACTGTGAACTCGCTCTTCCTGGAAGAACATTAAAACATTTCTTCAGTCATTGCACATGGTGATGAAAGTCTAAATCACATGTGAGAGGAAATGAACACTCTATAACTTGAAATAGAACAACAACTGCACATTTGTGGGCATGATAAGGTTCATTTAGACGACAGAGGGTGTTAAGGTTAACCAAATAAAACCAAGAACAGGTACTAAAAGCGTTTAAGATTTGTGACTGCTGAGGTATAATGTTACTTTTTTAATAATGTGAGAACATAACATGACACTTGATGCCTTTTCTTATAATTAATATCAATATATTCTGAGGGTAACACTTTTAACGGCCCTATTTTTGCAAAAAATAAAAAATAAAAATAAATAAATAAATAAATAAATAAAATAAAAATGTTTTGCACAATTCCAGTTTCAGGATGACATTTTTCAACAAAGAGACTTTTAGGATGGACAGTAAGACTTACTGTAAAATGAACACATGACTGCAATAAACATGAATGCAATGATCAAAAAGACAGCCAACACCGAAGAGAATGATAGCCACCGACATTCACTGTCACACCTACGAGACAGAATAATTATGAAGGCCTCATAAATACAGTAACATTTAAATAAATAAAAAATTTTGCAATATCTCAAAACTTACCCCCTCTTTCATAGCAGACAGAGCTTGATAAATTGCCCACAAGTGGTTGGTTTAATGATGAGTGGTTTACCCAGCAAGAGTAGATTGTGTCATTGAAGTTTTGTGGCGGCAGTACAAGGTCAGCGGATCCATTAAACAATTTGTGCGAGTATGAGCCGTTGAGGACGTCTCCATCTCTCATCCACAGCTGTTCAAGAGAATCATGGTAAAATCCCACAGAACACATAAGAATGTGAGATCCATTAGGCCACTTCTCACAGGACAGAGACAAGACGGGACGTACTGCAGGATTTCACAAAAACATTATTAGAATAATCTATCAACATATCTATTAATGTTTGTTTTTTTCTTCTCGAGTACACAGAAGTATTTACCAATCACTTGAACTCTTTCTCATTCCCAGATCCTCTTCAGGTGGTTTTGCAATCCTCCTCACAGTACAGGTATATGTGCCGGTGTCCTGATTTTGGAGATTTATTAGCTCAGAAGATAATTCCATAGTCTCTTTAATCCATATGAATCTGATATGATCTTCACAATCTTGTTTTTTCCATGAATCCATTTGTAAATATGAACACAAGGTACGATTTAGTGTTTGAAGATTCACTGTCATGATTTCTGTGTCATTTGATCGTCTGTAGTTGCAGCTAATTTTGGCAGATTGTCCATGATTGACAAATAAAGTTGTAGTGTTATTTGCTGCTGCATTTCCAAAAGCTGAAAAACAAAGCAACTTGAATTTCTAATGCTTTTTCTCGCATGCAGGTGCTTCCTGTGTTATTTGCTGAGGCACAACAAATCTGATTCAACTTCAAGTACTTTTGATTTCTTTATGTTAGAGGATATTTAATGCAATTTCTATTACCGAAAACCGCAGACAGCAGCAGCCATCCACAACAGATCACAGAGAAACACTGCAAAAAAAGAGTACACATTAAACAGAAATGTATAATATCATTTTTGTAATGTAATATAATTTCAACAAAGATCTAATGAATTAGTGATAAGATTTAGAGCAGCATATTTATTGATTAAGACTCTGAAACTTAAGAAGTGTAAACTTTTGAAATTTGCATATTTTGCTGATCGTGATAGCTGAATTTTCCCCGTTGTAACAAAAACAAAAGAAAGATTAAACATTTTTCAGCTTAGCAAAAGTATTATATTAATTTAGATCTAAAATTATTTTCACACATCTTCATAAGAATCACATACTCACCATCCCTCTTTCTTGGGAAAGTGTCGAATCTGGCTGCAATCTATCTGTCTTTTGCTCAAGTGTGTCATGCTAAAACTGGGCTGGTATGGTGATTTCCTCTTCAAGTAATGCAGAGGTTAGCAGCAGTTGACAACAATATATCACTTGAATCCATCAAATTCCTTGTATATTTCATCACACATTTTAATAAGATGCTAGGTACTAAACAAAAATATATCAAAATAAAAACCTCCACTAAACAAAATCTCAAAAAATGTATACTCTAAAGATGCTTGTTTGCTGGAATTAAGTACAAGTAAAGGATGTGAGAGTTGCAACACATCTTCATACTTGTCAACCACAAACATGGGCAAGACTGGAAAATTTAGTTTCAGGCTTATGACGCACCATGTGCAACCAGTGTAAAGTCACTGGTATTTACTTAGAACAGAAAATAACTTTAATCAAAACATGATCATTATAGTGAGTCATTATAATCATTATTTCACTGCAACCCACAAGTTCATCAGTGCCGATAGTGTGAGATAGTGACAGTTTGTTTTGACAGTAGAGTGGCTTTGACGCAAAACATTTTTATGACGTGTTATTTATCTACAAAAAAATACATAGGTGACAAAAAGTGCAAAGAGAGATTGCAATGATGCAGTCAGACTGGTGCGGGTTCGGATTCTGAATTGCAACAGGAAATGACAGAGGTACATAACCCCCAAATGATCTCTGAGTGCCAGAGCAAAATGACTGCCCAGTGTTCTGGGTGTGTGTATGTGTTTTCTACTACTCAAAATGTGTGTGCACTAACTTGGATGGAGAGGACAAACTCAGTGCGGGTTACCATTTGCATTACCATGCAGTTACTTAACAGCTGACATTTGCTTAAACTGGATGTTGCTTCGAGTCACAAGCACATACACTGTAAAAAAACAAAAACATTGAATTTACAGGAAAACCCTGGCAGCTGTGGTTACCAGAGTTTTCCTGTTAAAAATGCGGTAGCAACATTTTAGGTTTTACAGACTTTGACCTTATTTAATTTTACAGCAATAAACCATATTTCCTTATCTCATACAATGTTAATTTACTGACCTTTTGAAGTATTAATATCTGTTTTGTTCAATTGTAATACACTGACTGCCAACCATCACAGCCGTAATGAGAGTCAAATGATCAATCAGACGCTCATCATTAATCAGATCTTACACAAGAAAGTTCATACTATTATATAAAAGCTGCACAGTGTCATTCACACAAACATTCAACACCATCATGGTAACATGTTGAAATTTAAAAAATGCAATAAGTATTAATTTAACAACATTAAATGTAACATAAAACCCTAATGTACATAACTGGTTAGAAAAATAACTAAGAAAATTATGAAGAAACAGTTAAAATACATTAAATGTGAAGTGTCAATCAGGGAATTGTGGGAATGTCAATTTACATTTTTTCACTGTAAATTATACAATGACTTCTTTTTCACTTCCAAAAACTGTACATTTAACAGTATTTTACAGTAAAATTACATTAAACGTACCATAATTTATATCACAGTTATTTACCGTATATAGTAAGGAAACTTTCTGTTAACCAATTAACAGTTTTTCACTGTAGCATTTTTACAGTCTTTTACAGTTAAAATCACGATCATTTTTACAGTGTAGAAGCCATTGTAATTACAGATGCTGTCTACACTGGATACAGTATACAGATGCACGTTCAGTTTCGGACATATTTCATTCACTTGAGTCTGTCGAAAACAGGACGGGGCCTCGTTATGGGCCTGAGACGGAGTTCAAGAGATTTCCACGTCGCATGCGCGAGAACTGAACAAGAAGTAGTAGAAAAATAACGTAGTTCTTGTGCATGCGTTGTGGAAATCTCTTGAACTCTCATCTCAGGCCCAGAAGGAAGAAAAGGAACAGTTGAATAAAGTTGCTATTTTTTTTTCGCACAGAAAGTATTCTCGTCGCTTGATAAACTTATAGTTGAGCCACTGTAGTAGCCACATAGATTTTCATCAATGATTTTCTGGGCCGTCAAGTTTCAGTCCCTTAGGGTGCCTATATAGCAGTGATTCTCAAATTTAATCAAAAACATCTTCATTTGTGTTCCGAAGATGAACGAAGGTCTTACGGGGTTGGTACAGCATGGGGGTGAGTAATTAATGACTTTCACTTTTGGGTGAACTAACCCTTTAAAAACAGATCATATATATATGTGTGTGTGTGTGTGTGTGTATTGTGTTAACATTTAAGTAAACCTCAAGGAACACAAAGTAATAAAAAAACATGTCATGAACACTTTAATATACCATCCATTAGTGCTCCTATTCAATGATTAAAAACAATAACAATACAGTTATTCTAAAAAATACTTATTTTTTTCTTCATGTCAACATGAAGGCATTATAAACAATACAGTAAGAATTTCCATCACATTCAGAGAGCACGCACGCTGTCTCTCAGTAAAACCACTTAACACTTTAGCCTACATACATGCCTTTGTAACAACATTAGGGCACGTCCAGCATTAAAGGTTATGTGCAGCAGTTCTTACCACTCATGGCTGTGGTTTGGCAAAGACTTTATTACTGAACCATTAATGGCGCATTTCCACTGCTGGTACAGGCTTCGGCCCATTTTAAAATAGTTAAAATAGTCCAAGATCCATTTTTGTCTCTTGTCTTTCTGCCTGCTCAATCAAACAAGCCCAGTGGGTTATGTTAGGTTATTTTCCAAATGTGTGGTAAAAGTAAAGTAAAGAGTAAAGTTTTTTACTGTTTAAAAACAGTAAAGTTTTTAATTTTATTTTATAATGGCAGTTTATTTCAACAAAGACTAGTTTGCATAATTTTTTTTTAATGTAGAAGCTGTCATTGGGACTGGGCAACGCCCCGGTGTACTAAATCCTAGGCTATTTGGTGGTCTGAGTTTGCTTGCATAGAGATGTGGCGCGATTTGTGTGAATGTGAAAGAACTCAAATTTGAGTCTGCACTTTTTAGGAAGTAAAATAACATGCACATGCAATGAAGGTGTTTTTAGTTCAATAAAATGTGGTGCGATGACAGTGGTGACGATTCACCTTATACGAGTGAGTGTGCGGTGTAATTGTGCAGATTTATCAGAGCAGCAAATTAATGGCTCGCAATCAGATGTCGCCACAAAAGACAATGTAATATATTGAACTGCGTTGTGTGTTTCTGTCATGCACTCTGCACAGCGTCAGTAATGATGCAAAATGCAAAAGGAACCAGGATTTGAACTGCAGCAAACAAAATGAGAATGATAATTTTGCTTGTAAAATTTTTTAAAAAAAAATAAAATTACAAAAATCATTCCACAAACAATTTATAATTAGTGTTCTTGTGCTAAAGTTTTGAGGATATAGGAATAAACACTCACTTTGGAATGTTGGAATGACCGTTCTATTAAATATTAATAGAATTTCTTCTGTTTGTCATAAGTTTTGAAAGAACCTTACCAGAACATTATTGGTATGTTTCTTTTAACTGAGACTTAGATTATTTTATCTGTTTTTTTATTATCGATTTTCGATGTTTTTTTATTTTTATTTCCGGGAATGTAAGTTCACCATATATTTTGAATGTTCATTCACTATTTAAATTTTTTACATGTTCTGAAAATATAAAATGCCTTCCTTAAGATATTGACATGTTGCACAGAAAGCTGATGAAGTTTTGGACACCATTAGGTCACTTGATGGAGTTTTCGGTTCCTTGTCACTGTTGCCTTTGTCTTGCTCAGTTGGGGATATTCAAATTAATTAACCAATCAATAATACTATTGATCAGCTCTACCTAACGTGGATTTTTTTCCCACTAAGAAACGAACATTGTTATTATGTTTTGATTGTGAAGCTGTTTTGATGCAATCGTTACTTTGAAAAGCGCTACAAATATACTTGACTTGAAAGCAGAAATAGACATAAGGAAGGATTCTGGTGAAGGCTATATATAGAGAGTTTCTTGTGTTCATTTTTAAACTGCCAAACTATTTCCTAAATTGCATTATTGTGAAACCTATAAATACTTATTTGTAACTTTCCAAAGTTAACACACATTTTTTTGTCTGGCAAGAAAAGGATTTTTTGGTTACAGTTGAATGATGGGACTAGCATAACAGATAATGTAGCAATGCTCTGAAACAAATGGTTAAACCAAATGCCTTATAGACCTCATTTCCGCCAAAACCTATTGTAGATCAACATCTTCATTCTCTGTTTGGCTGAACTGAAAAAAACAATGAAGTGGTCTGGATATTTTAACCTCACTGTGTAGGAGGTTGTGAATGTTGGGGCAGGTGATGTATCAAAGGTTGATGTTTGTCTTTGTTGAGTCTCTGTGCAAAGAACAGTACATGTCAAATAAATGAAGATTACTTATCGTAACCTCTATGGCCTGCACTTGCACACGTTTCAGCTACACTTTCGTTCATCTTCGGAACACAAATTTAGATATTTCTGATGAAATCTGAGAGCTGGATCACTCCTCCATAGGCTTCTAAAGGATTGAAACTGCCGGCCCAGAAAAGTTAGTAAAGACAATGTTAAAATAATCCAAGTGACTACAGTGGCTCAGTCTTAAAGAGATACTTCTGGATTTTGCATAAAGCTTTGTATTAGTAGAAAACCTGTGGTATTTTCGAATTATCCCGCGGCCCTCACTCGTCTTGCTCGCCACAGTAAACATGATGAATGGCGACTGTAGAACGCAAAAGCCGAATCCTGGACATTTTGGGCGATTTTGAAATCTTCTTTTTTAACTACTGCGCTCTGTCACCGGTAGGCGTGGCCTCCTAAGGCAGCGAAGCAAGTGCATTCTGGGAGTTGTTGTCTTTCATCCACATAAGCCAAAAAATATATTTTCTGGCTTTTCTCAGTCTAGAAATCTCTAATTTCTAAATAATTTCACATTTCTTCTATACTTATTAGGCGATGCAGGGTTATTTTGCAGTGCAAAGTAACGTAACATCATCAGATCTATTAAATAAACGGGTAGGACTAGGATGATTTTACGGTGCAAAATGCCTCATCAGATTGTCCAACCAGTATGTAATAAACAGGTAAAATGATTTTACAGTGCAAAATACCTCATCAGATTGTCCTACCAGTATGAAATAAATGGGCAGGATGATTTTACAGTGCAAAATACCTCATCAGATTGTCCTACCAGTATGAAAATAAATGGGCAGGATGATTTTACAGTGGAAAATACCTCATCAGATTGTCCTACCAGTATGAGATAAACGGGTAAAATGATTTTACAGTGCAAAATACCTCATCAGATTGTCCTACCAGTATAAAATAAATGGGCAGGATGATTTTATAGTGCAAAATACCTCATCAGATTGTCCTACCAGTATGAAATAAATGGGTAGGATGATTTTACAGTGCAAAATACCTCATCAGATTGTCCTACCAGTATGAAATAAACGGGTAAAATGATTTTACAGTGCAAAATACCTCATCAGATTGTCCTACCAGTATGAGATAAACAGGTAGAATGATTTTACAGTGCAAAATACCTCATCAGATTGTCCTACCAGTATGAAGATAAACAGGTAGAATGATTTTACAGTGCAAAATACCTCATCATATTGTCCTACCAGTATAAGATAAACAGGTAGAATGATTTTACAGTGCAAAATACCTCAGAAGACACTCGACGAAACGGACATTTTGGCATAAATGTGTGTGTGTTTATATTTTACACCAAATAATCAAATCGTATGTCCCGCCCATATCTCAGCCTAACGTTTTCATTAAAAAAGATAAGATGATCAATGGTGCTAGCTCTGGCTTTGCATGAATGTGACCGTAAGCAGTTCTCATTATTGCTTTATATCTTGGTATAATAAACATAAACATAAACAGAAAAAACTTACCTCACATGAAGACGTTCTCACGCAAGTAGTAAAATCCTACCAACATGGCAGAGAGGGGAGGGGCTCTGTACGATGACGTCAACTTCTCAAATCAAAAACTTAATACATGTTTTGTTTATAACATTTTTTAATTAATTTGTTTAAAATTCTAATAACCAACATGTTATCAAATTATATTTAGTTTGTTTCAGTTCCCATTTAAACTATGACCATAATTAAAGGGATAATTTTTCATTGCAACCGGAAGTTAATCGAGATAGTCGGAGATGCAGAAGTGTTAGATAATGAATAAGTGTGAGATTATTTTCTGCAAAGTTTGGTTTGACAGTGGAGGCTACAAATTTTTTTTATGATGTGTTATTTATTTATAAGAAATAAAATAGTACAATAATTAGTCCAAATACCACACCAAAACCAAAAGTCACATGACAAAAAGTGCAAAGAGAGATTGTAATAATGCCCTAGCATTTGATCTAATAAAAAAATACATGAAGTCATGTTCATAATCATATAATTTATTTTACAACACATAATAGTTTAGTAGGCTAAACACGAAAAACAAAGTTACTGATAAAAGCGCCTTGCAGTTTTTAAGTCAGTAAGTGGCCATTTGCTTCACATTCAAAGTGCACCATCACTCTAATGCCTTAGAAAAACCTAATAACATGGGTACTGCCTTAACTGGTCCCACCTGGCTTTAAATAAATCACCAGTAGCGGTTTTAACATTTATTGACATGGCATCGGACGCACAGAAGCCAATGGCACATGTCGCTAAGCTTAGTGACACATCCAGTCTTAAGTGGCATGTGCCACTAAAACTGACAAGTCTCTTTATGTTGTGGCACCTGCAGCTTTCTGCTGAAGTATAATGTACATTGTGCAGAGGCGGACAGAGTACACAGCTTCATTACTTGAGCAAAAGTAAGTCCCCCGCAAAAATGATACTCAAGTAAAGTACAGATCCCTCAAAATTGTACTTAAGTACTGTACTTAAGTAAATGTACTCCGTTACTGTCCGGCTCTGACATTATGTAACATGTAACGCGTTTTTGTTGCTAACATGGAAACCACACCGTTTTCAAAATCTTACACTTTGAAACCCGTTTATGCATCCAAAAAGGCATAAAAGGTTTTACGTTTTTAGTTGAAAACGGTAGTACAGGTATAGTAAACAGCTCCACGGTGTCATTGGCACTGGATGTGCCACCGGATGAGTCACTAAGCACAGTGTCATGTGCCCTCTGGTCAAATACCTCATTTACCAGAGATGTGCCTCTGGTCATGTCATTAAAACCGCTTCTCCAAACTGAAGTAAGCAGCAGTTCAGTTCTCATAAATACACTCTTCTGGCTGAGGTTTAGGAATGGCCTGTGAGTTCTGGCGGGCCATGGCGAAACTGAAGTTCTCATATACTTTATTGCTGAACACTATAGATCCGTTTTCGTCTCGCTTTCTGCCTGCGTAATCAAACAGACATAGAAAAACATATATACAATGTTTATACAATGAACATGAACAATGGTTTTACAATGAACACTTAGTTCCTTTCCACAGATAAACAGTATACTAAATCATTTATAACAGTGGTTTGTGTAATATAAAAAACCTCAATCTACTAAAATTAGTGTTTTAACATTACAATTATAAATATAAAAAAAACCTGGTAACACTTTACAATACGGGTGCACAAATAAGCATTAATTCATGCTTAACTTAATGCACAGATAATACTGATTTAATGTGGAACTAATGATTATCTAAGCTATTCATTAATGATTACCACATTAGGAACTAATTAAGAGTCTGTAAGGTTGTATTAGTTCATACATTAATTGCTTTTAATTAAATATGTAATTGTTTTGATTAATTCCATAATAACTAATTTTTTTAACTAATAGTCCTTAATTAATATGTTAATTACCAGAAAGAGCCAAAGCCTTGTATTTCAACTTCCAGATAATATGTCAGGTACACTAATATGCATTAATACATGATTAATCACTTCATTGTTAGAGCAACTTCATGTGCAAATTACTACAATTACAAAATGACTAGTTAATAATGATGTGCCCCAAAATGTAAAGTCATAACATAATGATACCTTTGCAAATCATTAGCTAATGATTAATTAAAGCGGACAACTGGAAGTTGAATTGCATAGCTTTGACTAATTGTGGAAATTAACACATTAATTTATAATATTAGTTAATAAAATATCATTATTAAGGAATTAATACACAATGACACATTGAATTCATAGCAATTCATGTATTACTTAATCTATTAATAGACTCTATTAGTTGCTGATGCAGTAATCATTAATTAATGGTTTAGTTCTTCATTAGTTATTAACTCATGATTATCTGTGCATTAGCTTAAGCAGGAATTAATTCATATTAGTGCACCCGTTATTGTAAAGTGTTACCAAAAAACCTTTAGAACTTTAATCTTTTTTGGCAATAATTGTGGTAAGTTTATTAACCGCAGTTTATCGCCATCTAGTGGAGGTTTCTATATATGTTTACAATACTGGTGAGTTCAGAACGATTTTAAATCAAGTTTTAGTGATCCAAGAGGACTATTAATGCACCAGTAGACGAATACAACAACGTCTTTAGTTGCTTTCCCATGTTAGGCTATTGTTTTTTGTTTTGTTTAACTGTGGGAACTTGGTCGTACACACTTCCTTGCTCCAAAACTAGCTAATTTGTTGTTCTTAGCTGAAATAAACTGGTCTGGTATCAAGCTTTTCAGCTGGCCTGCTGGGGTTTTGTCAACTTGGTCAGACTGGAGACCAGCTAAACAAGCAAGGATCAGCAAACCATCTTACATTTTTTTTTAGTTGTTTTTAGTTCAAAATATGCTATAACAGACATGTTCACTCCCTTTTTTAAATTCAGATGCTCTTCTTGAGAGTTTGATGTCATGGTGAAAGCAGAAATAGACATAGGAAGGATACTGATGTGTAAAGAGTAGAGAGGTGTTTGAACAGAGGGAGGAGACTTTAGGGAGGAAGTCGTTATTTACATCAAATTCTTGCTTATTTTTGAGCTGCTAAACTATTTCTTAATTTTCATTATTGTGTAACATGGATAAAGTAAGATTCTTTATGCAATTTCCTTATTTTTATTGAAGTCGAGGTTACTAAACAAATATTTTTCCTCCGTGGGAGTCAATGGTTTCAACAAATCGAAGTAATCCGAGTTGTATGAATTGGTAAAGAGTTAAACATAATCATACTCACATTTGCAAAAAACAACAATGAGGATGATGCAAGAGGACGAGGCCAGCAGCGGCACTGCATAAGATCAGCTGCAGAGCTGTCATGGTCACAAACAGGGTCCAATACAGATCCTACACATTAGGACGATGTATATTTGACATATCATATATCTCCTCATATTTCACCAATCAGGTTGCTTGATACCAGCATATTGTTCTCCCTACTGTAACTCATGCTATTTGAAATCAAACTCATTTATAGCTGAATTAATGTGTGCATTTGCAAGTCTCCCTATGGTAAAAGTCAGACTTCTTAATGTTGTTTATATGTCTATGTGAAGAGTTTAGATGCAAAAACCTCTAAGTGCCATTTGAAATTTTCTTCTAAAATGATCATTTTTATCAAGCTTGTATATTTAAGTTCAGGTAATTTCACTTAAATGGCAATGAAGATTACCTATTAATTGTCATTGAAGTCAAATTACTGAACTTAAATATACAAGCTTGATAAAAATGGTCATTTAAAAGAAATTTCAAATGGCATTTGAGGCTTTTGCATCTGAACTCTTCATGTTGTGTTTTTATGCTTTAAAACAAACCATGTGCAAATTCATAAATCAGCAGCATTGCTGAGTATTTTTCTTCGTTAAATTTGAGAACCAAAGACGGACTCAAAAACACGGTTTGAAGTCGCTGGGGTTTCTGACATCACAAACTACATTGTTACCAATCAATGAGTGGATCTCTGAGTGAGTGGAGGCGGGTGTGGAGTTACATACAAGTTATTTTTAAGGCATGGCGATTTTTTTTCTGTGTGCTTAATTACATGGATCTAACGTTAAAGGGATAGTTCACTTTGAAATTAATTTTTGATATGTTTTAGCTTACCTCAAGGGCATCCAAGATGTAGGTGTCTTTGTTTCCACAGTGTTTTCAATTTTGACATTTTTCGTTCAAACCGTTGATGTCTATCAGTCATATAATGGAGGTCTATGGGGTCCACCTCAAAGAGCATGCACAAGAAGTCCAAATTAAACATGATTTAATGACTCGTAAATGTAAGTACACATTGATGGCCTCAGACCCGAACGAGCGGTTTGTGTGAGAACAACGAACAGTATTTATATAGTTTTACCTTGTGTAACCACAGCCACGTCCAAGTGATCTGAAGGCACGGGGCGCTTCGGTCTGCGCCAAGCACCGGAAGTAAGTCGACTTGCGCGTGTATGTCACTACATTGTTTGGCAGAGATTTCGGAAGTTTTACCTTTCACTAAACATATATAGATATAAGGAAATTCGATACCTCCATTGCAATTTCCTGTATATCTGTAGATATGATTAGGTCTTCACAGTGAAAGGTAAAACTTCCAAAAGTATCTGTGTAAACAATGAGTGATGCACACAGCACAAGCGATCACTTGCCTTCAGATCACTTGGACATGGCTGTGGTTACACAGAGGTAAAAACAATATAAATACTCTTCGTTTTCTCAGCTCAAACCACTCGTTTCAGTGTCTTAGCCATCAATGTGTACTTACATTTACAATTCATTAAATCAGTGTTTAATCTTTACTTCTCTGTGCATGCTCTTTAAGGTGAATCCAGGTGGACACCCTAAACGTTGCATTATTTGACTGATAGACAACAGGGCAACACTCGAAAAATACCAACACAGTCTCATGAAAATGCTTATCTATACCACGAATGTCATTACTTGTGGCATTTATACGCCAAAAATGTTTTTTGCGTGTATATGCTACGCACTAAAAAACCTGGGGTAGGTTTAGGGGGAGGGGGTGGGGAGTTGTGCGTTTTACACGGCAAAAAGTGCGTATCATATGCACGCGAAAGACGCGTACCATATACACGCAAAAACTGTTTTTGGCGTATAAATGAGCACGAGAAATGACATTCGTGCTATAGATACGAAACTTTACATGAGATCGGGCTCAAAAATACTGTGGAAACAAAGACACCTACACATCTTGGATGCCCTTGCATATCAAAAATTAATTTCAAAGTAAACTATCCCTTTAACGCTAAATCATTATATTAACACTATAGAACATGTAGTTAATTATTATTACTCAGTACTAGGGGTGTAAATCGGGCAAGTTTTTCACGATACGATATCGATTGTCTCAGCCAGCGATACGATATTTGACGATACCTCAAATTCTGGTATAATCCCCTCAGCTGACATAGACGCCTGTCAAACTGTGATAAATACAGAGAGCTTTGCCCTCACCATTAACGTGCTGTTTTATCAAGATTACGTGAAAGGTTTCAGCTTTATTTTCCTTTAACGCCCCAAAGAAGATATTTCTGAAGTTAGTTGAAGGCCTCGATCACTTTTAATCAGCTTTGATGAAACTCCTCTCAAGCGTGTCTTTTCAAAGTGACTCCTTGTCGCCTGACCTGAATACTGCAACAGACTTTTCGGTTTGTGTTCACATACAATAAGGGTGCTTGTCATTTTTGCTGTAGAACATGAACTCACGATGCCTTAACAGTGGAAAATACCGGGCTTTTGTGGAAAAAGGGTTCAGGCAATCTTGTCAGGCATCTATTTTAGCTGAGAAAAGTTCCGCAAGGATGTAAAAAGTGTCAAAATAAAGGTACGTATATCGATATTTTATGTGTGGCATCGATGAGCGTTTGATGCGATGCATTGATCCATAACGATGTATTGTTACACCTTAAATCACGCTGTAACACGGACACTTTAAAAGTGTATCCTTTTTTTCCTGTATGATCATTATCTTTGTAAAGAAGAAAAACAATCATTTATTTATTTATGTGGCTTTATCATTGCTTCCACTAGTAGTTAGGCTGAAAACGAATAAGGTTGGTGGAAATTTGCTGACTTGACTAGATTTAGTAAATAAAACATTGTACAGGTTTTTCCTTATTAAAGTGATGGGTAGTTTAAATGACCCACCTTTGTCAGATCCATACCCAGAGTTGAGTATTAGTTGTGTTTGGGTTTGGGTACTTGAGTAGCTGGCGATGGCAGATGATTCGTGTCTCCATCACTCCAGTCAGGTTTACACAGATCCAAATAACTCTTCATGTTATAAGATGTGGATGAATTAAGTGACCCATGACCTGCTCGAATCCAGGTGAAGTTCACCGGCTCAGGGTTCAGAGACTCCAAGAGCAGAGCAGAAGAACACAGCTGTCATTACTGCCGTTCAGGTTTCTACAGGGACAGACCTGGAGGAGCTGTAACGGAGATAGTGAAGAATTATATTTATTACGGACATCTAAGATGGTCTACAACCATGGTCTACATTTATGAATGGCAATCACCTTCAACTTGGAGTTTCACATTTGAGATGTTGTCCAGTGATGGTGGTGGAATTAATCTTCTTGTTTCACAGCTGTAATTACCAGAGTCACTCAACTGAATATTTTCTATACTTAGTGACGTTCTGTTGAATGTAAAACGAGGAATGCATTGCATTGTGGTATAAGACACAGATTTTTTATCGAATTTCCATTTACAAATAGTTTTGCCAGTTGCACTATTTCTCCACTCTACAACAACTTGTACACTGTCATCAGGTAGTGAGTGGCAGGGCAGACGGACAGTTTCTCCTTTAACTGCTCTGATAAGACTCCGCATCTGAGGATTGACACAAATTATAGTGTAAACAATAGCAGAATGTTCCCTTTCACATATACAGCACATACATCAAAGTTATTGTGAAAGACATGCACGAAAGTCTACCACATATAAGATGAATTGTTAACACTTAACAATAACGTTTCGTTTGTTAACATAAAATAACAATGAATAATAATTTTTACAGCATTTATTAATCTTAAAGCTAATTTCTACATGTACACATTTTTTTGACCAAAAGTTTACACTAATTTATGCACTGTCAATTAACACAACAAACAATGGATGTCCAACTGTATTTCTTTTTAACTGACATTAATAAGCTGTAAAAATATATTGCTCATAGTTAGTTCATGTTATGCATTAATTAATGTTCACAAATGAGACATTGTAAAATGTTACTGCATTTATTAAGCCCAACACTGGCATCTTGTTTTGTGTCACTAACAACAGAATGCTCCTTTCAAAAGATTAGTTTTAAAATATAATCACAAAAAAAACACCAAGATGCATTAATTTAGTCCATCATTGAGATCTTTGAATTTTAGTCAATTCATATTTCTTAGACAGTATATCACAACTGAGTCAGGCTATATTATTACTTATTTGCTTTAAACAAAAGAGCAGAACAAACATAACTGGAGTCTCTTACCTGTATAAGGGAGATAAATTTAAAGTAAAAAATAAAAGATGGTTCGTAACCCGTTTTAAATACATGTTGTCGATGTGCTCGTCGATGCGTCTCACTTCTGCACTCACACATTCTGAGTGATGAACTTCCTGCCTATGAAATTCGCCCACCCACAATCTAGATTTAAGATCAGAAAAAAATACACTCAATCAGTCCTGGTGGTCAGACACTCAGAGATTCACTTTAACACTATCCACTTGATATCATGTCATTGTTTACACCATTTTGTGGTTCTAAAACTCAATCTATTTCTTGTAAACAGAGCTTGTATTATCTTGAATGAAATCTTTCTGACTCATTGGCTTTGTTGTTGTGTATTCGATGGCATAGAGAATATGAAAATAAAGAGGTAACATTAAAAAAACAAACAGTCAATTTACTTTCAAACATGAGGGGTACAGGCAGGACCTGAAGTTTGCTGTCTGTTTTCTCTTCTTTTTCTATGGTTCTGCTTTCCATGTAAAACTATAAGACGCCATAACACACTGGAAAGGAAGACCACAACATTTCACAATATACTCAGTGTTCACCTCCTACTAGCACAGACGGATGTGTCATGCATGCAATGCTTTGAAGAGGGCAACAGTGTCGTGGTGGGACAACTTCTTGTGAATGTGTGTGTGCGTGATGATAGAGTCATTTAAGTTTCAGTATGTAAAGGAACAGAGAGTTATTTATAACAAACCAAGCAACTTGACAGCCGTTAAAAATGACTCATAAAAAGCTCATCTGTTGTAGGCCTACATATCATGTAAATCACGTAGTAGATTTAAAATGTTGAATTTGGTCAAAATGGTACGGTGGCGTATTGCATTCACTTGAAGAAAAAAAATCTACTCTGTTTTTCTGAATTAACAAGTTAATTTTTCATGAGAAATTTTTTTTTTGCTCTGTGTTTCTGAATTAACGAGTTCATTTTTCATGAGAAACATTTTTTTTGCTCTGTTTTTCTGAATTAATGAGTTAATTTTTCATGAGAAAAAAAGTTTTTGCTCTGTTTTTCTGAAATTAGAAGTTAATTTTTCATGAGAAATTTTTTTTTGCTCTGTTTTTCTGAATTAATGAGTTAATTTTTCATGGAAATTTTTTTTTGCTCTGTTTTTCTGAATGAAAATTTTTTCTTATGAAAAATTAAGTCGTTAATTCAGAAAAACAGAGCAAAAACTTTTTCTCATGAAAAATTAAGTCGTTAATTAAAAAAAACAGAGCAAAAACTTTTTTCTCATGAAAAATTAACTCATTAATTCAGAAAAACAGAGCAAAAAAAATTTTCTCATGAAAAATTAACTAGTTAATTCAGAAAAACAGAGTAGATTTTTCTTCTTCAAGTGAATGCAATATGCCTCCGTAAAATGGCAACAAGTTCACAGCAATAAAGTATTATAATCGACAATTACAATTAATTTTTTGGGTGACCTTTAACCATTTAAATTTACTTTTTACAATACATTCAAAGCAGCTTTACAGAAAGTGCATTTCAGAAATGTGCATAGAAAAATACAGTTAGTTAATCATGTATTAATTTAGGGCATAACATATCGCCAGCGTTGAGTCAGTTTTTCACAGGCGTTTGAGTTCGTCTCATTACAGGTTTTGGGGCATCTGAAGTATCCGTGAGAGGCTGGATACAAACTGGAGCTTTACCATTTAGGGCTTTATAGGTCATTAGTAGTATTTTGTAATTGATACGGAACTTAATAGGTAACCAGTGTAGAGATAATAAAATCGGTTTTATATGATCATATTTTCTTGACCTAGCAAGAACTCTAGCGGCTGCATTTTGCACTAACTGTAGCTTGTTAATTGAGGATGCAGGACAACCAGCTAGTTAAGCATTGCATGTAATCTAGTCTAATGCATGAAATAACTTTTCTGCATCAGAAACAGATAGCATGTTACGTAGCTTAGCAATGTTTCTAAGGTGGAAAAAGGCTGTTCTTGCAACATATGAAACATGATTTTCAAAAAACAAGTTGCAGTCTAGTATAACACCCAGGTCTTTTACTGCAGTGGATTAAGTAACAGGACATCCTTCTAAATTAAAGTTGTATTGTAAAAGGTTTTGTGGGTAGTTTTTTGGACCAATAAGTAATACCTCAGTTTTATCTGAATTTAATAGCAGGAAATTACATGTCATCCAGCATTTTATATCTTTAAGACACACTGTCAATTTAGATGAGTAAGTGTTTTCATCTGGTCTTGATGAAATATATAATTGAGTGTCATCAGCATAACAGAGGAAATTAATTCCATGTTTTCTTAAAATATTACCAAGTGGCAGCATCTATAATGAGAATAGCAATATTAGAGGGCCTAACACTGAACCTTGTGGCACTCCAATAGTCTACTGATATTTAAAAACATTCTAATTTCTCAAAATAGTTGTTTTATGTGTAACACAGAAGAAAGAATGTCATACAGTTTTGCACCAACATCAGGCTCGTTGCCTCTTTCATGTTCCACAAAGAACTCAGAACAGAGAACTCATATAGAATGACATGAAGGTGTGTACAGAATTTTCCGGTAACAGTTTAATTTAGGGTCTAGTTAGTTATTAGCATGCATAGGATATTGGCTGTTTATTAGTAATAATTAGTACATATTTACAGTACATATTGGCTGTTTATTAGTACATAATTAGTACATGTTTATTAGTACATATTTATTCTGCAAGAGCATATTCTACATATCCTACCTGATAGATTTTGTATTTACAGTCATCAGATTAATTTACATTGTGACTGTGTATCAGATGTAATCCACTCTGTCTATGTCATTCAGGTGTATGGCCCATAGAAATTGATTGGTGTGAATGACAAAGAATAAGCATTAGCTAGTTAGTTAATAGTTAGTTAATAGTAAGAATTGGACCCTAAACTAAAGTGTGATGGCATTTTTATTTTTAAGGGCACTACCTACCATATTTAAGTCAGGACAACCGTCATAGACACCATCATTTAGATCATCAAGTCATAAACCACCTTCTTATTTAAAAAATATTGTTTTTATACAATCAGTGGACAAGAACATTCTTTGCATTTTAATTTATGAGTGATACTCATTGCATATTACAGAAGTTGGCCTATAATTGCTATTTTTGCTATTTTTAACTATCCTAATACTTCTTTAGGTGAGTGTATGTATATATATATATATATATATATATATATATATATATATATATATATACATATACACACTTTTTTACACATAATTATGGAAACAGAATGATTCAATGCGTTTCTTGTTGTTGAATGGTCCAGTGCAGCATGTCACACTCTTATCTGCAAGATATGAATGTTACATACATAATTTACACAGTTCTTACACAGTCAAAGCTAAAAGAACTTCTTCATAAAATTTCCCATCCATATGTTTAATACAGATAGATTTGTCAGTTCTGACTTATAATATAGTATAAACACACTTTTACTTTTGGATGGAACTGAATTTCAGTTATAGTGTCAGATTTAGCATTTACTGAATGTGTAAAATGTGCAGTATTTCTTACATTTGGAAATGCAGAACAGCGTCCAGATGAAAACGATGCAGATGACGAAGGTACAGAACAGGACCAAACAAAACGGCGGAGAGTTCTGGCAGGATTCTAGAAGATGGTGGATATATTAGTTATATTTTCTCACATTAGTCTTAAGGTCAATTTATTTATGTTTATATATATATATAATTTTTCAATTATATATATATATATTATTTTCATACAATTTAAAAATGTATTTACTTTTAGAATTTAAAGGATAAGGGACATTATATGCACCACCCACAAAACAGAAAATGTTCATGACACACAGACATCATGATCACATTACCCACAGTGCTCTTTATGAATTTCATTTTCTAATAAATGCCCCCATATGGACTGTGGCTTTCTTACATATTATTTTAAAAACACTCACCTGTGTTGCTGAAGTCAAGTGTAATGTTCATGCTGAGAGGTGTTCGGGTGTTTGAGTAGCTGGCGCGGCAGATGATCGTGTCTCCATCACTCCAGTCAGGTTTACACAGATCCAGAGAACTCTTCATGTTATAAGATGTGGATGAATAAAGTGACCCATGACCCGCTCGAATCCAGGTGAAGTTCACCGGCTCAGGGTTCAGAGACTCCAGAGAGCAGAGCAGAAGAACACAGCTGTCATTACTGCCGTTCAGTTTCTGCAGGGACAGACCTGGAGGAGTGGAGATGTGAAGAATTATATTTATTACGGACATCTAAGATGGTCTACAACAAGTGGACAGGTCAAAGTAATAAATCATTTATGAATGGAAATCACCTTCAACTTGGAGTTTCACATTTGAGATGTTGTCCAGTGATGGTGGTGGTAATTAATACTTTAAATTTTTCAATTATATATATAGTTATTTTTTATACAATTTAAAAATGTATTTACTTTTTAGAATTTAAAGGATAAGGGACATTATATGCACCACCCACAAAACAGAAAATGTTCATGACACACAGACATCATGATCACATTACCCACAGTGCTCTTTATGAATTTCATTTTCTAATAAATGCCCCCATATGGACTGTGGCTTTCTTACATCTTATTTTAAAAACACTCACCTGTGTTGCTGAAGTCAAGTGTAATGTTCATGCTGAGAGGTGTTCGGGTGTTTGAGTAGCTGGCGCGGCAGATGATCGTGTCTCTCATCACTCCAGTCAGGTTTACACAGATCCAGAGAACTCTTCATGTTATAAGATGTGGATGAATAAAGTGACCCATGACCCGCTCGAATCCAGGTGAAGTTCACCGGCTCAGGGTTCAGAGACTCCAGAGAGCAGAGCAGAAGAACACAGCTGTCATTACTGCCGTTCAGTTTCAACAGGGACAGACCTGGAGGAGTGGAGATGTGAAGAATTATATTTATTACGGACATCTAAGATGGTCTACAACAAGTGGACAGGTCAAAGTAATAAATCATTTATGAATGGAAATCACCTTCAACATGGAGTTTCACATTTGAGATGTTGTCCAGTGATGGTGGTGGAATTAATCTTCTTGTTTCACAGCTGTAATTACCAGAGTCACTCAACTGAATATTTTCTATACTTAATGACGTTCTGTTGAATGTAAAACGAGGAATGCATTGCATTGTGGTATAAGACACAGATTTTTTTATCAAATTTCCATTTACAAATAGTTTTGCCAGTTGCACTATTTCTCCACTCTACAACAACTTGTACACTGTCATCAGGTAGTGAGTGGCAGGGCAGACAGACAGTCTCTCCTTTAACTGCTCTGATAGACTCCAGCATACTGTGGATTAAAACAAATTGAGACAGAATGTTGAAATCAAATGTACAGTAAAAAGCAAACAAACACACATTTTGTTATCAGTCAGTTAATACTTGTAACTTGTTAATGTTTGAAAAATTATATGAAACTTTTTTTTTATTAAAGGGCAAGGTAAACAGAACTGAATTCTCTTACCTGAATGTGGCAGTAAAATTAAAGTCATAAATAAAAGAGCGTTTGCAACCCATTTAAAAAACATATCAACTAATCACATTTATGAGCTACTATATGCTTAGCCTGGTACTTCTGCACTACATACATTGAGTGATGAACTTCCTGACCATGTGCCCACCCACAATCTAGATCACTAGATGAAATGAAAAACCTTCATTTGACCAAACACTTGTCAAAGATAAAAATGTTGCTTAAGTAAGTGTAGGTTATCATTGCTGGTATGTTTACGATACACAATTCTAAATAAGTCACATGACACATTTAGTTTTTATTTCATTTGAAAAGTTTGGTTTTATACATTTGGTTGATGAGATAATAATTTTCTTTATATATTTGAGTATATTCTTATATTCTTTATATATTCTTTATATATTTTTCTTTATATATTAGTGATATTAATTACATAAAAACAGAGTAGACCTATACATTTAGTTTTTGATACATCTACACATGAGTTATGTGTTCGACATGCATTTAATAAAGAATAATGAATAATCTAAAGGAATATGTCAGTCATATAATGGAGGTCTATGGTCACCACCTCAAAGAGCATGCACAGAGAAGTCCAAATTAAACATGATTTAATGACTCGTAAATGTAAGTACACATTGATGGCCTAAGACACGAAACGAGCGGTTTGTGTGAGAAAACAAACAGTATTTATATCGTTTTTATCAAAAATAAATTTTTAAAGTGAACTATCCTTTAATGATGGACTAGATAGTTTAAAATGAAACATAAATAACATGTTTACATCAGGTATGTTTTAAGAATATACATGGCCCTGTATATGCTTAAAACACCAATATATACCAAAATTAATGCAACCATTATATTTCACAAATCAGAATGGAAACCTGCAGACTCCTGAAGTTTATTGGTCCATAAAGCAAAATAATATTCATATTATTGCGATCATGATATGAATTATTTACAGCCACTAAATTAATGTGAAATCAGTCTAATATGTTTTATAAATATTATTTAATAATTAAAACAATATTTAAATACAATGCACATTATTTTCCCAAATTTAAGTTAATTTTATTACCAAGTTTATCATAAATTTAATGAATTACTCTGTAAAAAAATAAGTAACTTGGCTGCCTTAAAATTTTAAGTTCATTGAAATGGAAAAATTGAGTTACAACGAAGTAGATTGATTTAATCATCCGAAACTCAAAATATTATGTTATCTGAACTACATAAATTATTTAAGTTGATTTGACGAGAGAAAAATGTTGGGATTAAAAATCATGAAAATATATTTTTTTACAGTGTATATTTGCATTCACAACCTCCAAATTAAAGTACAACCAATAAAGTATATCGATTATCCCATATTTGTAATTGGCAAGAATTTGGATGAATAAAATATGAGATCATTTAAAATCAACTACTTGCTACTTGCAAATCAAAAATATTGTCTAAACCCACTTTTTCCGATTTTAAAAAAAAAGGATTCTTGTGAGATAGACCTGAGATCTATCATGAAGTGAAAGCAAGACAGCAAACACACATATTCATATGTATGTTACTTTAATAGGTGTTTAAAGAATAACATTTGCGTCAGCAGACAGTGTTATGACATAAGACTCAGTGAGAAGGGCAATGGCAAAGGGGTCCCTCTCTTCTACGCAGGGGGTCAGTAAGGCAAGGCTGCATCAACAACTGGGCTGTAACAATCAGATCCATACATTGCATCATACAGTACTAGTGACAATAATCAGATCAAGCACACAAGTATAAACTCCTTAGAGGAATCAAGAACAGGATCTCGGGTAAGCGTTTAAAAGACGGCGCCACAACTGCATCTAAAGCCATGAACGTACATTCTTGTACAGAGCAAGAGAAAATCCTCATCATCGACAGGGTGCATATTTAAGGTTATTGAGACTCGGAACGAGTTGAGAAGGTGAAACGAGGAAGGTTTGGCAACTGATGTCCGTGATCGCTGATATTGCACGTTTCAGGTCTAAATGCGTAGAAGCGAAGGTTATTTGACGTCAGATGTGACGGAGGTCAGGGTGTGTGTCTTGAGGATGACTGGAAGTTTTTACAAATTATTCAGGTACTGTAAGGAAGCAGCCTACAATTCCTCCATATAAAGCCACCGCATACAGAAAGACTGGATTGGAATTAGAAAAATACAGGTACAAAATCCATTACATTCAAGAGACAATCTAGCACAAAAGGGTAATATTATAATCTTTATAGCTAATATAGGAATTTCTGTTTCATAGAGGCATTTTGCTAAGAGGCATCTTCTAAATAGAAAAAGTGGGTGAACGATCATGACGGGGGCATCATGGGATGGGATCAGGTTCTAAAGATGCATCATGCGGGGAACTTCAAATAAGCCGTGTTATCATTCAACGCAAAATTTTAAATACACGATATTCACGAGAGGTTACGATGACAATCATGAGGGGACACTGGCGAGATCTTTATGGGGCTAGTTCGCACAAAAATATAATTCTGCAACCCTTTTCTCATCGTCAAGTCGTTCCAAATCCATAGAACCACAAAAAGAGACTTGCATTTTTCGGTAAAATTTCACCCAAAATGACATAAAAAAGCACAATAAGTGTCTCCAGTAATGACTTAAATTTGTCTTTTCTTCACACAAACTATTAAATGGCTTCAGAAGACTTGAAAGAGTGACTTAGGAATCATTTTTAAGCCGGATTCACATACAATACCGGTCAAAAGTTTAAGATCAGTAAGATTTTTTAATGTTTTTAAAAGAAGTCTCTTCTGCTCACCAAGGCTGCAATTTTTTGATAAAAAATACACAAAAAACACAGTAATATTGTGAAATATTATGACAATTTAAAATGACTTTTTTATGTTAATATATATTAAAATGTAATTTATTCCTCTGAATTTTCAGCATCATTACTCCAGTCTTCAGTGTCACGTGATCCTTCACAAATCACTCTAATATGATGATTTTATGCTCTAAAAACATGTATGATTATTATCCATGTTGAAAACAGTTTTTTACATTTTTATTTCAGGATTCTTTGATGAATAGAAAGTTCAAAGAACAGCATTTATTTAATTAGAATCTTTTCTAACATTATAAATGTCTTTACTGTAACTTTTGATCAATGTAACTCATCCTTGATGAATAGAAGTATTGATTTCTTATTTATTTCCCCCAAAAATAAAATACAAATTCTTACTGACCCCAAACTTTTTAAAGGGTAGTGTTTAATGCAACAAAAGCTTTCCATTTCAGATAAAAGCTGTTCTTTTGAACTTTCTATTCACCAAAGAATCCTGAAATAAAAATGTAAAAAACTGTTTTCAACATGATAATAATCATACATGTTTTTGGAGCATAAAATCATCATATTAGAGTGATTTGTGAAGGATCATCTGACACTGAAGACTGGAGTAATGATGCTGAAAATATCAGCTTGTTTTCAGAGGAATAAATTACATTTTAATATATATTAACATAAAAAAGTCATTTTAAATTGTCATAAATTTCACAATATTACTGTGTTTTTTGTGTATTTTTTATCCAAAAATTGCAGCCTTGGTGAGCAGAAGAGAATTCTTTTAAAAACATAAAAAATCTTACCGATCTTAAACTTTTAACCGGTAGTGTATAGACGCTTCATCAGGACGCAGTTGCCATGGTGATGAGCTGGCCCAAAGTTAACTTCCGTTCTGTTAGTTTATACTGTTTATTGGATAATACGGCATTGACTGTACTAGATACTATATTAAAATCAGCTAGGTTTATCCGAGTATCCCGGTACAGTGTTTCCCATGCATTTATTAGTGGCAGCCCAACTCATTATCAGCGCTGACCGCCACATATTGATTTCCGTGTTTTTACAATTTAAGGAAAAGTTGTATTTGACTGCAGAGTTGCGTGTAGCGCATATTCGCAAGCTCTCTCTCTCTCTCTCTCTCTCTCTCTCACACAAACACATTAACAGCGGAGACAGAATGTATCAGTAACGCTACAGATTCATCCAACATCCTGTCATGTGGAGACCCGCCTTAAAAAAAGGTTAGCAAGCATGTAAGAAGCTAATAAGGAGAGATATGTTCACCTAATAAAGCCTCGTCGCCGCGCTCCGCTCGCCACAGTTTTTTAACACTCCGGTAAATCAGAACACGTGGCGGTAGAAAAAACATCTTGTCTCCTATTTTTGTTCAACGGGTCTGGTAGTGTCACATTTCAGTTTGGCCAGGTAACATTTATTTTCTTTTGACTGTCAAGAAATACCAGCTACTATGGTTATTTACTTGTTATGGATTGTCTGCGCAAGTTTGCCGGAAGTTAAGTTTGGGCCAGTTTTATGCACATGCGCAGTACCGTGTGTTTATGTTGTCACTGCTGAAAGCGTCTATAGCGCCTAAAAACGTGCCGCATTCTCCTTACCAAAGCGCTAGGGATGTTCGCGCTCCGGTTGGTTCTTGTCACGTGACCTAAGAAAAACGCTTGGAAAAAAGCGAGCGCGTCGCACCGCTTCTATTATGAGCGCGCATACCGCGCGGCTACATTCAAAATAACGAACTTGGGCGCGCAAAAGACGCATTACGTGAACAGGCCCTTATGGTGCTTTTATGACATTTGTTTACACTCGCTTTATTTATTGAAGAGTGCAACCTAAACATCATCTTTTGTCTTCCTCAAATATTGAAACGACAAGCACATGATGACAGGATTTGAAATTTTTGGGTGAACAATCCCTTAAAAAAACATGATGTTGTTTTGGTATGGGTTTAAGGTGCAAATATTGTCTTTCTAAAATAGGCATTAAAAAGGTGCCAACATTTTGCACACCACTCTCACTGCAGGTTCATTCAGAGGAAAAACCGTCAGAAAAAGATTAGAAGAATTAGTTGTGCTGATAAAATACATTTGAAAACCTGAAGACGGATAAAGCCTGGCTCTCTGCATCATGAAATTTCCCTTACAGACTATTTTCGCTTTTCTTTGGCAAATGTCTGAGAGAACGACGCGCGTACAACACGTCTCCTGATCGCGGAAGAACTTAAAAATTGCGTCCGAGGCGCGTTATGCGCGAGGGAAGACGAGTAGCCTAACTTCCTGTGAACAACAAACATGGGACTCGGGTGAGTTGCGTAAATTATGATATAGCTTCCTTTGAGGAAACACTTTCCAATGCGGTCACATATCAGGAAAGAGCGAGAGAGCACTGCTCACACAAGTGACTTTCAAACCGGTCACTTCGGTGAATTCATCTGACCAGCTTGAACAGAAGTGAAAGACACGCAGTATTCCTATTGAAATGACTGAATTTTGCACGCAATGTGACCGCAGAAATAGTCAAGGTGGAAGCATTAGCATAAACAAAGCATCCACTCTGACTAAGGTTTGAAGGGATAGTTCACTTTGAAATACATGTTTGGTATGTTAATCCAATATGTAGGTGTCTGTTTCGCAGTATTTTCAATTTTGATATTTTTAGGTCAAACCGTTCGTCTATCAGTCATATAATGGAGGTCTATGGTCACCACCTCAAAGAGCATGCACAGAGAAGTCCAAATTAAACATGATTTAAAGACTCGTACATGAAAGTACACATTGATGGCCTAAGACACGAAAACGAGACGTTTGTGTGAGAAAACGAACAGTATTTATATCGTTTTTACCTCTTGTAACCAACGTTTACCTCTTGTAAAAGCGCTATAAATACGTCTTCTCACACAAACCGCTCGTTTTGTGTCTTAGGCCATCAATGTGTACTTACATTTACGAGTCGTTAAATCATGTTTAATTTGGACTTCTCTGTGCATGCTCTTTGAGGTGGTGACCATAGACTTCCATTATATGACTGATAGACGACGGTTTGACCTAAAAATATCAAAATTGAAAATACCGCGAAAACAAAGATATCTACATCTTGGATGACCTTGAGGTAAGCTAAAACACACCAAAAATGAATTTCAAAGTGAACTATCCCTTTAAGCCGAAGAGAGGATAAGTCACAATCAGATTACTGATTGATACAATTCAAATCGTCCATAATGACAATCAACTGATTCGAAACAGCTGAGCAGGAGGTTTAGCGTCTTATTATTCTTGAATTAAAACATTTGTCCTACCCTACTATGCACTTTTAAAGTTTTATAAGCAGGGCCTTAAAGGTGATTTATAAAACTAGCTTAATAAAATCACACTTATAAAAGTGATCAGGTCCTGATTTTTCAGGTAAACATCATCAATATGTCTCACGACTGCCTCAGGCACAATTGCAGCCTACAAGCTCTCTATTACTTAAAATACACTGAGGTTTAACCCTTGGCTTGGAGTAAATGCCTCTATTGTATAAATAACAGGAAAGGGGGACATTCAGACACAGATCTCGCGCCCGCCAGACGTAGGCCATATGCAGTTGCCTCGCACGTGCGCGTCAGTAAGCAGGAACTAAACGTCTAGAGGCGCTGCATTCTTTATCAGTGCTTGTTGGCTTAACAGGTAAGCATAGGTATATATATACACACAGATATTTGTATATGAGCTTTTGACAACAGTCTCGTATCCAGTAGAGCAAACCTCAGAAAAGGCAGAGGTTTCTAAACGAAATGTTACGAACAAAGCGAGGAAAAGCAGCGCCTACAGAAGGTGTTCTAGGGAGAACAAATTAAATACAGTATTTCGAAGGAGTACAAAAAAATCTTATTAGTTATAAGTTCATAAATTCACAGACAATATCATTTATAGAAGAAAAAACGGTGACTCTAAAAGCAAAACAAACAAAAGAACATCAATCGTCTTATTAAAACGGAAAAAAGCTCGACTGTAACAGTGAAAGAGTGTGGCTTTTAAACCTGTGATCTGGCTTATAGAATTCCTTCATTTATCTAATCTAGGCTCCCTGCGACCTCAGGAGGGTTTGGGAAGAAGAGTCTGAGGTTCGAACCAGCCCGAGAACACAGGGAACTGATGTGCACTGCAAAATTCATATTGTTTTCCAGTAAAATATCGAAACATCCTGAAAACAATTTACTTGAGAAGCAGAACTGCTAAAGACAATACTGAGTTTTTGAATGAATCTGTTTCGCATTCAGCTCCATGACTTCATGATAAAACCTTTCCGAAGAGTTTTAGTCGATTTTTAGGCACTCATATTTTAATGAATGATAATAAGGCAGGTTTTGATCATGTAAATGATGATTCACAACTTCCTCATAATGAAACTGGCTTGTCACCACTGGCGTAATGACCAACAGAAAGAATCACTGAACACTAATCTTGAAATAATCTTAATTTTCTTACTTTTCCAGTAAACATCTAACAAATTTGATAGTTTTTTCTAAGAAAAGAAAAAAGCAAATGGTAGAAAAATAAGTCTTATCTTACACAATTTTGCTTCTCAGATAAATTGTTGATAAATCTTGTTTTAAAGGAATAGTTTACTTTTAAAAAAAAACTTTGGCTGATAATTTACTCACCCCTATGTCATCCAAGATGTCCATGTCTTTCTTTCATCAGTCGAAAAGAAATTAAGGTTTTTGCTGAAAACATTCCAGGATTTTTCTCCATATAATGGACTTCAATGGGGACCAAACGGTTTAGGTCCAAAAGACAGTTTCAGTGCAAACTGTTCAAAGGGCTTTAAACGATTTCAGTTCGATGAATAAGGGTCTTATCAAGTGAAACGATCGCTCATAAAAAAAAAAAATTATAAGCTCATATGGTCACCTTGCTCTGTTCTGTGATGAGTGTTTGTGACTCTCCTGTTCAAACTCGTCAAAATGAACGAATCGTGTCATTTGGTTCATTCAACGAACGAAATGACGAGTTAACTGAGGGAAAAGATTCGTTCATTTTGATGAACGAGTTTGAACAGGAGAGTCACGATGTACATCAAAGAACAGAGCAAGGCGATCATTTGAGCTTATAAAGACGTAAACTTTTTTTTTTTAAATGAACGATCGTTTCGCTAGATAAGACCCTTATTCATCGTCTGGAATCATTTAAAGCCCTTTGAACAGTTTGCACTGAAACTGTCTTTTGGACCTTAACCGTTTGGTTCCCATTGAAGTCCATTATATAGAGAAAAATCCTGGAATGTTTTCATCAAAAACCTTAATTTCTTTTCGACTGAAGAAAGAATGACATGGATACCTTGGATGACAAGAGGGTGAGTAAATTATCAGCAAGTTTTTTTTAAAGTGAACTACTCCTTTAAGAATTGTTTTGATATTTTTACAAGAAAAAAAAACAACTAATAACAACATGATTTTTTCCCAATGTGTCGCTAATAGAAAGCACATAATCTGGCTTGACAACCGAAAGATGACCCCGGAGGTGTCTGACTCACAAGTGCCTAAACACAGGATGTGCACATTGCAGAAGAACATGCTATGCTGACTCCCACAATTCAAGGTGTGTGCGTGTATGAGAGAGAAAGAGAGGGAAAGAGAAAAACTCCTCTCCTCTACGTCAAACCCTGTTTTCTTTTCCTCTCCAACTCTCTCCCACCGTGTGCTTGGAGGAATGGACAGAATCAGCAAAACTTTGAGCTGGAATGGCGTCTACAGCCTCAGGTACAAGAAGAAAACCAGGGCTGAGTATCTCAGTGATGATACAAAAGCTAATTTGAGAATAAAAACAAACGCAAACAAAATTCGATATTACAACGAAAGCCAAAGACAACTACAAGCATCGTCTCACGGTAGCTAAAATTAGTGCAGTGTCTATTATTAAACTATATTAGAGAGGAGTAGCACTCTTTTGGATTAGCCAGCAAGACGCTACACACTGCAGTAAGGTCAAGTATTGACATAAAATGCATTTTCTTTTCATTCAAGTATCGCCATACTGCTCTGATAACGAACTCATTTATAGCTGTGTGTGTGTCAGACAAGAGCGCAGAGGGGTGTCACAATATAAAAAGGATCGACTGACTTTCCATCCGGTGATTCAGTCAGAAACACTTGTAGGCAAGGTCTAAAATTAACTTTTGCAACAACTGCCAACGGTTAATGACAATTGCAGGGCAGAAATATTAAATACTCATAACAAACTTTAGTTTCCCTTATTAAAAAATGATGGGGGAAAATTATAAATATATACGCTACCGGTCAAAAGTTTAAGATCGGTAAGATTTTTTATGTTTTTAAAAGAAGTCTCTTCTGCTCACCAAGGCTGCAATTTTTTTTATAAAAAAATACACAGTAATATTGTGAAATATTATGACAATTTAAAATGACTTTATATTAATATATATTAAAATGTAATTTATATCATATTAATAATATCCTTATTTATTTATTTCAGGATTCTTTGATGAATAGAAAGTTCAAATAACAGCATTTATTTAATTAGAATCTTTTCTAACATTATAAATGTCTTTACTGTAACTTTTGATCAATGTAACTCATCCTTGATGAATAGAAGTATTGATTTCTTATTTATTTCCTCCAAAAATAAAATACAAATTCTTACTGACCCCAAACTTTTTAAAGGGTAGAGTTTAATGTAACAAAAGCTTTCCATTTCAGATAAAAGCTGTTCTTATGAACTTTCTATTCATCAAAGAATCCTGAAATAAAAATGTAAAAAACTGTTTTCAACATGAATAATAATCATACATGTTTTTGGAGCATAAAATCATCATATTAGAGTGATTTGTGAAGGATCATGTGACACTGAAGACTGGAGTAATGATGCTGAAAATTCAGCTTTTTTCAGAGGAATAAATTACATTTGAATATATATTAACATAAAAAAGCCATTTTAAATTGTCATAATATTTCACAATATTACTGTGTTTTTTGTGTATTTTTTATCCAAAAATTGCAGCCTTGGTGAGCAGAAGAGACTTCTTTTAAAAACATAAAAAAATCTTAACGATCGTAAAGTTGACCGGTAGTGTATGTACTGTAATTACTTTTTAGAATATACACAACCTTTCAAAAGTTTGGGGTCAGGAAGATTTTTATAAAGAAATTAATATATTTTTTCAGCAAAGTCGCGTTAAATTGATCAAAGGATTTCTTTCAAATAAATGATGTTCTTCTTAACTTCCTATTGATCGAAAAATCGATTAAAAAAGCATCACTGTTTTCCACAAATAAATTAAGCAGGACAACTGTTTTTAAAATTGATAATAATAAGAATTTTTTGGGGGGCAAATCAGCATATTAGAATGATTTCTGATCACAGGAATAAATTACATTTTAAAATATATTAAAATACAAAATTGATTTCATTTGAAATTAATAATATTTCACAAAATCATTGTTTTTACTGTATTTTTGATCAAATAAATGCAGCCTTGCTGAGCATATGACACCTCTGTCAAAACCGACCGCACACTTTTGAACGATGGTATATATATATATACCCACACACATACATATATAAATATTCAATGCTGACAAATGCTAATTTTGGACCCTGCTCGGCAGTGTGCCTGCAACCGCAGCGCGCTCTTGTGCAAACACCTGGCTTCCCACATCGCGCTGCTGTTTTTGAGAATTACAGGTGGTTTATCTCTGACTAACTCTCATCAATAGAGGCACCAGACACATTGAGGGTCATTGCTTGAAAGAAAGAGGCATCTAGGCATAGACTGTGCATTATGAAGCTGAAGGTGGTGCTTCTGTGCAGAGAAAAAAATCTGAACAGGTTTGTGAGGTATGAGGCTGAGCAGTCTGAAACACTCGATTCTCTCTCGCTTCATAAGATTCAGAGCAGTAAAGGGGGCAGGAAGCCACAAAACGTTCCTCTGATCGAGAGAGAAGACGTCGCTGCTGTGTGAAAAAGACGTTTGTGCAATGAAGCTAACCAGGAACAGAAACGAGAAAGATAGAGAAAGACAAGCTTCAAATGCACTTTTTGTAGGCAAAACTTGACCTTAAATAGTAGCCATTTCTTGCAGATTGTGAAAATCAGATAACTGGTCCGGAGCCACAAGAGGAAACAGGCTTAGGGACCAGAATTGGCTCCCCCGGGCCCTGAGGGGGTGAGAGGGAGGGAGGATGGGGTTGGGTGTAAGGTGTAGGCCTCTGGGATAAAACATCTTCATCCGTCTCAAAGCTTCCCTCATCCCTTCCAGTCTCTCTCGCTCTCGTTCGCTCTAAATCCTCGGCATCAGGGGCCGAGAGTCGAGAATAAGGCCCCAGCATGTCTGTACACGAGCCCAGTCCGGACTAAACCCGTCCCGAGCCAGGCTGAGGCCTCACTGGTCCGCGCAGGAAATCAGCACAGGAGCCATGTCCTTCACTTGACCTTCAGTGGGGATGCTCACAGCACGCTGGGCTCTGGAACAAACACTCAGGCTTTATTATCAACACACACAACACATCAACACGCCCATGAGTTTGCATGGTGTCCCATCTACCTGTGCACATTCTCCATGGCTGCAACCTCAGCGAGAGCAGCTAAGCTGAAGAAGGCCGGGAGGCCACCGGACGTCTCTGGCGGGTCCACTTCCACTGATCTGGGGTCATTGTAGCAGACCCCGCTATTGCATAATGTCTCTTGAGTGAATGGCTTTTCATCCTGATTCTTGGTCTGATCCTTAGATTTGTCTTCTGCTGCGAAAGAGAAAAATCAAATCATTTGAAGACTTTTATACAAATATGCTCCCCCCAATCTTCTTTTGGTGGCAGGACACCATAGACAAACAATTCAAGTATGTTTTCAGTAGAGCCAGACCAATATATCGGCCGATATTAGGCATTTTCCAAAAATAAAAACGGACGAAACACGCTTCAACCATGTCATGAGTAGGGTTGGGTATCGTTTGAATTTGAACGATTCTGATTCCGATTTCGATTCCTTTTTCGGTTCCGGTTCCTAACGATTCCGATTCTTTTAAGAGGCAGGGTCAAAATTTTTTAGCTAACCTTGCTAACCAACAGTCTTTCTGAAGAAAATTCACCTTCTGTCACAAATTCTCCTTTTGTCACAAATTTTGCATTTTTACGAGATTTCGTTATTTTTACAAAAGTGAAGCCACACTTTGAACCGCCGACGTAAGCTACTCATGTTCGACTCGCGCGATTATGCCAACACTTCCGGTAAACGCTTCTTCGTTGGTGATGTTCAGCGGTTTCTTCTTCCGGTCGAACCGACTGTGAATTTCGAAACTAGGAATAGAAATTTTAACTTTTTGACGATTCCGGGAAAACGAAAGTTAGTCCCGGTTCCAATCGAATACTCGATTCTCGATACCCAACCCTAGTCATGAGTGTTGGAGTTGTATAGTTTTTCCACCAGAGGGCACTCTACACAGTCCCTGTTGGCAACACTCAATTAAATAACAATTACAAGAACATCCGCATCAGTTCTCTTAACTCAAATAAGCAGGACAAAATTTTTTACTATCATGTCCAGTTTTGCTGCTGTTAAATTTGCCGAGAGTGAAGCGGAATTAGCTAGCAATAGTTACGTTACGTTGTTACAGTGTAATTGACTGACCGTCCTTTTTAACTTTTGACAATGTGACTGAAGTATTTCTTTAATAGCGCGTTACAGTTATAGCAATGAGACACATCATCTCTCTTTGGCCTGTTATATTGAAAATGTGTGTTTTACAATTTGCCGTATGACGTTATCCATTGCTAAATTATGGCTCCTCATAGATAGGGTTGGGTATCGTTTGAACTTGAACGATTCTGATTCCGATTCCTTGTTTCGATTCCGGTTCCTAACGATTCTCGATTCTGATTCTTTTACTCCTTTCTGAAGGAAATACTCCTTCTGTCACAAATACTCTTTTGTCACAAATGTTGCATTTTTACGAGATTTCGTTATTTTTACAAAAGTGAAGCCACACTTTGGACCGCCGACGTAAGCTACTCATGTTCAACTCGCATGGTTATGCCAACACTTCCGGTAGACGCTTCTTCGTTGGTGATGTTCAGCGGTTTCTTCTTCCGAGTCGACCGGACTGTGAATTTCGAAACTAGGAATCGAAATTTTAACTTTTGCAATCAGATTCCGGGAAAAACTAAAAGTTAGTCCCGGTTCCAAATCGATACTCGATTCTCGATACCCAACCCTAATCATAGACTAGCTTACCACAAAGCTAGCTAATGCCACTATCATCAGTCTGTTATTTTGTGACAATAAAAGAAACAAGTTTCTTTTTAAAATGTAAGTTAAAACTCATAAATAATTACAAATAACTAATGTTAGGGAAATCTGTTAATGTTTTGTTGCGTGTTTCTTGAAAAATAAATAAATAAATAAAATATCGGCCGATATATCGGATTTTAAAACCAACAAATATTTGTATCGGTATCGGCCTTCAAAATCCTTTAGTTGGTCGGGCTCTAGTTTTCAGTGACTCACATATCATATGATTTGAAGAATCCAGTCATAAAAATGACATAAACAGGCTATTTTATTCTACATGAGAAAGTTTGCTTCCACATGCTGAGATGATGTGGCTAGATTAATGTGGATCATTTGATCTTAGTAATCTTCTATTGTCGGAAACTTTTGCTTGCGGTATACATGGGTGACAAATCTATCTGCAAATAGCGCATTTCTACAATGATATCAGTGGCTACTGTTTATATACACATACAACAACAATAAGTGATTATAAACAAATTTATAATATAAAAGATTTCTATTTTGAATAAATGCAGTTTTTTTAATCTTTCTATTCTTTAAAAAACCCTGCAGCACAATAATAGAATAATAATCACAAGAAATGCTTTTTGAGCACCAAACAAGTATATTAGAATCGTTAAGAATCATGTGACACTGAGAAATGGAGTAATTGGCATCCCAGGATTAATTTACATCATAAAAAATATGTATTTGTATGTATATTGTATTTTTTTAGCAAATAAATGCCACCTCAATGAGCAATAATAAATACGACAAGCTTTTGAACAATAGTGTGCACTGAAAAAAATTGGTGCAGGGTGTTTCTTATCGGTTTTAGAAATCATAAAAAGACAGTGACGGGAAACTGGTTCGGCTCACCCTCTGCAGGTGACACTCGACCATCGGCCGTGCGCACCAAGTGTGTGATTTTACTCTTCCTGGCCTTCCTTTTCTGACTGCCCACAGGTGTGTCCAGAACCTTCTGGGGTTCAGGAGAGGGAGACACACACGGGCTGCCCGACTTCACTGGACTTGATTCTGTAACCATGGGGTCAGGTGCGTCGATGTCTAAAAGAACACATGAAATATGTCAAGACTGAGACCTGGAAGTCCTACTGCAGACATCCTGACAATAATTAGTGCTATATTTAATTTATCTTGTGCCACTTATACTACACCACAACAGGATGAATCAAAGTATTTACATAACTGTTACATGTGTGCCCCTGTAAGATAACTAGAGTATACCGTGACCTAGATACGACAGCGTTCCCTGCTATGCGGCAGGAAACACTGAGACACACTGGGCAAAACCACGGACAAACAACAACCAAAACCACGCAGGCAGAGTTTCCAACACTCGTGCACACACTCTTGCTGTCTGAACAGATAATGAAGCTGATTTCAGAACAGTTTCTAATGGCTGTCACCTTTGTCTGCGGCACTGGATTTCTCCTTCCTGTGTTTGTACTTGTTCACTATCTTGTGGAATAAGGTCTTTTTCTGAGATGAAGATGAACCTAATTTCAAAAGCAATACAAAAGAAAGCAAAAAACAAAACAACACAGCATGCTATGTTAGGTGGAAGTCATGTCATTCTGAACATGAGATGACTACTTCCTAATAAAGTAAGCAAATGAGGAACTGAGTGTGGGTGGGCCGGGAGGATTAGTTAAGTTTCCATGCGTGCAGTGCACTCACCCTTGCAAGGTTTGGGTGGTTCAGGAGGGCTGGATGTACTGGTTTTTTTCTTCTTGGTGACAGCCACGCTCTTTTTGTCAAATGTCAGGGGGCTGTACTGTGGTAGGCTGTTGAACTTTTCTCAAACTCCTCCTCAAGCTTTCCTAGTCTGTGAGTTTTATACAGTCAAACATTAGCAATCTGTGTGCAAAATCTGCTCACCTGGATTTAAAGTCTTCTAGACAAACTGAATTAGAGATGCACCGATTGACCGGCGCGTGACCAGAACCAGACGATTTTCTGGCGACCGGTCAAATGCACTCGGGCGCCGCATGATTAACATCGTGCAACATCAGTATCACACGGAACGCACATGTAGGAAACGAATTTCTGGCCGTTTCACCCCTTATTTACACCGCAAGCGTGAGCGGCGCATATTTTTTTGGCTTAAATTGTCTTTTTTTTTTATTACAAAATAATTTATTGAAGCATCCAGATGACCACGTGAGCAAGCAGCAGGCTCCTGATTGGTTTGTTTTTTTGTTTTTTTATTGCAGATTAACTAAATAGTAACACATACCAGCTACGATTCAGTGAGGTACCTCTACAATACAGAAGGAAAAAAACAGAAAAAAACAAACAAAAAAACAGAGCTTTAATCGGCTTTAATTGTCTATCAATGAGTGGTGCATTCACACCGGGAAAAGGAGCAGCGCGTGAGCGTCAAGTAGAAATGAAGCGGAATCTGCGCGAGTATATTTGCTGCGTTGCTCACGCTCAATACGCCTTATTCACGGCAGCGCCATCTTTGATTTTTAATGACAATGAAAGCGAGGCTGTGAGGGATAGACATGCATCTCTTCAATGGGCTGTACTGTTATTTAATGTGTTTTCGGATTGTTCTGCTCATGAAACACTGGAAAAATATTTTTCTAAGAAATGTCAGTTGACAAAAAACTTCCGACAATGTAAGCTGTGGAAAATTGTCAGCTTTTTACAGCGGATGCCATTGGAAACACGGTAAGTCTATCCCTCACAGCCTCACTTTCATACCTGTCATGGCGCTGCTCTGAATAAGGTCTTTTACAGTCGAAGCACATTTTTGATGAAAAAGGATTTAAAAGTGGCCAAAATGCAGAGAATTTGCATGTTGTGTGTTTTAACAAGAACTGGAGTAGGCTATGTCAGAAAAGAAATTGTAAACTTGTTTTTATTATTGAGTTTGAGTAAAAGTATATGGTGTTTTATCAAAAATATATATAAGAATAGATATTTGTGTTATTGAAAATAAAAAAAAGGGTTAGAAAAATAAAATCGGAATCGGCTAAAATCGGTATCGGCAGGTCAAACTCAATGAAAATCGGAAATCGGTTATAGAAAATTGTAATCGGTGCATCTCTAAACTGAATTCAATATTGCACAATGAAACACGGTGGAATGTTCTTAAAGTGACAGTTCACCCAAAAATAAAAATTCTGTCAGTAATGACTCACCCTCATGTTGTTCAAACCCCAAGCCAACCGACCTAACAACATCGAAAGCTCGGCCGAACAGCTGATCATACCTGAACAGGGCGGGTTTTTATTTCGCATCTCCATAAATATATCTAGTAGCCTAGTAAAGCTAATGCAAGGCCTAGAAATCAATTAATTCTTTGCTGATGCTTCCTCGTCATCATCATGGGAGAGCGCAGTTCATGGTTGCATAGCAACGACAGACGCCACGGGAGCGCAAAGCGCTTTGGGAAAGTAGGAGAAAGCGACGTGGCCGGTGCTTTTCACGCGTTTTAGACGTGATATGTGAATGGTCCCTAATTCAAGAATCTATTTGGTTTAAAATCGTTTTTTTTTTTTGTTTTTTTTTCAAACACTTTTAAAACTAATCAATTCAGTATTTAATTCATAAATACTTGTTTAATTAATGAATGATTCACTGTTTTTGAATTAATCTCTTGAATCTTGTTGAATAAATGATTTCAAAAGTTTAAAATCGATTTTTGTCACCTACTGGAGTAATAATGTAATCAACACCATTATTTGAGAGACCTTCCACTTTAGCCATTTTATTGGTTATTGCCTAAAGATGGCAACAATAAAAGCTAGATGTATTAATTCTTAAAGTATTTGCCCTTTTGTTTCTATTCACCAAAAATATTGGAAACAAGATTGCGTAAGAACGCATTTGATAAGCAGAATTGGAATTGGAAACGGAGAAGCTTATGGAGGAGTGATCCAGCTCTCAGACTTCATCAAAAATAACTTAATTCTGGTTGAAGATGAACGACGTCTTACGGGATTGGGACAACATTAGGGGGAGTGAGTGAAGAGTTCAGATGCAAAAGCCTCAAATGCCATTTGAAATGTTCTTCTAAAATGACCATTTTTTATCAAGCTTGTATATTTAAGTTCAGTAATTTCACTTAAATGACAATTAATAGGTAATCTTCATTGCCATTTAAGTGAAATTACTGAACTTAAATATACAAGCTTGATAAAAATGATAATTTTAGAAGAAAATTAAAATGGCACTTAGAGGCTTTTGCATCTGAACTATCTTTATATTGACAGAATTTTCATTTCTGGGTGAACTAACTCAAACACTTTTACTTTGACAAACTATGATCCTCTGCATACTATGATAATGGGATGGCAAATATGAGTATGGGTGAAATGTACAAAATTCCTTAGACTATCTAGTTACCAAGCAATCCTAATCCACATAAAAATGACAGCTTTTGAGATGTTTCAAAATGTCTTTGAATAGTTTCAAAGACATACAGTGAAAAATTAGCATGCATTGTGTATGCATTTGTAGGGATTTCCCTTTCATACGCAACATTTATGAGAAGAGAGTATTTAAATAAATAAAGCAACGTGATTCACTAAGATTTGCAGTGGTCAGTTGACTGATATTTGTGCCATTATTAAATTAAGCATGTCTTAACCCATTTCCATTAATCTAGAAACAAATTCCATTATTAAAACAGTTGTTAGTTGCAGCCCCAATCAAATATTCCTCTGCAGGAGAAAGATCACTATCTCCAAGCAGATTCAGTGCTGTGATGGGGAAAATTACAGCTCACCCTGGGCGGTTTCCTCTTTAGACTTGGACTTCTTGAGCTTTTTTGGGTTGCTGGTAGCAGCTTGAGAAAATCCCCAGCTTTCATCATTCCAGCCACCCTCATGATCAGACACACTGCCTCGCATGGAACCTCTTTTTCCTAGAAAACAGACCAAAAAGCAAATTTTTCATTCACTGTCAAATCAAATGTTTGTAGTTTAAATTAGAGCCAGACCGAATATATCGGCAGGCCGATATTATCGGCCGATATTAGGCATTTTCCAAACTTTTGGTATTGGCAGTTATAATGGCCGATAAATTAATATTTTAAAAATGAAATAAAAACAACGAAACACGTTTCAACCATGTCATGAGTGTTGGAGTTGTGTAGTTTGTCCACCAGAGGGCACTCTACACGTCCCTGTTTGCAACACTCGAGTATAACGCGCCACACATTCTTGCAGGTAGCTTATAAGGCAATGTAGGGATTATTATTTATTTATCAGAACTTTAATATATTTTGATGTTTCCTCTGCTTCTGTTGTGACAATAAAAGATACAAGTTTCTTTTTAAATGCATTATCACATTAGTTTAGTTAAAACTCATAAATAACTACAAATGACTAATGTTAGAAAAATCTGTTAAAGTTTTGTTGAGCTTTTCTGGAAAAAAATGGAAAAAATCGGCCGATATATCGGAATATTGGAATCTTAAAACCAACAAATATTTGTATCGGTATCGAAAATCCTTTATCGAGTCAGGCTCTAGTTTAAAATACTAATTTACGTGAAAATACGAAAATGCTATTCAGTATGAGATAAATTTAACTAATTTCAAATAAGTCATTGAGGTACTTCAGCCCCTGAAAGCACAATTGAAATGCTTTTTTTCAGTGTTGTCATTTCTGCAGAATCGCATGTGGGCGATAAATATGTTTTTAAGGAAGTATATTTATTCCATGCAACTATTTGCTCCACATGACCAGCTAGAAGCGAGTGGGAAATGAGTTTCAAATCCAGTCAGTACGACAAAGAACAGAACCTGTAAGGAGTGTGTAAGCACGTTACCCTCTGTCTACATTTGCTCTCAGTGATGTGAGCATCCCTTCGGACACTAGAGTCTTGTAAAGCGCTCCTTTACAGCTTCGCTCAGACTTCCTGGACCCACAATTCTCCTGCTTAACCTCAAGGTCTTTATCTTCCTGTGTGGTTTGAGGTGGTTTGGTGTCTGTGTCTTTCTCCTCCAGTTCTGTTGGCTGCAGAGGAGAGCAGTGTGGTTCCATGTCCTCCAGGCCACTAGGGGGCTCCTCCTCCAAGTCTGGTTCATTCTCAAACTCTGCTTCAGGGGTCAAAGGAGCTTCCTCAGTTTTTATCTCTGCATCCTGTGACTTAAAAGCCTCTTCGTCCCCTTCTTCCTCTTCTTCTGTGGCGTCGTCTTTTAACTTGAGCTGTTTTTTCAGTTTAGACTTTTTTCTTCTTCACAGATGGAGATTGGTCCGTAGAGCTTTCACTCTCTGAGGGACGAGCTTTCTTCTTGGGTGTCTCTTCCTGAGCCCCAAGTACCTTTTGCGACTCGCTTCAATGGTGAACATTACCGCTGTCCAGGTCTGACTCGGACGACTGGCGCTTCTTCGCCTTTTGGGTGATGGAGGATTTGTGTCAGACTCTTTATTTTCTTTCTTCTTTTTCTTCTTCTTCGGCGTCTTACAAGGGCTGATGTCAGAAGGGATGGCGTCAGTAGGGGAAGATGAGGTGGAGCCGGAGGTAGAGGATGATGATGTGGTGAGAGGAAGTTCTGGAGGGTCCCGCTGCTCTTCTGGAGGGTCCCGCTGCTCTTCGTGGTCTGGGATGGCTGTGCTAATTGAGCTGTGCTGAGCACAGAGAGAGGAGGAACCACCAGAGGGCTGGGAGGATCGAAGCTTCTATCTTCTCCGCCTCAGAGGCCAAACACATCTATATAAACAAACAAGGACATCAGTTATGGAGTTTGCGATAGAAATTACCTCTGGCACGGATTATCAGGTCTTACAGGCTATTAGATATCATGCAACATATCAGCTGCCTGAAGGCTGTACCTCATTTTACTCATAATGTGACATGTTGCTAAATGAAACTAAATTGGAAAAAAATGTAGCGCCTTTAATTTATATTTCAGAACATAAAGTAGTTTCTTCATTATCACAAATTAAATTCCTATTCAGTATTTTAAACATAACGTAAAATTAAATAAAAAATAATTATAATTATATATGTATATATGTATATATTTAGTTTTTTCTATAATACATATATATAACAGCTATGGAAAAAATTAAGAGACCACTGCAAATCAGCAGTTGCTCTGGATTGATTATTTATATTATAAATAATCAATCCAGAGCAATTGCTGATTTGGCAGTGGTCTCTTAATTTTTTCCATAGCTGTATATATACACACATATATATATATATAAAAATTGATATACATATATATATAAAATTATATATATATATATATATATATATATATATATATATGAAAATATAAAGATATAAAACTCATTTTCAGCAAATACATACATTTTATTCTTGCTCAAATGGTATAATTTGTTCCTACTTTATAATAATAATAAAATTATAATATAAAATATCTTTAATCATGGTACTTTAAACATGGCTCTGAAAGATTATAAGATATTTAAACTTTTAATCAAATAGTTTTTAATAAAAAGTTCAACTGGTGTATTATTCACTTAAAAATAGAAATTCAAATTATATTATAATAATTAAATATTTTTAAAATAAATAAAAATCTGTTTCAAGTTACTTTAGATAGAATATTTTGATAAAATTGATGGTTACCAGGTTGTTGCTATGCAGTTGCTAGGGTGCTTTACTAAGTTAGGCTTAAGCCTAATTAGTCCAATTAATATCTTATGGAAAACATGTTTTAACTATATTAAAACTTAATTTTCAGCAGACACTTCTAAAATACAAGTGTTCAATTGGTAGAATGTTTAAAATTATATGAAAAAACATTATTTGTAAATTAAATATATCAAACATTTTGATATTTAAAAAATTTTCAAAAACAAAAACTAGTATTTAAAAAAATATTTTTTTTATTTATATTATATTGAGGTATATATGTTATTATTATTTTTTCTTTTTCTAAACCCAAGTTGTTTTGTAAATTTTGATTTTTACATTTTTGGGAAATGTGTACTGATGAATCATTCAAAGTAGGAACATGCATCAAGTAAATAGAGTCAATTTACTTTCAGGTTGACTTAAAATATAAACACCCACCAGGTGGCAGTATACGCATCAAAACTGTCCTAGGATTTATTACATAACATTGCCTGCTATAGTCCATGCCAACCGGTCAACACCAGCCACTGCCTGACTGAGCTTTAATTCTGCACTATAACATCAAACACTGCACGTAGCATGAGATTCATCCCCCGTCTTGTATATGTGTAACCCAGGGCAGTGATTGTGGATTGATGATGTACCTCAGCGAGCTGGAAAAGAGCCGACTGGCCGCACTGCCTTCCCTCAGATGCTGACTGAGTCCTACTGGAGGAGATCTGCTACAGAGACAAACCGAACATGCATATTAAGACCAATAACAAGCGCATTATTCACCCACATAGAGGAATATACATTGAAAAATCCATACTGCTCATTTATTAAGGAGGATTCTGGGTAAAATCACAATGCTAGGGGTTTAACACCAAACAGACGTCATGGTTTGGTACGCAACTCGGTTTTGAGGTCACGGTTTGATGTGAGTTTAGTACAACAGGAAAAAGCAACAAATCCCCAAAGCTAGGTTTATTTTATTTTTTTTCAACAAAAAAATTACTTAATGTAGCTTTAAGAATAAGGTCGATGGGCAGGCTTGGCTCCAGCACTAACATGTAAGGTGGGCCACATGACATTCAGGGCGGGATGGACAGGGGGGGTTGGGAATGGAGTTTCTAGAAGAGAGTTTATTATAACTGTACCTCAGCCAGCTGAAACAGGGGTGATTTAACACAACTCTTGGGGCAGGTCAGGTGAGCTTGGCTGGGATGGTCCAGAGGCCTAAGAAGGACATTAAAGCAAACCAAATGAGTGCTGGGATATCATCTTAACCCCACAAGACAAAACCAAAACCTTCCACAGTACTATAGCACTTATAAGTTACACTTATAAGCTTATTTAGTACACCTGAAAGTATATACTTAAGGTGTCTAAAACTATACTTGACGGTCCCTCACCTCTACGTGTGTGAGAGAGCTTGTGTCCTCAGCGCTCTTACTTCCTCCAGCAGGCTGCACTGGACTGGAAGAAATCTAATGAGAAAAAGTGAAGAGTGTCAACAAAATGCATGAAATGCATCAATTAGAAAATGCTCACTGCTAAGGAGGTTTTTAAGGGTCTGTTAAGAACTGAAAGGCTTCAGGTGGTCTCACCTCAGCCAGCTGGAACAGGGCTGATTTCCCAGTGTGCTTTGCAACATCTGTGCATCCAGTCTGGGAAGAGCTGGAAGAAATCTAAAATGAAAGCATGATTAAAGATTAAATTAGTAATGCAGAACAAAGCAATAAATGTAAACAATCTTAAATCAACATCCTGATTGAAATTACGCTGACATTTGCAACTCAACATCTCCCTCTGTTGACAGCTTGATGGAAAAGCCACAGGTAGATTCAATCAAATAAAAATACCCATCAATTACACTGTCTAAACAAGAAGTGACAAAGTGACAGCTTGAGGTGTCTAGACTGCAAACGTCACCTCAGAAACTACTGTAAGACATCAGCACAGTAAAATAATTAAGTATACTTTACATTCAATGTGATTTTAAAAATAAGTATTTTAAATAAAGATTATTTTTAATTTTACTGTTTTCAATTATATTTAATATATAACATTTTAATATAACACATTTAAAATATATTAAATAATACACTGAACATTAAATAAATAAATAAATATCTTAAATCATATAATTTATTTGCTACATTTGGTTACATAATGTACAAATTTAGAAACAAAAAATGTATACATTTGTAGGCCTAGACACATGAAACGGCTTTGATAAAATGGTTAAAAGTTATTTAAATAGTGAATTAAAAAAAATAAAGGTCAGAAATCAATTCACTTTCACAATTTTCAATTATTCCTATTATGCGATTAATATATGTAATTAATGTGCAATAAATTCATTTTATGTAATTTATTCCTGAATTTTTAGCAGTCATTACTCCAGAAAGACAGCTAAAAAACATTTATTTAAAAATAGAAATCTTTTTAAATTATTATAAATGTTTTAAAAAATGTTTTATAAATGTCTTACTGCCGTGCATTGGGCACTAGAAATATCACACGCCGTTTTTATGTAACAGTCACAACATATTTGAATATATTGTATTAAATTAATAGAAATCAATTCACAGTAGGGTTGGGTTTCATTTGCTTTTCAGCTATTTTGATTCCAATTCTAATTCTGTTTATTGATTCGGATTCAAAAAGATCAAACATTTAGATATCAAACATATATTTTTTTTGTCTTTTTACAAATCTTTGTTGCAGATAAATAGCATTTACAAAAATTAGCAGCCTTAAGAACAAACAAATAGACTAGGTTAACAAATATAAATTCCAAACATTAAAGAAAAGTCAGGAATACAATTAGAACAAATACGCAAATTAACAAATAAAAAATTCAACTTGAAAATCAAATGTAAAATAACACTGCATTGTTTTATTTTATAAATAAAATATAGATTAATCATTAAAGTTACAAAAGTGATTCAGTCAAGATTAGTGAGTGATCTAATTTTTATTTTGTTCTTTGATTAACATTGACACAGAAGGCAGCAGGTTTATTAGGCTGCTGTCACTTTAAGAGCTAATGCACTGATCCAATATACTGTTACATATGCATTTTCTTTCTCAACTGTTTACTTAAGACATAACCGTCTGTGTTTACAAGGCTATTTTGACACAACTTTTGTGTGTATTTGTCCATTTAAGTGTAAGAAGATGCAAAAGATATCAATTGTAGTATTCAAGCACCATACGGCTTTCTGTGCGCTCTCTGGATGTGCCCGACTTGAGTTCGTAAAACCACATTAAAATGCGCGAAGTGGAAAAATTTCATTAAAAATTGAAGTGGAATCAATTTTTTTTTAATTTTAGGACTAAGTATCCAAATCCTGACTGTAAGAATCTGATTTCAATCGATTTTTTGGGGAATCCCAGCAAAAAAAAAAAGAAGAGAAATGTCCGTCAACACAAAGCAACGTCAACATGGTTTTACTCTTAATTTAGCAGTGACTTTTCACTTGGAACGACTTGCAGTGCACTAATGCCAGACGCAGTGACTTTTGATCAACCCGTGTGTGAGATTGTGTTTGACAACAGAAAAGACAATTCCTGTTCGAACATTACAGACAGACAACAGGTAGAAAGGATTCAGCCCTGTCCCTTAAAAAGGACTAAACATTTGATTTATTTGTCTGCAAAACACTGCCTTGTATACCTTGTATTAACCTCCCGTGGCCCTGTTCAGTGACAAATACACTGCGCCGAAGGCAATTAGGATCACTTAGTGGCAGCAAAATGGAATTTACAGAGGATTAACAGGGGCGAGAGTCTGGGTAACCCACAGGAACACACACAAACAGCTCGCATCCCTGAATCACACACACACACATTAGCCAGACGTCTCGAACGCCTCATAAAGCTCTACAATTTATGAAGTCTATGGCACACAAACCCAGTTTGGGGCCCAAAACAGTCATCCCAGTCTGTTTAGTCACAGGCCGTTTCGGCTGCTGTCATCCGTGGAGATGGGCCTGTCACGATCTATTTACGTGAGCACTGATCATGTGCTCATTATATCAGAGGTCTGCCGTGAGTACAGAATGATGCAGATTTGTCTCAATCACATCAAGATATGAGGACACAGATCTAGACTAATAACTGTTATTCTCATCTAGAGCCCTCTTTGTGTTCCTGGTTTTAAAACCTCATTTAACTCGACGTTGGTTACACTGTGCTTCTACTACTAATCTGTATATTAGCATGTGCAATTACACTGTAATCTTTTTTAAAAGTTATTATTGTGGTGTATTTGTGTTTTTCAGATGCTGTTGTGATCTGCAAATGAATTTAAATGTGGTACTTTATATTGAGAGGGTTTTTCATATGTATTAAATGATGTTGCTGTACCTCTCTGGCAGTCAGCGCGTGCTCCCCTGCTAACAGCAGCATGCTTAGGCCGCCCATCTTATTGGGATCTATAAACACAGCATTAAAAGACATTAAGAAATGTTTGACAATACAGTTAAACCAAGTGACATGTATATGTACACTACTGTTCAAAAGTTAGGGGTTTCATAAGGTTTCTTTGTAAGCAATTTGCACTTTTATTTAGTGAGGATCCATTAAATTGATCAGACACTTATTATGTTACAAAAGATTAGATTTCTTTTCTGAATAAATGCTCTTCTTTTAAACTTTCTATTCAAAAATTTAAAGAAATCCTGAAAAAATGATCAAGGTTTCCAAAAAAAAGATTAAATGGATACTTCAGGATTTTGTTTGTATAAGTAGACAACCTGTAGTATTTTCAAATCACCGTGCTTTCCACCCTCATATCCTCCTGAGACGAGAGATTTAGGCCGTATGTCCACCAAAGCGTTTTTCCATGTGCCTGGTGTATGTTTTCAATTGTTTTCAATGGGAGCGCTGCGTTTAGCGCTGAGCGTTTTTTCACGCTGAAGCGCCCGGCATTTTTACTGGTCGTCGACAGTTAAAAAAATTTCAACTTTGGATAAAACGCAGTGCTCATCACTGTCACTTTTTACCCAGCCGTCCAATCACAGTGGAGGAGGTGCGGGACTAAACGCACACTGACCAACTGTCACAACTTGCTGCTGCGATATTCTGGTATCATAGCATACGAAGCGGCCCTGAACGAAAAAGCCGACTTAAAACGCTTTGGTGGACACATGGCCTAATGTATTTATTGTTCTGAAAAATCCTCCGATGACGCAAAAATCGTCATTTCACGTCATCTGAGGATTTTTTGGCAAGAGGCTAAAGACTACAGTCAGTAGTAGGGGCTGTCCCGCATGTTCTCAACCCACCCATAGAGGGCGATCTCACTCACAGAATAAACACATAGTGTCAGACATCTTGTTTTCTGCTCGCCACAGTAAACATGACGAATGGCGACTGTAGAAACGCAAAAGTTCGAATCTCGAACATTTCGAAACACATTTTCAGGCAAAATCATCACGGAGACTCACTAGAAGCCTAGACTTGTTGTTTAACTACTGCGCTCTGTTACCGGTAGGCGTGGCCTCCTAGGGCAGTAAAGCAAGTGCATTCTGGGAGTTGTTGTCTTTCATCCACATAAGCCAAAAATTCATTTTCTGACTTTTCTCAGTCTAGAAAGCTCCAAATTCAAAAATAATTTCACATTTCCTCTACATAAATGACCCATTTTAAATACACATTCATCTTTCCAGAGGTGAAGTATCCCTTTAAGTGGTTCAGCTGTTTCAAATCAGCAAAATAGAATAATTTTTCTTGTTGAAAATTGTTACTTTAAATTGTAATAATAAAGACTTATTTTTAAAAGAGATTTAAAAACTTTTGAACAGTAGTGCATGTGTGTACATATTCAGGTGCTTGTATTGTTCCTACCAGCCATGGCGAAGTTGAGCTGGGGTGTGCTGTCAGTTTTGGCCTGTTTTTTGGCAACTGAAGGATCCTTATTAGGGTTGGAGGGAAGAGACCAGACCTTCTTGCGGGAGTTACTCACAGAATGGGAAGGACTCTTTACCGGCTTGTTGGTGGCCGGACACCATTTGTAACCAGGGTTAGCTTTCATGAATGCATCCTTGTACTGTGTCAGAAAGAACATATAATTATCAAAAGCATTATCAAATAAAAGATTTAAAAACGTGTTAACTTAAGATTAACATCAGCTTTTTTGACAACAGATGAAAAAGCTTCATGCAGGTTTTCAAGTGGCTTTTTAAAAACCAGCACCTTTTCAAGCTAATTTTATGTTAGATACTTTTAAAGTCCCCCTGTAGTCAACAATTGTATCCCTTAAAACCCATCTTTGAGCACCAAAATTGCTAATTTCAATGTTTTTTTCTTAAAATAACTTGAATGTAACTCTACGCCCTTGGTCATTACATTCACTTGGTCAACTTACTGAGGTAAAAGCTGAACAATGGTATCGCTCTTTAAACTTCGGACACATAACGGTTATTAATATTAGTCTTTTGCTTGACTATGTTATCAAACAGCTAATTGTCTGACTGCTGCCTCAGTATCCTTAGAAACACTTTGAACAATTTAGACCATCAGTGGAGAAAGGTACATAGTTCATCATAATATCGTAATATACATCATACACTCGTTATATTGCTAAATCTGCTCGATTTTACATGTCAACAGAAAAATATACCGGGATAACCTAGTGGTCATAGTTAATGATATGCAAAAGCCAGCGGGCACATAGGTGATTGGTTACAAGGTACTTCAAAAAAACAATACAAGGGACTTATTGTGTGGGGTTTGCCTCTTTTTTACCTCCTTAGCCATGTCTGTGTATTTCTGTTTTTCTTTGGGGTCCAGTACGGCCCACCAGTCTGCCAGGATCTTAGTGGCCCCCGGTTGTCTAGTCGCGGATGCTCCTGTCGGACCAGCGAGCGGTGGCGTTTGCAGAACAGCAGAAAGGCATTCATGGGCCGGCGAGCCCGCTGCTCAGAGGAGTATTCTTCACTGTCATCTTCTATCCCACCACACACTCCCTCCTGAGCAACACTCTCTGTACATAACACCGGCTCCTGGGGCGAAAAGTGGAAAGAGACATAAATGGATCTGGTCAATTTCAACAGCAACAGTGGAGAAAGCTACACCAAGTTTAACAACCAATATTTCACCATAGATAGATATCAAAGGGTTAATTCAGCCAAAAATTCTAAATTCTGTCATCACTTGCTTTTCCAAACCGTTCATGTCTTATCAGTCATATAATGGAGGTCTATGGTCACCACCTCAAAGAGCATGCACAGAGAAGTCCAAATTAAACATGATTTAATGACTCGTAAATGTACACTTTGATGGCCTAAGACATGAAACGAGCGGTTTGTGTGAGAAAACGAACAGTATTTACATTCGTCTTTACCTCTTGTAACCACAGTAACATACAAGTGATCTGAGGGCGTAGGCGCTCCGGTCTGCGCAAGCACAGGAAGTGATCTCTCTCACGCGTGTATCGTCACTCATTGTTTACACAGAGATTTCAGAAGAGTTACCCTTCACTGTGAAGACCTAAACATATTTAGATATACAGAAAATTGCAATGGAGGACGATTTTGATTTTTTCGCCACCGCGCCGAGAGATCACTTCCGGCGCTTGCGCAGACCGAAGTGCCCGTGCCTTCAGATTACTTGGATGTTGCTGTGGTTACAAGAGGTAAAAAGATATAATATTGTTCGTTTCTCTCACACAAACCGCTTCGTTTCGATGTCTTAGGTCATCAATGTGTACTTACATTTACGAGTCATTAAATCATGTTTAACTTGGACTTCTCTGTGCATGCTCTTTGATGTGGTGACCATAGACCTCCATTATATAACTGACAGACAAGAACGGTTTGACCTAAAAATATCAAAATTGCAACTACTGTGGAAACAAAGACACCTACATCTTGAATGCCCTTGAGGTAAGCTAAAACATATTAAAAATTAATTTCCAAGTGAACTATCCCTTTAACCAAGCGGATACTACATTTTAAAACTATTTTAAAAATGTACTTTTTTATAATTTACTTAACTATTTTTCATCAACTCATGAACCCACACAGTTCCCTCATGAACCTCCAGAGTTTGCAAACAGAATTTGAATAACAAGGAATTTTGTCCTTCCTTTTGGCACATGATACTTACCCATCATTCCAAATAGACATACTTTTGTTGTAACTGCTGCAGGCAATTAAAACAATGTCAAGAGAGGATTTTTCTTTCATTAAATATGCAAACTTTCTAGCAGAGACGGATGAAAACAGCAAAAATTACAGTCAGTGTTGCAAAGCTACAACATGGTGGTATATCCTACAAATCTGACTAAGCCTGACAGGCCAATGATTCAACAATGATGCAACATTAAAGATAATATGATGCTGCTTTGTTTTTTTCTGCATGATTCATTTCTGAAACTGAAACAGGTTGTATGGAAATGGCATGTCTATTTTTAGTAGCCTTTGTTTAACCCAGCTACAACTTCTAATGAACCATAATTTGCTCCAAGATATTGCTATTGATTATTGTCATTGTAAAGAGTCGATTTGACTCAATATTCATTCAAAAGCTTGGGTTCACAAAGATCTTTTTTAAAGACTTTTATTCTTCAAAGAAGCATTAAACTGACCAAAGCGGCAGCAAAGATATTCATAATTTACAGATTATTAGTCCAAATAAATGCTGTCCTTTTGAAATATCTATCCTGAATCATGAAAAAAATCACGGTTTCCACAAAAATATTAAGCAGCACAACTGTTTTCAACACTGATAATAAGAAATGTTTCTTGAGTATCAAATCAGCATATTAGAATGATTTCTGAAGGATCATGTGACTGAAGACTGGAGAAATGATGCTGATAATTCAGCTTTGCCATCTATATTCAAATAGAAAACAGTTATTTTAAATTGTAATAATATTTCACAATCTTACACTTTTTTTTTGTATTTATATATTAAATAAATGCAGCCCTGGTGAGCATAAGGCTGTGTGTCCACCAAAGCGTTTTTCCACGCGCCTGGCGTGCGTTTTCAATTGTTTTCAGATGGGAGCGCCGCGTTTTTAAAACGCCATGAGCGTGACGAGGCGCTGAGCGTTTTTCACGCTGAAGCGCAAGAGCGCCCGGCGATTTTACAGGTCGCGCGATAGTTGAAAAATGTTCAACTTTGGATAAAACGCAGCGCTCATCACTGTCACATTTTACCCAGCCGTCCAATCACAGTGGAGGAAGGGCGGGACTAAACCACACTGACCAACTGTAACAACATTCAAACTGTGCTGCGGATAATCTGTATCATAGCAACGAAACGCCTCAGACGGAAAAAACACTGCGCTGCCAAAACGCTCTCGAGCGCCCAAAGCACAGCATCTCAGCAGAACATCTGGCATTTTCAGCTGGATAAAAACGCTTTGGTGGACACATGGCCTAAGAGACTTCTTTCAAAAACATTTTTCAAAAAACAAGTCCCAAACATGAAAATATTATTATTCTTTTTTTTTTTACAATGAATTTAAACGTTTAAAATGCCTAATTTTGTCAATGTTTAGAAATAAACCAGCATACATATGACCTCAAAACTAAGACACATGAACAAAACGCCACAAAACTCTCATTTAATTCTCATGTTGTCTTAAAAGACTTCAGACTTAACAGGTGTCTTTAAAGAGCAACTGCTGTTTTGATAAAAAAAAAAAAAAAACACTAATGGCAGGATTAATGCACTGAAGTGAATACAGTTTGAGAAATCATTCACCTTCTCCAGCTCTTCTTCATCTTCCTCCTCCTCTTCCTCAAGAGAAGTCTGGAGCTTTCTTGGCCAGCAGCGGGTGCCACTGCAGACACTTGCGTTTGGGCCGCTTCCGCTGATCTCTCCCTCCACCGGAGGTTCTTTCCCTCCACCTCCACCCTTCATACTGCTGCTGACCCTGATGAGGGCAAAGGTCAGAGGTCAAACACAGCCCTTAATGCTCTTTAACATCATGTAATAGACTATCAGAACAGGAAGAGGCCATGACACACTGATAATTACATTGCCTGGTAGTTAAAGGGATACTTAGGATTTAGCATTAAGCTTTGAATTAGTAGAAAACCTGTAGTATTTTTAAATTACCATGCTTCCACTCTCATATCGCTCTGAGACGAGAGATTCATGTATTTTTTGTCTGGAAAAATCCTCCGATGACGCAAAAATCGTCATTTTGCGTCATCAGGAGATTTTTGGCCAGAGGCTAAAGACTACAGTCAGTAGTAGGCGCTGTGCCCGCATGTTCTCAACCCGCCCATAGAGGGCGATCTCACTCACAGAATGAACACAAAGTGTCAGCCATCTTTTTTTGGAAGCTAAGCTACAGTAAGAGGCTCTTGTTCGATGAGAGAAGCTAAGTAGTAGGGGTTATGGTGCGATTCTCTATTATTCATACGTTTCGGAGATCCGAATCAGATGACAGACGTTGCCTAGCAACACGCCCCCTTCCTCGGATTTCTCCTCTCGGACGTCGAACAACCATGAGGACACCGAGCAAGAATTCCATTTCTACTATTCAGATACGAGACCGGTGCGTCTCACAGGTGTCGCTCATTCGAGTAATCCCGCCATCGGCCTCGCGCCGTTCTCCCGCGGCCCTCACTCGTCCTGCTCGCCACAGTAAACATGACGAACGGCGACTGTGAGAACGCAAAAGCCGAATGCCGGACATCTCGAAACACATTTCGGACAGACTTATCATTGAGACACACTAGTAGCCTAGAGTTCGCTCTGTTACCGGTAGGCGTGGCATCCTCAGGGCAGCGAAGCAAGTGCATTCTGGGAGTTGTTTTCTTTCATCCACATAAGCCAAAAATACATTTTCTGGTTTTTCTCAGCTGAGAAAACTCAAAATTCAAAAATAATTTCACATTTCTTCTACATAAATGACCCATTTTAATACACATTCATCTTTCCAGAGGTGAAGTATCCCTTTAATTTAAAGGTGAAATGTGTAATTGGTAGCAATTCAAGGAGACAGAATGGCAGCAACAGACTGTAAATATAATTTGACGGGCGTCATAGAACTATATAAGAGAAGCCAAGGCTACAATACTGTATTTTTAATAGGGCCGTAGATCAGAATGAGAACCTAAGCATCGATAGCTCTGGATAAAGATCCTCAAAACATCTTCATTTGTGTTTTCCAGTGTGCATTGTTAGTTCAAGAAAACAGGCATGCTGTCGAGTGCAGTGCGCGCAGTGTTCGCTGATGGAGCGGACACAGGTTTCCTGTCTATCTCAGCATTGTTCTTCTGCATCTGCAGCACCGAGTGCCACTCTACTGTACATGTGACCTTCACGTACACCAACTCTCTCCTCTCCAATCAGACCAGAGCACACATCTCAAGCACGTTCAGCTGTATGCACACAAACAGAAGAGGAACACACACACCAGACACATCACCATGAAACATAATATACAGGCTAACTTCTAGCTAGGTTATTTCCTAACTAGTGCACCTCGATTATCATGGGTACACATGCACACAGGAAGGATCCAGATGGATCTGAATTTGGGGAGGACAATGTTTCTAGGCATTGCAATAACAGCAGACATCTTCCGTAAGGGTGTTCCCATAGCTGGTGTCTGCTGCCCTCTTGCTGTTTAGTAAGTAATAGGACTGAACAAATGCTGACACTAGACGAGGTCATGCACGTTCTTTCAACATTGTTAATGTGAGAACTCAGTTATTAGTGGATGTACATGTCACATCTCATTTAACCCAGATGTTTATCATTATTTTAAAGGCACTTATATATTTTCAGTGTGAAAATACCCATTTATACTGTTTGAGAAATCGATATAATATGATGATGAAAAAGATATTTAATCAGCAAAATGCAATATAAAAACAACTGGGTTTTGTACTGTATTAAAATCAATGCTATGTATCTAAAAATGATTATATGATATATGTGGAAAAAAAAATATATATATTTATTTTTATTTTTATATATATATACTGTATATTAGAGCTGTGAAACGATTAATCGTGATTAATCGCATGCAAAATAAAAGTTTGTGTTTACATAATATATGTGTGTGTGGTTTGTATAATTATTTGTATATATAAATACACAAACATGCATGTATATATTAAAGAAATATTTCCATGTATATACTTTATATATATTTCTACAAAATTTATATTATACATAAATATAAATATTTGATATATTAATAACACATTTTTCTTAAATATATACATGCATATGTGTGTATTTATATATACAAAATAATTATACACACTACACACACATATTACGTTAATACAAACTTTTATTTTGGAATGCGAATTTAATCGTTATATATATATATATATATATATATATATATATATATATATAACGATTATATATATTATATATATATAATATATATATATATATATATATTATATATATATATATATATATATATATATATATATATATATATATAAATGGCAAACTATTCTTAAAAAGTATGAATAATGTTCCATCTGTTGACATTAATTAACTACATTAGTTCAGGTGAACTAATAATGAAAAACACTTCAAAAGCAGTTAATGTTAACTTCAACATGTACTAACATATTATTAAAATAGAGAATTGCCATGTTAATTCATTATTTAATGGACCTAGAGCTAACATGACCCAACAATGAACATTTATAATTTTCGAACATTTATTACTAATGTTCAGTAAAAAATAATAAATACTGAATCACATGTATTGCTCATTTGTTAGTTAATATGCATAACCAATGGGACTTTATTTTAAAAGGTTTCACCAAAATTTCTCACAAAACTATGCAGATTTGTCACTTTGTTAATATGACTATAACTATGAATAGAATAAAATAACTGCAACTGATATAATGATTGGTTATCTAGAAAGCAAAACTGAAACGAAACAAAAATGAAAGTATTTTTTGTTTGCCGTAAATGAATGGTTTACAAAATCATGTACATTCATTCATTAATTTAGCAAAACCATCAATTCCAGTGGCCACACAAAAGGAAACGTTTTGAGGATGTTCATGTTGCTCTATTCCAAACAATGAAAGCATCCATTACCAAGTCATTCATATGACATTCATCTCTTTTTGTGGTACAGGGGGATTTCAAATACCATTTACCATTTAACTAATCACTGTAAAGCGCAATAAAGCTACACCATTTGTATGAAAAGGGACTTGCAGGACAGCAGTTCTGTCTTTATGGTCACTATATGCACTAATGGGTGGCAATTCGAGACTAATGCAGTTCATTCTGAGTGGCAATAGCCCCTCTTATTGAGTGACGGCTTGATTAAGTGCAAACATTATCAAATGAGAATAAAAATCAGGTAAAAAATGAATTAAAATGGGAAAGATTGTCATTAAAAAAAATCATAATCATCCAACAATATTTGGATAATGCTGTAATTCATGGTTATGAGAATGTAAATATAAATATTAACATTAACATTAAGTTGACAAAGCTTAACAGGGTAGATAGATACTTATTATTGTCTAAGAGACTGTTGTAAACTCAGTGACATCAGTAGTGATCAGCCAATCACATTCACTTCTCTCAAATTCACTTCATTTAGAATTTAAACAAATTTACACAGCAAGTAAAAAAGAGTTGTCTATGAAAGAGGACAACTAAAAGAAAACATCTTGCGATATCAGTGCAAGTAAAAAATGTGAAGTTAGTTTAATTGTTAAGATATTAGGCTTTGTATCAATGTATTCCAAAGCTTATTTATATTATATATTTACTAAACTAACTACTTAATAATAATTGATCAACTAGAATTGTATGTGTAATGGATTTAGAGTATAATATCATTACAATACATGCAAACAAAGCAACAATATGTAGATGTACAGAATAGAAGTGTTAGTATTATGGGTTGAGTGTTGACATTAATAATAACACTTGCTATTCTATTATAATAGAATAAAATCAAACTTTAATGATGCGCTTTTTTATGAATGCAAACCTACAACAGCTTGATGATACTGTGGAAGTGGAAAGATTAAGAAAACAGCAATTTTGGTGTTCATATGCAAGTATAAACAGTAAGTTTGCATCATCAAACCATTAGCTACAAAAAACCCTGTGCAATCATTCAAAATTGAATTGCTCTTTAACTCCCCTTCATTCTAATGAACTGCATTCATTTCACCTGTTATGCTTAGGTAAAATTTGACCCAACATCGAAAACCATTCAAAAATTCATGAATTCTTAATTAGTGTTCAACGGATCTGAAGAAACATTAATTAAAGAACATAACTTTTGCTGGTCTTAAAGTATATGATGATGAAAATCATGGTTAGATACATTTACATTATAAATGGTTATAGTTGTTGTTAAATCGAACATTTGATTAAGAATTAATATTGGCATTTCATAATATCTCACATAACAATTTCTTACATATTAAAGAAAATGAACTGTATGCATCTTAGAGCAACAATTCTGGTTTAAAATTATGATTTATTTTCCATTTCCACAAATATGATTCATATGCATGGTTTTAACCATTTTTAAAAAAACATGACAAGGCCAAAAGTCAATTGGTGTTTTTTTTCAAATATGAGTCAAATTATAATTACAACAGATGGAACACATTTTAAATAGATTAAAATCTGAAAATTCTATTTAAGATATCCATGACAATGTTAGAAAGCCTGGCTCCAATACCAAAAACAATGTGGTATTTATAGTCCATTCTTACAAATTACAATGGAAGGGCTAAAGGAATAACATTCTATGCATTTTTTAATATGCCATTATACGATCAAAAGTGCAATTTGTTATTGATGCAGTCATTCAGAAAAGTAGACCATGTTTGAACAGACTAGCTCTTTGCATGATAAAAGGTTGAAGAATGAATATGTGTTTTATCTCAGATTGAGCACAACCCAATAAGCAGGTGATTATGTACAGACACGAGCTTAAAATCTGTGATGTAATGAATGTTTGATCCGTGATGTTAAGGCATCAGATACCAATTAGTCTGTGAATTTAAGAGTTAGAACAACCGATGAAAGGAAACACATGGCATGAAGTGAAGGCGTACTTACAGAGCCACAGAATATGGAAATACGGTATTTGAAAGATGAGGATGGATCTGTCAGTCAGGCTGTATCATGCGATGAAGATGACCTACAAAGTAAAACAAAAAAAAACACACTGTGCCCTCAGTACAGGAATAAATCATCGAAAGCAAAGCCAAATGCACCAAATAACTCTGTCCCGAGTCCAACCTCATCAGTCAGCGACATTTTAACCGTGTGTTGTGGATTTGATTGGTTAGAGGCATATGTGCACCGCTTCAGCTTCAAACTAAGGTGGCATCTTTGGCGTTATTGATGGAAGCATAAAGTTATGACAGCACTCACCTCACACATCATATATTGATTTCATTGAATCCACTTCAGTTATGGCAAGCTGTAGTAACATTTCCCTAACTAGTATGTTTACTAAATACTTATTTTTAATGTTACTAACACAGGCGTCATTTACAATTCCAGTGATTTGCAGCAACCAAGTGAACAGACATTGATCTATTAAAATTTAAAATTATAATTTACTCGCTTGTACTTATTCAATAACACAAGCATACAATAGACAACATAATGAATCATTAAACCACCCAACAACTGGAAAATATACTAGTCAGGAATGAAAAGCTGATATCTGAACCACTAAACTCTAGTACTTATTGGAATTACAGGATGCAGCGATGTATTGGGCCAAATAATCAGTATCAGCCGATAAAAGCAATTCTATTCGATCGATCGTCATGATTGATTAAAAACGGTCGATGATCAGGGACGACTTATATCCTGTTGAATCAAAACGAAAAACAAATAGACTGCAACTCACATTATGATTGAGAGAAAATGTCATGTTGAATTTAGGGCTGCAAACAATAGCGCATTAAAGGCACACTATGCAGGAATTGCGTTTTGTCGAAACAGTGACCCCTAGAGTCGCTGTGGAGTACTTGTATTTGATGTTACTGTCATGAAATGCTACTCGCGTAAATTCCCTCAGCCTGACAGAGTGGCAAAAGATCTGCTGCGCGACTGGATTTAATAGGGGAAACTGCGAAAATGCGACTAAAGCGAACGATTTTATCAATTTAAACTAAATGTTGGACTCAATATAGTTTCTTACAACTTACTAAAAATCCAGTGATCCATGGATATTGACATGCAGCCAGGAATCAGTGTTGCCTGACATTTATGTTTGCCTGATTTACAACACCGGAAGAAATAAAAGCAATATGGACCTAAACATAAAGCAAATATGCCTGTGAACGCTTTATATAAATACAATATAGGTAGGTCTAAATCCGGGTGATCACTTATATCAGTGTTATATATAGCATATATATCATCATATATTACAACCCTAAAACTTTATAGTGTTTTTTTGGTCAGTGTTTATTAAAAAAAACATCCAATAATGCAGAATATGCATTGATAAATATTTAATTGATGAGTTGTTAATATATATATAACAATACAAAATATATGGGTATGGTTTTACTCCAAATTCAGCATATTGTCACAAAATGATAACTGCAAATCCACCTTTCGCTGACTGGAGTTCAGTTGTTTCTGTGAATTGCAGTGATCCATTTGCTCCTCTTTCTATCGCAGTCTGTAAAAATATACCTCTGATTTTTTGTCAAATCTAGTTGTACAGTCAATCGCATAGCTTTTTCCCACTTATATGTGTTGTGTTTGTTTATCGCGGCATGCACGCTGAAAACAAATACAGCCGCTCAGTCTTTTTGCCACTCACTGTGAGTAACTGCAGGCACTCCGGCCGAAGGTGATGTCACGCGCCATACCCTCTATTGCATTAAATAGAGATCTAGCGCTAAAATGCGTTTTTGAACTCGAGCTGAGCACTCGTGTCCACTGCTATCAGTGTCATGGATATATAGTGTCTCTCAGTGCCGGGCGCACAGTCTTTACTTGTTACACGCTCTTCAATCTATCGGCAGTTGCGGAGACTCGCTATTCATTCCGGTGAAATCACAAAATAAAATGCACAAAACGTTTCCCTGCTTTGATATAGACTCTAACCATGGATAAACATATTTCAGTTTCGATAGGAGAGGAAAAACTTAGAACCTGTAACGTCTGACACACTTGGCAAAATATCTACCACTAAACCATTAAATAACTCAAAACAAAACTTGCGGATTGATGCAATTATTTACGGGTTGAGCAGAGAGGCTCATTCTCTTTCCTGTTCCTAGTCTCTTCCGACCGCGTTTTCTTTGCTTTTTCCATTCGTCAAGCATCATGTCTGAAATGTGCGCAAGTGTCTTGTGCCATACATGTCTGTGGTTGATGTGTGTGACGTCGTTGCCGTAAAGCATGTCGTGATTCTTGACAGATTTGTCGAGCGCTCCTCTCAAACGTGTTTCGTGCATTGATGGTTTTTTCAAATGATTTATCCTACTATGAGTTTGTTCACACCAAAAGGACTTTGAAGCTGTTTTATTAAGGTACAATTCTTGCATAATGTGCCTTTAACAATTAAAAAGCGAATGTATAACGGGCTCTATTTGGCCCAATTAATCACCTGTAGTCCAAGCCAGGTTGCCAGGTCCAACGGTTTCTCTCTAGACCAAAAAATGTTTTGTAGCATTCAACTCCAATACGAATAATCGCGAAGAGCTTTCATATTCTGACCATTTTATCAGGGATTAAAAATAAATAAATGACATTTTGACACTCAGACTCTAAGTTCAAGCAGCAGGGCGTGACATTTCTTCCACTTTAATACAAAGTTATAGCATGAAATAACATGCATGATCATCAGAAGGTATGTTGAAAGATACAGTCAACTTACCGAAATGTATCATGTCTCATGTAAATCGCTCAATCAGTGCAGAAAGATGTCAATAAACCAGCTTGTGAACAGTATGTCACTTAACGTTACATTGACTTAGGAAAGTTATACAATATTCAGTTTGTTTCTTACGCTGTAATAAAAAAATCATTTGTGATGAAGACAAGTGTTTGTGAAAACTACCTTAAGTGCAACAGTTGTATAGAGAACATTCAGTTCTCTAAAAATAAATAGCAGTTGATTATAACGGTTTGGGCTCTGTTGTTAATTTTAACCACTAATGTTACAGAAATATACCGAATGACAGAGTTCCCTGAGATCACTCTGAATAATCGCCTATGGTCTTGGCAGAAAAATCTGTGCATCTCTAATTGAAATAAGTACTAGTATCTAATGAGTAAAGCCCTGTTCACACTGAGCATCTTTGTTGTTGTAGTTCATAAGTCTGCACCAGTTGGTTGCTAGTAGCCGTTGTTAGTTCTGGTTAACCTAACGTGATAATGAAGTCACTGCCGCTGAAAATGTTGTTCAATGTCATTTTGTGCATCAACATGTGCAAGTGCAGCCATCTATCTTTGCCAAGACCACAAACACAAGGTTATTTAGGTCCATACACAATTAATGGTCATGCATTGTTTACATTATGTTTCACATAGTCATTGCATGAAGTCAAAGACATAAGAAAAATGCACTCTGTAAGGATGAACCTCTCCATTTTGCAGACACTGATGCAAGAGGTCGCTGCATGAAGTCATGCATTTGCTAAAGTTGACTTGGAATGAAAACTCATTTAAATGCATAAAAAAATTTCAAGTCTGACCTCGTAACGTTTAATAAAAACACCATTAACTAGATTTTCTGGTAAAAAAAAAAAATCCAATCATTTAGTGTGCTCCCTTACAAGCTCATGTTCATCGGCCTCCATTTTTGAGTGCAACGCCCACATCTCAAAACCCAATCAACAACCAATGCAATGAACCAGGTTCCACCTTACATTTGATCTTTTTTGATGATCCATTACACTTGGATGTCCATATTTCCCTTTCATTGCAACTTTTCATTGCTAAGCATGCTCACAAATAGCTGTGAATGGTGCAATTAAAATACTGGACGTCACTGAGTCGCTGTACTTCTGGTTTCCAGTTGGCATTCCTACTCAAACTCCTACTGATGACGCGTCACTACACATTTGCTTCTCAACTTTTTGCATCGCCGACGGTCTTAATCGTAATCGTTTATGCAGAATGAATGACTTTCTGCTGCAGATCATGGTGAACACTTCTTTAACTCAATATGCATTTACATAACAGTTAATAGTAAATTTAATAGGGCCTTTTACACTGTGGTTAGCCTAACCTCAGGTTATCGGCTTTCTAAATCCGGTTTTTAACCCGGAGTAAAGGTACGATTCACACTTGTAATTTAGAAGCAGGATTAGCACTGCTTTTTACCCAGGGTTAAAAACTTTGCTCTGGAACAGGGTTAGCATGGCTTTTGAAAAGTTAACCCTATTGGGGTGCCAAACTTATACAGTGTTAAGTAATGCTGTGTTACAACTAGATGCTTAGCAACAGTGTCTCATTCATATTCATATGTTTTGGACAGTTATGGAAAAATTGGGTAGTAGTTTCAGCATAAAAGGGGAAAAAAATGGCAAATGGTGACTGAACATGCGAATGAGGAAGAGGACATTTCATTCTTACCTTTATAGTGCAAAAAGTCAAATCAGGACACACTTTATAAAACTGGGCAATATACAATATGAGAATATGCAATGCTAGAGAATAATCCAGTGACACTGAGAATAAGTATGTAAACCCAGGTTTAAGAATGTAGGCTACAGTGTGAAACGTCAGATGAATCCGAAGGAATAATTGACAAAATCGGTTAAATTATGAGCAATGTGAAACATAAATTAGGATAACCCAGGATTTCGTTTAGCCTGGGATTGACTGACCCAGGGTTAGCTAAGTGTGAAAACCCCAATTATACGTAGTTTAAGTTAAGAAAGCAATGTTTAAAAGGCTTGCCATACTTCGACTCGTTCATGTAGGTTTTATTAAAGCAAACCCGACACAGTTTTGTCGAGTGAATGGACGAAATGTACAGTATTGCAGCGTTTCGTTTTCAGGTACAGCCGGAGAGCGGTGCTCTCTCTCTGTCTCTATCCCTGCTCAACTGTCAAACAGCGAATCAAGAACTCCACAAAGCACCATGTCGACGATATCGTGCAATTATTTAAGCCATCGAGTACATTTCATAACTCATTTGACCCCTTATTTGAACTGTGCTCGGTTTGCATCTCGGTGCAAAATGTCGATCTGGGCTTTGACAAGACAGACAGCCGAGAGTCCATCTTGCTTTGGGGAAGATGAAGTATAAATCTCACTCCTGTCAAACTCCGCCAGGGCATTTTCAAGAGAGATACCCCTCCACAAGCTTTCATTACTTAAACTATGGGTTTTCAGGGCAGACTTTTCAGATGAGACGGTTTTGTGCTCAGGTTTCTCGCTCCGTTCAGTCAGATAGAATAAAAGTAGCTGGCTAGCCTGCTAGCCCCTGTGATGCGAGATTGCTCTAGCTCTCGCCTGAACGTGTCATTAGCAGACCCATATGCAATAATCGCACGGTTGGTCGTACATGTTTAATAGTCGTGAATTGCACAGAAACACTGATGTTCGGTGAGAGCAGGTGTCACACACGCAGATCACAAAAGTTGTTTATGCCGAAGCACAACAAACTGGCACGTATTTCGCACTGTCTAAGCGAGAGCTCCCGATCAATCGGAACTCGGGGCTTTTCACAAACAAAATATGTCCAAGTTTTCAGTCATCGCGGCATATGTGAATGCAAACTTACCCCTGAAATCCGGTCGAAACGCCAGGGCCTTCTCATTCCAGCCTCAAACTTATTGACACATCAGAACAGTTCTGCACTGGCCGTCCGTACAGTAGCCCCACAGACACTTATATTATTTTTTTACCGGATGCTTGGAAGGGTGCAACAACGCAGCGTGAAGTCGACAAAACTACATCACAATCGCGCCGATCACTCCAAGAACGAATAACGGTGAAGACAGAATGCCACTTGGTATTGGTACTTTCGTTTCAGGCGAACAATTTTCTGGGTTTGTTTTCTCTCACCGCCCTCCTCCCCCTCCGTGCGTTCAAGTGTTCCCACTGAAGCCCGTGTGCACAGTGTGTGGATGTTCACACAGCGCTGGACTCACTGGCCTACCGTGTCACATCATTATCATCCTCATTCAGTCGATGTCCTGATAGAAAATCCAGTCTAAAACGATACTTGTGTTTATATTTGGGTTCTCTGGTTGACCAAAAATCAGCTTTGCTACCTTATGACGAGCAGGTAGGTGCAAACTTGCAAGCTTGCAAACTATCTTGATCAGCCAGAAACACAAAACACATCTAGTTGTGTCGTGTGTGTGTGCTGTTCTGGACTAACTAGACTATATCATCATTATAAATAACCAGAAACCAGCTTGACCACCTAATATGACCAGCCAGTAGCTGTTTGTGACTGGTATTCCAGTTTATTTACCATCTTAGACCAGCTACATGCTCCAAAACACATCTAGTTACTAGTTTCTCCAGTGTGTTGCTGTTCTGAATATGTCATCATTATCATAATTAGTTGGTTGACCAGTCACCGTGTTCCAAAAAATTAGCTTCACCACCTCAAATGACCAGCTGGTATCTGGTTTGTTGTTGGTCTACCAGCATAATAACCATAGAACAGCTAGAAATGAGCGATCATGTTGCAAAAACATGGTTGACCTGCTTATGCTTAAGCCAGTATGAATGTCTTAAATGCCTGGTTTCACAGACAGGGCTTAGATTAAGCCAGGATTGAGTCTTAGTTTAATTAGGACATTTAAGTAGCTTTTATAAACAACAACAACAAAAAAGCATTACTGGTGTGCATCTTATGATATGTCAGTGCAAGTTACTTTCAGCACAAACATGCATTTTAGTCTGGGACTAGGTTTAAGCCATGAAACTGTAGCTGTTTATTCTAGTCTAAGATGGACCACCGGCTAGGAACCGGTACCATGGCTGCATCTGAAATCACATACTTCCCTACTATATGAAAAAAACTTCCCTATTTTGTGAAAAACTTGACAAAAGGTAGTATGTATGAATTCACGGAATAAAATTAGGCAAAAAGTACCCGGATGACCTACTTCTTCTCAGGAGATTCTGAGGTGTGCAAACGATGGACACTTGTAACTGTAACTGTAACTTGTAACGATGTAACTGACGCGTGTAACTTGATGTACTGACGATGTAACTTGATCACGTAATAATGACAACATGGCGAATGTAGTTCATCCATATTACATTCACACTCATACTACATAGAACGTACTTTTTTTAAGAAGTCGCTAAAGAATTGCATGTTCAAAACATGTACTTATTACTCAATTAAGTATGTGATTTCGGACGCACTCCAGAGCTTTAGTTGGTTTGTTGTGCACATAGTACATCATAAATGTTTGGCCATTAAAGCAATAGTTCACTTTGAAATGAATTTTTGATATGTTTTAGCTTATCTTAAGGGCATCCAAGATGTATGTGTCTTTTTTTCTGCAGTAGTTTCAATTTTGATATTTTTAGGTCAAACCGTTCTTGTCTGTCAGTCATATAATGGAAGTCTATGGGGTCCACCTCAAAGAGCATGCACAGAGAAGTCCAAATTAAACATGATTTAATGACTCGTAAATGGAAGTACACATTGATGGCCTAAAACATGAAACAAGCGGTTATCAATGTGTATCAATGCAACGTGTATCAATGCAACAAGCATAGACACAAAGTGCCCTCATACTTGGACGTAACTGTGATACTATATAACACTATATAAATACTGTTCATTTTCTCACACAAACCGCTCGTTTCGTGTCTTAGGCCATCAATGTGTACTTACATTTACGAGTCATTAAATCATGTTTAATTTGGACTTCTCTGTGCATGCTCTTTAAGGTGGACCCCATAGACCTGCATTATATGACTGTTAGACAAGAACATATGACCTAAAAATATCAAAATTGAAAATACTGTGGAAACAAAGACACCTACATCTTGCATGCCCTTGAGGTAAGCTAAAACATATCAAAAATTAATTTCAAAGTGAACTATCCCTTTAAGGGTTGACCAGTGACAGTGTATGCTTCTTTTTGCTGGTTCAGGAGCTTAATGACAATCTCTGGCCAGCTAAAATGTTGCAAAAAACCTACCTGACCACCATAAGCTGGCATGACCGAACTGATCACTGGTTTGTTGCTGGTCCACCAGCTTAATGACCCTCTTAGACCAGCTAGAAATTTTCAAAAATATTATTGACCACCTTAAACTGGTAAAACTGACTGATAGGTGGTTTGTTGCTGGTGAACCATCTTAGACCAGCTACCTTATTACAAAACACTTATCATTTTAAACTGGATTTCCCAGCAGGGTTTAGAGTCAAACCATTCACCCTAAACTTCAGTGCTGCGTTTAAGTTGTTTAACTGCACCTACTTCTAAAAGATGACACCACCATGCTGGGAATGCTTTTCTGATTCAGATCCACTATCTGTAGAGCTTCCTGGATGTTGTGTATTAGTGTCAGATCGGCGTTGCGCTGGTAAAATAAACTCTAACAGTGCATGTGCGTCGCCCACTTACCTACAACAGCCCACCAAAGTGACTTAACAGCTCCGTGGTCCACCTTTCGCACCCCTTCGATGGTGTCTTTCTCTGTTCACTTTTTTGCAACATACAGTCTACTGTACATGCAGTGACTGAAAATATAGTTTTCATGTAAGGACAGTTATGATTGGACGCACGCTTGAGTGACAGCCCGAGGCAGCCACTCAGAGAGCGCGAAACATTTCGGCACGGTTCCGAGACAGAGAGATTAAAACCACATCTTCATAATGTCCTACACATTCACACAACACATAAAACACACAACAGTTACAGAAGAAGTGTGGACTATCATTCATTAGATCAACAGGAGGTGTGAAATTATCGATATAGGAACGCCATCGAGAAAAGAGAGCGAGTGACATACGCTTCAGAGCAATCCCAACACACTAACACAGTCCCCGACCCCGAGTGCAAACACACATTAGTGAACAACATTGATGTGTTTGCCCCGTATTCACTCTTTGCATAGCTCATTGTGGTTAAAAGATGATAAACCATGCGTGTGTTCATTCGTGTCACAGCAGCCTCGTTCTCTCACGTTACTGGTCCACCGTTTTCCTGTCTCGTTGCCCTCTTTATGAGAGTTTTTCTTGATACGGATCTACGTGCTAACACGAGAGTGGACATTGCATTATCACCTCTACATATCATTTTGGTCATACACGAGCTGAAATAAAACATAAAATGTATGCTCATGATTGTTTATGTCGTTGATATTGATTAATGATGATGAGGAGGAAGAGGAAGAGGGGGTCAACAACATAGGCAGAATCGTACCTGTGCGACGCGATGCTTTTATAACTGTTAAGTTCATACTTTTCTGTCAATCTTTCGTGCAATACGAAATTTAACTCTATCTCTGCTGAAAAACAAAACAGCATACCAGCCTAAACTGGTTTGCTGGTAGCTTTTCTCTCAGGCTGCTCAAGTTAGTCAGCTTGCTGGCTTTAAATGAGCACTTTTACTAGTCTAGCTAGTGTAAATCAGCTCAACCAGCTTGGTAAGGCTACCATCTAAAGCCAGATAAGACCAGCAGTTAATCTTAGTAGCCTAACCTTTTTATTCGTTTATAAAAATATATATTTTTCTTGGACATCTTGTGTGTTTTTTTGTTTGCAGGCTAGCCTACCACCTTGAAAATGTTCTACAAGATCACTATTGACAAATTTATTTGGCCTATGCCATTTATTTTATACTATTTTGCTTATTATTTTTAATTATATTGCTATATTTATTTTCACTATTATTTTTTATTGCCATTTTCTCTGATGGACTATGATGACAGTTATAATGTAATGCTTATGTGGAGGAGGGTGTATGATAAATGTGATGATTAATTGACTAAATTTAATGTACCTGAATCACTTCGAATAGTTCGTTACTTAGGCCTGTGTTTATCATATTTTTTCGTGCAACACAACCACATGAATGTGAAACGTGATATTCCATAAGAAATCATTGATTACTGCGTTTGTTAAAGGGATATTTCACCCCAAAATTACAATTCTTTCATTAATCACTCATCTTCGCTCATAATTCGCTCATCTTCAGAACAAAAATTAAGATATTTTTGATGAATTCTGAGAGCTTTCTGTCAGCTTTGCAACTTGACGATTCAAAAAGTTCATAAAGAAATCATAAAACAAATCCACATGAATTGAGCGGTTTAGTCACAAATTTCCTGAAGAGACATGATCGCTTTATATGATTAAAGATTGAATCTAGGCTTTTATTCACATAAACATTCATCATCTCACACATCAGTTGTAGTAAAAGGAAACTCAAGCATGTTTGCTTGATGTTCATGAATGAGGTTATATATTATTATTTGTTGTTGCATGAATAAAGGCCTGGATTCAATCTGTTCATCATATAAAGCATTCGTGTCTCTTCAAGAAAATTTGGACTGAACTGCTCAATTCATATAGGTTTACATTAACTTTTGAATCATCAAAGTGGTAGTGATATCAAAAAGTTCTTAATTTGTGTTTTGAAGGTAAACAAAAGTCTTACAGGTTTAGAACGAGACAAGGGCAAGGAATTAATGGTAGAATTTACATTTTTGGGTGAACTATCCCTTTAATGAAAGTGGACTGACTGTAACAAAACTACCACTCAAAGGAATCAGCCTTAGTAAGTTAATCTAATGGGCCAATCATTAACCTCCTGGTCAGATAAGTTTGATGAGACATTCTCTTCCCACAAAAGTGAAATCAAATCAGTTGAATTGTGATGTTTCATGGGGATCACATTAAAACAGTATGTAAAAGTCGTTTTGTAAGTCGTTGAGAGACTAAAAGAGAGAGTTGAGGAAAATCAAATGAATGACTGATCAGATTATTGCTTTCAATAAAAGTGGCTCAGAAATAAATCAAGGTGTTTCACATTTTTTCACATTCCCGTGAGTGATAATAAGGGTTTCAGAATTCTATCTTCCCCTTTCCATATGTGAAACTGCTCCTTTGTGTAGCCTACATTCTCTTATTTGAGAGGGAATGATATCCTATTGTTTAGGGCATTGACATGATTTAAATGCTATGTTAGATGAGTAATTCAAATTTTAATTTCATTATTTTCATTATTGAATCACTAATGCATTGCAAAATGCATTTGTGTATTTCTTTCACTTAGCCTTGGGAAACCTGTAAATTTCAGTAAATTTTAAAATTGTGTTTTGTGTATTGAATATAAACAAAACATGTCCTAAATAGTACTTTTGTAGAGTAAAACTTGCAAAATGAATTAGTCTTATGAGTAGGGCTGTCAAACGATTAATCGTGATTAATCGCATCCAAAATAAAAGTTTGTGTATACATAATATATGTTGGTGCACTGTGTATAATTATATATATATATATATATATATATATATATATATATATATATATATATATATATATATATATACACACACATGCTTGTATAAGTTTAAGAAATATTTTAATATGAATATAAATATTTAATATATAAATAATATTTTTTTCTTAAATATACATGCATGTGTACATGTGTGTGTGTGTATTTATATATAGGCAAGGCAAGTTTATTTATATAGCAAATTTCATACACAATGGCAATTCAAAGTGCTTTACATAGAAAAAATTAAAATAATCAGAAAGAAATCAGAATAATTAAAAAAGTTAGAATAAAAAATATAAATAAAATGAAGTACAGTAACAGTCGGACGAACAGTGGCACAGTGTTCATTCAATAAATGCACAGCTAAACAGATGTGTTTTGTATATTTAAGATGTGTTAAATATCTTGTATATTTAAGATGTGTTAAATATATATATATATATATATATATATATATATATATATATATATATATATATATATATATATATATATATATATATATATATTATACACAGTGCACCCATATATTTTGTAAACACAAACTTTTATTTTGGATGCGATTAATCTACTTATGAGTAGTTCTTTCCTATGAATCAGTCCAAGCAGTTCACAGAAAAATCGGATTCATTAATCAACAGAAAGGTCATGGAAAACTAATTTTTAATTCACATGTCAAAAAGAATGCAAGTAGCAAGACAGGCTTACTGTAACATGTATGTTGCATTAATGTTTCATTTATGTGGGCCATAAATCAATAATTTTAAACATCATATAAAGCTCAAATAGGCTTTGATTAGCTCAACAGACAAACCTTGTGCACTTTCTCGACAATCCAAAATAATTAATATTATATATAAATAATGTAATATACAGCAATAAACATCACAGAACAAATATGAAACACTACATATGTACACATTGAAGTGCATGGCAGAATTCCACACAATCTATCTCAAATGGACAAATTCCGTCTGAAACAATAACTAATAGGAATGAATTTTATTAAACCACACCTAAGTTGCTGTTTCTGTAAGACAAATCTTCCTGTTTGAAATTGCATGAAGCAGCTAAATGAACTTATCAAACCATCCTCAAAGCACACGCTCACTGAGGCTGCAGGTGTGATTCAGTTTCTACCATCGCACTTTTGACTATTTTACTGAGGATTTTTAGAATAGGCCTACACTACAAAAACCCACCTGTTTATCTGTAGATCATATAAAATGTAAGGCAAATTTCTTTAAATCAAATTCTTGATGCATACCGGTATTAATTGATTTTCTGGTGAGCAAATATAAAACCCAATTTACAAAGCTTTCCTTGTCTCAGGACAAACAATGCACTGATTATGAACAATGAAAATGCATAATAATAATAATAATAATCTCATTTTGTACTGATCCTGCCATGTCTGTCTGTTTATTAATTCTATTATTATTATTAATATTTGTATAAAAATATAATATAATAATGATAGCAATAATTGATTCTGCACTGTCACTCTTTAATTTAATTCCCAATTTGGGGTAATAAAGGTCAATAAATCGGCCTATATGTGAAGTTATAAAATGAGTTGTCAGATTTCAGTTGTCAGATGTTTTAGAAATGTAAGTTTATCATCTTATTAAAGGGATAGTTCACTTTGAAATTCATTTTTGATATGTCAAGTGCATCCAAGATGTAGGTGTCTTTGTTTCCACAGTGTTTTCAATTTTGATATTTTTAGGTCAAACCGTTCATGTCTATCAGTCATATAATAGAGGTCTATGGGGTCCACCTCAAAGAGCATGCACAGAGAAGTCCAAATTAAACATGATTCAATGACTTGTAAATGTAAGTACACATTGATGGCCTAAAACACAAAACGAGCGGTTTGTGTGAGAAAACGAACAGTATTTCTATCGTTTTTACCTCTTGTTACCTCTTTTCTCACACAAACCGCTCGTTTCGTGTCTTAGGCCATCAATGTGTACTTACATTTACGAGTCATTAAATCATGTTTAATTTGGACTTCTCTGTGCATGCTCTTTGAGGTGGACCCCATAGACCTCCATTATATGACTGATAGACACAAACGGTTTGACATAAAAATATCAAAATTGAAACTACTGTGGAAACAAAGACACCTACATCTTGGATGACCTTAAAGTAAGCTAAAACATACCAAACATGTATTTCAAAGTGAACTATCCCTTTAAATTGTATTATTGTTTGCATGTCTAGTTTGTACTGATAGCTCAATAAGAGTGTTTCAGTATTTACCCTAACTTTTCTCTTGACAGCCATTTTTTTGAATGGTCACTCTGTGGCACTGTTCCTCAAGCAGGATTTGAGTATTCCTTGGTGATATTTGACCCAGATAAGGAAATTCAGATAATCCGGTGAATTCTGGAGCATCTGTAGATCAATGGCAAAGAGGCATAAGAGTTTGACCTGCCCTTTAGCCTCTAAAGATAAGGAGAAGAAAATCCATCCATATCACAGTAAGACATGCCTGGTGGCCACAGTATATTTGCTTGGTGATGTCTGGGCTCATTAACGAGTCTGATGTGTTGTGTGCGTTGATATTTGCCATGGTGTCGTTTCCGCGGTACAGTAGCACTCTCTAGTGAGCGTTAAGATTACAGCTTCTGTGTGTACCGCGGCACCTGCTGCCCTCTGCTGGTCACCTGCCACACTACAGCATCCTTACAGGTGAAGTGTTTTTTAAGTACGACTTTCATTTTCATTTTAAGAAGCCAAATTTAGCTATCACGAGCCAAAAAAATAGAGAGAGAGAGTTACAAATAACTTTATTACAAATAATCAAGGGTTAATTAAACCTTACATAGGTTTTATAAAATTAGTTTAAAATACAGCCATACAATAATCACAAAAAACAAAAACAGCATAATTAAATATAAATTTGCAAAGCACCATCAAAATCAGATTCACATATGCACTGGTTTACACCCCAAATATGATTGAAAGTCTCCAGGTCTTTAACCAAGTCATAGTATGCATATTCCACCTTTAATCTAGTTTTAATTAATCCTTTTAAAATTGCCATTACATCAGTTGAACCTGCATTATTTATTTTGCTTTTTCGTGAAATCCAAATTCCCATTTTTGCTTGCCCAAACAAAAAATTTAGCAAAACATGGATCTGCTTTCTGTTTCTGCGGAAAAGAAAAGAAAGAGAGAGAGAGAGAGAGAGAGAGAGAGAGAGAGAGAGAGAGAGAGAGAGAGAGAGAGAGAGAGAGAGAGAGAGAGAGAGAGAGAGAGAGAGAGAGAGAGAGAGCAGCATCAATCCAGTGGAGCTTGAGAAGTGCAGTTTGCGTCTAGAAGTTCTATAATTCTTTTTATGCATCCTATAAAACAAGGGAATGGAAGATAAAAGTTTTTGGATGTTTTTGACGAAATTATTTTTTGTTTTTTGTACCGTGACCTCCCTTCCAGGCGGCCCTCTCATAATCTCTCTCGGATGGGTCAAGCAGTGGTTGGAAATACACACAGGGGTTGTGCTGCTTATTAGTATAAAACGAGAGATTACACGATAATTGTCCCAGCTGTGAATACTGTCTAATTTAGCGATTGGAATGGGAGATCAGGCCCTACAGTGTGCGATTGGGTTTATGATGCTAGTTAATGACTGTAGTGGCGCTTGTGCAGATAAACACCATTGCTTACAGCAGGGGGCAGCTGGCATTTATGACAGGGGAGAAGAGAGGGAGAGCTAGTGGGCAGAGAGATTTGAAATGGAGATTCTCTGTGTGTGCGTCTCTCTTTCTGCTCCCTGGCGTCCCGTTTATCTCACACTGAACGAGCTTCAGAGGGCCATTGAAGTCGACACAGCCCCTCTTTACTTACTGGTAGGCCTATAGGCCTACAGTGATAGTGGTGCCTGGAGAAGTGGGTATACTCTTAATTTAGGTCCCCAAGATTTTTTAAGCGTCATAGCAAAGGATGAACGCTCTGTGTTATAAACAGTGACTTCTCACTATAATATCCCTGTTACTCCAAAACAGTTTGCTTCTGTATTTGGCGCTATCCCTGGTGTTATTATGCTATTTAAGGGCCATAATAGTTTTTTGACAAGTCTTGAAGTTTTTTGACAAGTCTTGAAGTCTTGATCCTATTACTGATTGTATATATATATACACACTCACCGGCCACTTTATTAGGTACACCTGTCCAACTGCTCGTTAACACTTAATTTCTAAGCAGCCAATCACATGGCGGCAACTCAGTGCATTTAGGCATGTAGACATGGTCAAGACAATCTCCTGCAGTTCAAAACCGAGCATCAGTATGGGGAAGAAAGGTGATTTGAGTGACTTTGAACGTGGCATGATTGTTGGTGCCAGAAGGGCTGGTCTGAGTATTTCAGAAACTGCTAATCTACTGGGATTTTCATCGCACAACCATCTCTAGGGTTTACGGAGAATGGTCCGAAAAGAGAAAAAACATCCAGTGAGCGGCAGTTCTGTGGGCGGAAATGCCTTGTTGATGCCAGAGGTCAGAGGAGAATGGCCAGACTGGTTCGAGCTGATAGAAGGGCAACAGTGACTCAAATAACCACCCGTTACAACCAAGGTGGGCAGAAGAGCATCTCTGAACGCACAGTACGTCGAACTTTGAGGCAGATGGGCTACAGCAGCAGAAGACCACACCGGGTGCCACTCCTTTCAGCTAAGAACAGGAAACTGAGGCTACAATTTGCCACAAGCTCATCGAAATTGGACAATAGAAGATTGGAAAAACGTTGCCTGGTCTGATGAGTCTCGATTTCTGCTGCGACATTTGGATGGTAGGGTCAGAATTTGGCGTCTACAACATGAAAGCATGGATCCATCCTGCCTTGTATCAACGGTTCAGGCTGGTGGTGGTGGTGTCATGGTGTGGGGAATATTTTCTTGGCACTCTTTGGGCCCCTTGGTACCAATTAAGCATCGTTGCAACGCCACAGCCTACCTGAGTATTGTTGCTGACCATGTCCATCCCTTTATGACCACAATGTACCCAACTTCTGATGGCTACTTTCAGCAGGATAATGCGCCATGTCATAAAGCTGGAATCATCTCAGACTGGTTTCTTGAACATGACAATGAGTTCGCTGTACTCAAATGGCCTCCACAGTCACCCGATCTCAATCCAATAGAGCATCTTTGGGATGTGGTGGAACGGGAGATTCGCATCATGGATGTGCAGCCGACAAATCTGCGGCAACTGTGTGATGCCATCATGTCAATTTGGACCAAACTCCCTGAGGAATGCTTCCAGCACCTTGTTGAATCTATGCCACGAAGAATTGAGGCAGTTCTGAAGGCAAAAGGGTGTCAAACCCGTTACTAGCATGGGGTACCTAATAAAGTGGCCGGTGAGTGTGTATATATATATATATATATATATATATATATATATAGCCTATATATTCAATTATAATACTTACAGTAAATCACCTATAGTGATCACCACTGCACAGATGTAGAGTAAAAACATTAATAAAGTGAGTTGTTAAAGACATTTATTTTACAAAATCACATTTTATTGTCTCTGGAGACCCCAACATACTGAGTGTACATTCAAAACAAATATAAGGGTTAAAGAAAATTATATAATATAATACATAAAACAACCAAAAGAAAATACAAATAAAAATGATCAAAAAGAGACAATTATATTGGTAGAAGAACATTATGCCATTTAAATAAATGCATGTAACAGTTTATTTCACGTGTGTTCAACTGACAAAACAGTTTAGCAATCCATTTACTCTACAGACTTACTTCCATTAAAAGAAGGGTTTGCGGTAATGCTTCATATCCAGCAGGTGGTAGTATACTTTATCTTTTACCCATGCTTGAGGCGTCAATGGAGATAGATTTATATGTAAAATCTGAAATTCTAGAGTTTGCATACATTCAAAGGACATAAAAAAGATCAAACACAACTTTATACATTTTTTACATTCCATGAACCAGCTCAGACTGTATCTGTACAAAAATAACTCTCGGCTTGAACCTTTAAACAACCCCCTTCTATAACTCACACTGCATATATGGGACATCAGTAACAGATCCTGGTGGCATCAAGGACAGAGGATCAACCCTGTGACATTTAGATCAGATGAACTGACACGACCAGATCTCTGAAATCTCTCTCTCTCTGCTTTCCTATAGAGACGGATCGTCTGGCAGACAGTGTGCGGCAGGGAGAGCCTTGGGCTTGATGGAAATGGGGAGATAATGTGTTTAGCATCAGATCTCCTGCAAAGGAAGCAGTGCATCACAGAGATTTGATTAGGCCTCTCCCAAACAATCCCATTGATCAGAGTCATTATCTTTACTCAGATTTATGTTAACCAACAGGAAGCCATTATGTTGGCTCAACAAAATACGTCGAAGAGGACTCAGCACAGTATCATATCCCATTTCTAATGATGATGAATAGTTATAGAGTAAATGAAAGATGCTGAAGGGGACGACAATTGTGTGTGTTCATTGATCAAAAGGTCCTGATGTATTTAAAGGGCTACACTGTGATAATTAGACCAGAGTGACCAGAAAATGATTTCTGAAGGATCATGTGACACTGAAGTCTGGAGTAATGGCTGCTTTCTCATTACAGAAATTAATGACATTTTAAAATATATTCAATTAGAAAACTTGTAATAATATTTCACAGTTTATACTGATCAGATGCAGCATTGGTGACTTCTTGCAAAAAAAAAATTGTATGTGATACTTTAACTCATTGAAAGGCTATCCAGACATTCTGATCTTGCTTGAGCTGATTTGATTTTGCCATGACGAGAAAGAAAGTGCCTCTAGCTCCATATTTGAGTGATTTATTTAATGTGACATCTCTTAGTGTTATATTACATCTCATTTTCACATCGTGATGAACTCATTGACTATGCATAACACTAGATGTGAGACACTTTCGGATATTATGCCAAGAAGTGGCTTTGCTTGTCGAGTTTTTGAAGTGTAACGTTAAAAGACGGAAACACAAAACAGGGCACGTCTTACTGCTGAATAAATGCTTTTGGCATTTGGCCTCCGCAGGCAAACTGATCTCTTTCCTTTCCTCTCACATCAGAGATATGGACATTCTAGTCAGCATAATTTGATTTGGGCTGGGAGCCATTTCCTGTGGAAGTGGACACTGAAAGAGAGAGAGTCTGCAACCAAGTCTTAGTTGACAGAATTGAGCCTGACATTGTCATAGAGCCTCTTCAAGCACTTTTAAAACGCTTCTCAGGTGTTTCGCCACCCATGCAGAAGTCTACCGCATGTTTAATAAGCTGAAACATGACTGTGAAATGAACAATATGGTGCAGTTTAATATATGACTATCACTCAAAAGTTTGGGGAAGATGAAAGTCTCTTATGAACATTAAAGAAGAATTTATTTGGTCAAAATGCAGTAAAAAATTATTTTAAATGTAAGTGAAATATTTTTTATTTGAATATATTTAAAGGTACAATACGTAACTTTTGATGTTGAGTCAATGTATCATCCACCACTCTTCCAAAACTTTTTTTGTCTTGATACCCTGATACACTACGGTAAGCATAAGTGTATATTTTCGACCGGGCTGGATGGTTTTCATGTGAAATTGCAGACTGTCACACTCGTCTGTGTGTGTCACGTCCATAGACTGGAAAAGGTCATATCCGTAAAAAAAGAAAACTTGCTCCGGTAACTTTGCCGTGTGTATGGTGTGGTTGTCACAACTAGCGAGAAAGGTTGAGCACACTAAATCTTGATCCCTGAACAGAGGAGTGTCTGCTGGTACAAAAGAGAATGTGACAAGCTTGTAATAAAATAAGAATCAACATACACTCACCAAAAGGATTATTAGGAACACCTGTTCAATTTCTCATTAATGCAATTATCTAATCACCCAATCACATGGCAGTTGCTTCAATGCATTTAGGGGTGTGGTCCCGGTCAAGACAATCTCCTGAACTCCAAACTGAATGTCAGAATGGGATAAAAAGGTGATTTAAGCAATTTTGAGCGTGGCAATTTTGAACGGGCCGGTCTGAGTATTTTACAATCTGCTCAGTTACTGGGATTTTCAAGCAGAACCATTTCTAGGGTTTACTTTGACTGAAATAACCACTCGTTACAACCGAGGTATGCAGCAAAGCATTTGTGAAGCCACAACACACACAACCTTGAGGCGGATGGGCTACAACAGCAGAAGACCCCACCAGGTACCACTCATCTCCACTACAAATAGGAAAAAGAGGCTAAAATTGGCAAGAGCTCGCCAAAATTGGACAGTTTGGACTGGAAAAATGTTGCCTGGTCTGATGAGTCTCGATTTCTGTTGAGACATTCAGATGGTAGAGTCAGAATTTGGCGTAAACAGAATGAGAACATGGATCCATCATGCCTTGTTACCACTGTGCAGGCTGCTGGTGGTGGTGTAATGGTGTGTTTTTCTTGGCACACTTTAGGCCCCTTAGTGCCAATTGGGCATCGTTTAAATGCCACGGCCTACCTGAGCATTGTTTCTGACCATGTCCATCTCTTTATGGCCACCATGTACCCATCCTCTGATGGCTACTTCCAGCAGGATAATGCACCATGTCACAAATCTCAAATCATTTCAAATTCTTTTCTTGAACATGAAAATGAGTTAAAATGGCCCCACAGTCACCAGATCTCAACTCAATAGAGCATCTTTGGGATATGGTGGAACGGGAGCTTCGTGCCCTGGATGTGCATCCCACAAATCTCCATCAACTGCAAGATGCTATTCTATCAATATGGGCCAACATTTCTAAAGAATGCTTTCAGCACCTTGTTGAATCAATGCTACGTATAATTAAGGCAGTTCTGAAGGCGAAAGGGGGTCAAAACAGTATTAGTATGGTGTTCCTAATAATCTTTTGTGAGTGTAGGCTTGGCTGTTCAGGATTAGAAATGTTGTAAAATCAATACGGAGATAGCATTTTTATTACTCAACAGGTGAGTAATGTATTTTATTGAACAGAAAAATTACAATGTAGCTCTTTAACAGAGTTCAGTGTAAATCATTAACTATTGTGAAGGGTCATTTCATTGTGGTTGTTGTAGCTAGTTGCTGGAATTTATTTTCAAGGGAGTAGCTATAGTGTCAATAACAGGTATAGCTGCAGTAACGTATTCAGCTAGTCAGCTTGAGATCTTTTCCATCTAAACTGGTTATAGCTATAGACCGTATAAAACAATTATAGCTTTTTATAGCTCTTTAGCCTATAGGGAATGATGATCTATGTTTTTTGAAGTATGAGAAAGAAACATTTTCATCCGCACGGTTACGCAGATTCGAAGCACATCCAAAACAATGTTCTCACAAAATGAATGCAGTTTTGTTTTGAACCAATAGAGCCAACAGTTAATGTACCTTTAAAATGTAATGTATTCCTGATGATTTTTTCACACATACTCATACATTCTATGTGTTTTTAGAGTTAAATATGCAAAATTAACTATGCATTTTAAATTACATAATCACGTACAGTCCAAGTGTTTAAGATTACATTGAATAGGCCTATTTGGCATTACAAATTGGAAACTAGGAAATGAAGAATATATATATATATATATATATATATATATATATATATATATATATATATATATATATATATTTGAAACATCACAGAAAATAAATATAATTAGAAATAAAGACAATTTTATAAGAAATATTTATAATATTCATTTCTCACATTTGCAACAGTTTCTTTCTTATTAATTTAGAAAAACACAAAGTAAACACATGTTCTTATGCCTTTGATACCCACTGTACTATATGACAATGGTCTTGTGTGATTGACAGTGAAATAAAGGAAATGTGTTACTGTAGAACGGTGTGAAAAGTCCAGGTCTGTGGTCAATAGAGCTGTGAAGGGTTTGCATGTGCTACTTATTGCTCATTGCAGTCAACTTGGATGGCTGTCAGGAGTTGTGTGAGCTACACAGGAAATATACCAAAGAGGATCCTTTGTTGTACTACACCAGGACAGGCTGAGTCATGCTGGAGATCCCTCAGGACATGCACACTCAGACATTAGTGATGGTTTTGTGTGTCTGATGTCAGGTTGTATCTGTGTGGGAATTCTTCTTTAACACATGGACAATGCAAATGGAGTTAAAGGAGTAGTTCACTTTAAAAAAAAACTTCTGCTGATAATTTACTTACCCCCATGTCATCCAAGATGTCCAAATCTTTCTTTAGGAAATTAAGGTTTTTGATGAAAACATTCCAGGATTTTTCTCCATATAATGGACTTCAATGGGAAACCAAACGGTTCAAGGTCCAAATGAGAGTTTCAGTGCAGCTTGATTCAGATCCTCAGCTCGTTAGGATAGCTGAGGATCTGATTCAGGTGTGTTAAATAAGGGAGACATACACAATATGCAGAGCAGTGGGTTGCGAGGACTGGAGTTGAGAACCCCTGTCCTAGATAAGACCTTATTTATCGTCTGGTGTCGTTTAAAGCCCTTTGAAGCTGCACTGAAACTCTCATTTGGACCTTGAACCGTTTGGTTCCCAATGGAATCCATTATATGGAGAAAATCCTGGAATGTTTTCATCAAAAACCTTAATTTCTTTTCAACTGAACAAAGAAAGACATGGACATCTTGGATGACATGGGGTGAGTAAATTATTATTTTATATATATATATATATATATATATATATATATATATATATATATATATATATATATATATATATATATATATATATATATATATATATATTTTAAAGTGAACTACTCCTTTAATGGTGGGGACATAAGCCCACCATACATTCTTACTCCCAAACAGTCTCCCACACCTTACTGGACCTCAGGATTTTAAACAATGACGAATACTATTTTTATACATTTTCACAAATAATCTGTACTTCCAGAACATGTTGTACTTTGTTTTCGTGTGGCCTTTACAGTTGTTACACCGGTCTTTCCTTGTGTGCATCAGAGTAAATGTAAGTTTGTGACTTGTAAGGCCTACTCTACTTACTGACTTCTTGTGGGCAATAGACTATATATATATATATATATATATATATATATATATATATATATATATATATATATATATATATATATATATTAGGGCTGTGCAAAAATGTATTGCGATTAATCACATCCAAAATAAAAGTCTGTGTTTACATAATATATTTGTGTGTGCTATAATTATTTTGTATATATAAATACACACACATGGATGTATATATTTAAGAAAAATGTGTTATTCATATATCAAATATTTTATATAATCTAGATTATGTATTTATATATATATATATATATATATATATATATATATATATATTCAGAATTTAAGCGCAAATAATTCTTAAATATATACATGCATGCATAGGTATTTATATATACAAAATAATTATATACAGCACACACAAATATATTATGTAAACACAGACTTTTATTTTCGGATGCGAATTAATCGCAATTAATTTTTGTACAGCCTAAATATATATATATATATATATATATATATATATATATATATATATATATATATATATATATATATATATATATATATATATATATATAAATTTCACATTATTACATAAATAAATCAGTAAATAAACTAATGTAATTTTCTAATGTAACTTGAATCGTCGACACAAAACGACTAGTTGTTTACTGAAAGAGTCAGTGAACGATTCACTGATTGTGTTTGATTCGACCCACTAACTCGTGAACAGGCAGCCTGTGAAGTGTAAGTCATGCACCTCAATGAAGATATAGAGAAGAGAAGTGACTTACACCCAGCGTGGACCTTTGAAGTGCAGCAGAGGGGGCAGCCTGGCCCTTTGGTCTCCTGCCCAGCTGGGGAGAGTTAGCATGTCCTGGGACGTTCAGAGGCACTGTGACACACGGGGGAGTTTGAAGCTGAAAGAGGCCCCGACTGAAGCTAAAAACACTACGCATTTGATCTAATAAGCATGTCTGTTTCCTATCAAGACATTTTGTGTAGTGATTGACAGTAAATGGAAGAGCGTAAATGCATCAAAAAGAAGTGTAACTTGCCTCCATGCTAGCATGCTGTGGTTGGGACGGTTCATTCTGGTTCCTATACTTCATGTACCTCAGTGGATTTTGTCTTTTAATTGTTCAGCAAGTGGTATTGATCACTTAGAAACCAATAGTTTAATTTCTCCTCAATGAAGCACGGAAGTATGAGCGTTAGTGTTGCACTAATTATGACTGCCTATAGATGGCACTGTTGTAAAAGTGTAAAAAATGCTTCAAATTATATAGCAACATCTGATGGCACATTGAAATCATTCTACATTAGTGTGCTAAGGGTACCTTTCACAATATTCCTGATGTGCTTTTTTTTCTTTAAGACGCTCCATTGGTATGCTCCTCATTTCTAGCGAGAAGTGTGAGAAAAGAAGAAGAAAGAGACAGAAATGAAAGGCAGAAGGGGCCAGAGCGAAACTGTCCTTTGTGATCAGATAGTCAGAGAGCTCTGTTATTAGCCCTCCTCTCTTCAAGCCCATGGGCTGCTTTCATCTTTACTGAGTGTCAGTAGTAAAAGCTGGAGGTCATCTGGAGAGCTATACCTGCGTTAGTGCGGTGCTTGTGCTTTCGGCTTTACTGAGGTCAGCTCACAGCCATGTCAACACTGCCATTTAACAAAAGACCACTGACAGGAGATCAGACACTCACCCCAGAAAAGATCATTTACATGGTTCGGCGTGACATTTACACTGATGAAAAACACAGGGTGCTTCGAGTCACTTTTGATTAACACGATACCCAGATGGTCTTTTAGGACTCTTGTTTAGTGAACTTTTGTAGTAATACATCCGAACGTGATGTTCTCGCAGGTAGCCTGAGCAAACATCATCTTTGCTGTTTTTCGAGCCCGATCTCATGAAAGTTCGTATCTATAGCACGAATGTCATTTCTCGTGGCATTTATACACCCAAAATAGTTTTTGCGTGTATGGCACGCGTTTTTCGCGTGCATATGATTGAGAACAGTTGACGTCATTGCACAGAGCCCCTCTCCGCCATGTTGGTTGGATTTCCACGTCAAAACAGTATTGTTTACGTGTGTTTTTAGCTTCGATCATTAGAGAGTTTCTCGCAATTCCGCACTGTTTTACCATGCCTGGAAGTCACTGCTGCGTTAAACTCCTCCAGTAACTCAGCACGAGACATATGGAAAATATAGGAACAATGGAATACAGTTTTTTAGGTTCTCGAAATGGATACAGCAACAGGGAGAGTATCTGACGAGGAGACGCTCAATTGCACGGTTTGCTGATGCCTTTAATACGATTTTCACTGTTTGCCGTGCCTTAACGAACATACGCAAATGTGTTGTTTGAGTGCCTTGTTCATTACTTCTTTTATTTCTTTGAAATAAATGTTTGAAACAACTTGATATGGCTTAACAATATTTATTGAGAACTGAAATATATGTATATTTGGACAATATAAGTTTCATGGACAACATAAGTAATAATAATAAAATAATAATACTGTCATTAGTGAAAAAGAACAAATATCTTGATGCTGCTTCTCCAAATACAGCTGTTTTGCGCTTCAGTGCGCTTAAGATCCCTTTTCTTTCGCCTTATCTTTTTGCATTGCTTTACTTTCTTCCATTTTTCTTCGTATTCTTAGATCCGTTCTCTGTCCTGCCAAAATAATAAATGCGCGAAAATAACAAATGCGCGAAAATTAAAGAGCTCTGGAATGTTTAGTCGCGTCTCTGTGGGGTTCTATCATAGGGTTCTGAAGGCGTTGCCGCTCGGTAACCAATAGCGTCTCCAACCATCATGTCCGACCGAGCTCAGACCCCGCCCAAAATCGGCACGTGACTCCTCATTCTTCAATACACACTATTTGGCGTATAATATGACAAACCCCCCCCCCTTACCTAACCCAGGGTTTTTTAGTGCGTACCATATACACGCAAAAAAACACCGCTTTGGCGTATAAATGGTATCGAGAAATGACATTCGTGGTATAGATCCGCATCTTCATGAGACTGTGTGTGTTTTTCTGTACTCGGGCTTAGTTTGCGTGACAGAATCTGAACTGAAGGCCACTGTCAAGTATGTACTCGGTGGTGAAGTTTTGATGAAAAAATGTCACCTTGGAGAAAATCTGCCAGTCACTTGAATCACTCAGCATCCCACAGTTCTGCCGAGGACTTATAAATGTCAGAAAGGTGAGAGTATCCATCACCGAGTGATCTAAGTCAGTTGAGTTAGCTTGTATGAGATGAGTTTTCTATGTTAGTTGGTTGGTTGCATGCTCAGTCAGCTACTGCAGTACCAGTGCAAGAAGATCCATATTTGTTTGGAAAATTGAGTTAGCTTTACTTTGCATTGCTTAAAGCGCTCATTTCAGCCAGATCTTACTTGGTGCAGCAAGGTCATAGTTAAAAGTAGAGAATAGAGATCATGCTGATATTCTGAATGAGCATTGGAGTTGCTAATGACCTCATTAATGTAAAGTGTTCTTGTCACAGGCCATAATTCTACTGCTTCATCTGTGTCACACACCCTCATCATTTCACCACCTTCCAGTTGGAGAAGCAGAGAGCATCTCATTTGCAAAAAGAGAAGTGGGTTATGTTGTTTCCTGTGGCAAGTGTTCACACCCCATCGGGTTAAAGGGAAGCTCTGTAGATCCAGTAAACGATATTCTGTGGTTTAGAGCTTTGGATTTTACAACACATTGTTGGTAGCGAAATGGCCTTTCATTTGCCAAGCGGGAATCACTTGCATATGGTACTGGAATACTCCTATGTTAGGAAGCACCTTTGAACAGAACGCTTGTAAAACATTAAAGGATTGTGTAGGACAATCTTGAAAGGTCTGGATTTAAGCTTGCAAAGACAGTTTAGCCCATAATTGCATGGCATTACTCTCGCACACGGTGCAATTGTAAATATTTCTTTCTTTTGTGTCAGTGGATTATTAGGCTTGCTAAAGTGTCTGAGGACAGACTGCAGAGCAGTGATTAAAAACTCAATATTTACAGAGTGGCTTTACTAATATTTATTATTATTATTACTTAACCTGTTAACTGTCAACCCCCTTTTTTGAATAGACATGGAAATGCACATTTCAAACTTAAATGGTTGTAATTCAAGAATGCTTTGGAATATAGACGCAAGATTGGTCTTGTTTTAAAAGGCAGATTTTTGTAGAAGTGAAATAAATTAAGAAAGTGAACCAGAAAAAAGTTATAGAAGTTTGAGGTTATGGAAATGTACACTGTAAAAAAAATAGTCATATTTTATATAAAAAAATTTCAAAACCTGGACTACTCTAAAACTGCAGAAAAATCAATGCCAAAAATCAGAACAAGTTGTGTTTCAAATTTTAGGTTGATATCTCAAAAAATGAGCTTTCAGTGAGATTTTGTTTGGGCGCAGTACCAAACGCTTCCACTAGGGCAACAACCAGACTCCATTACTGCCCATTTCAGGGCGCCTCCATTCCAGTACGTGTTTTGAGTGATCTGAACCATTATTTCCACAAATTTTCATACAATTTATGAAATAGAGATCCTATTTAGAAGTAGTATGGGAAGTTTGGCAGATTTTGATATAAATTCAACCTCTAAGAAACACATACAAAGAACACACAAGTGCGTTTTAGCTTCCTGCCACATTACAAATGGTGAATTTATTTTCTTATATTTACAACATGGTAGACCTTTTTTCTAAAATAATTGAATGGATGCAATCTTTTGAACTTAAGGCAATAAAGGCATGAAAACAAACTGAGGTTTCTACCGATTTTCCATGATTTTTCATGTTCATCACTATTTTCAAAATAAAAGTCTGAAAACGTCTTAGGAGTATGGAAATATTCTTGTTGAAAATTCGATAAATTACGGCTTCTCTGTAATTTATTTAGAAAATCATAAAATATGGAAACTAGAGATTGTAAGCTTTCAAATGATATATCGTTTGTCAATTTTACTTAAGGTCTTTTCTAAGATATTATTGTTTTAAAAATATAATTGCAAGTGTCCCACCTGTGGGACGGTGACAGTAAAGTAAACCAAAGCATTTGTAGGAGTTCAAGCTGAGGTAACAGTAAAAAAATCACGATAATCGAACACTAGGTGGCGCTATAGCATTAAAAAAAACATAAAAAAAGCTATGACCACCTGACCATTAGTCCGATTCGCTAGAAAATTGGTATGCAGTGTCTTGGTCCAAGGCCCCATGTATGTGTATGAGGACATTGGCGTATCTCAAAAAACATGGTCGCCATCGGCCAATGAAATTTGAGCACCTATGAGACAAGGTTAACGGAGGCCGAATCGGAACGAAACTCGATGGGCGTATTCGACTCATGGCCAAAGAGGTCTGTAAGAATTTTGAAAGAAATCGGCCACTAGTGGACTAACGAGTTTTACGGCTCTGTAATCACGTGGTGTTGCGCATATCCCACAAAATGCATATCATTTGATAGATCTCCTCTTGTTTAACAACTTTGCCTCTACAACCATTGCTGTCAATCAAATCGTTCATTAAATATTCACATATATGTTGAAAACCTACTTTTGAACTAGTCCCTGGTTTTTCCTCCGATCAAAACCAGACAAGTCTAGGACAACTCTCTGGAGTCTCTAGATAAATAATTATCTGAAAAAAAGTTGAACTTTTTAATTTTCGCATGGTATTAAAGTGTTATTTTGAAAAGGGGCGTGGCAAAATGCACCAAAAAAGCCTATAAATCCTAAAGGGAAAACTCAGAACTTCACAAAAATTGATGAGCATATGCGTGGTTATGTTATGATGTCAGGCATGAATCTTAGTTTAGTTTGGAAAAACTGTTTATCATTGGGGATGTCAAATGCAGTTCCCATAATGGAACCGTAGTGGAAATTTGACCAGTAGGGCTTTACATAACTGTGGCATTAGTTCATAATGTATAATACAATTATTTTATTTACCGTACAGCATACTTACAAACTGTTCCACAAATATACAAGTTCAATTCCATCATTAAGTTCACAGAATTCAGGGCTACGTAATATTTGACATTTGATTTGTAGTCTTCTGTCTGCTTCAGAATTTTCATTGCTCTGTCCCTCAATCGAACAAAAGTGACATTATCTCCAAGCTTAACTTTCATATGAACTGCAGAAGCCATTACTTTGGCCAAGAGCTATGGGCAATTCACAGAGGAACAACATCACACACATGAATCAAAGCTAATGAATGTGTAGGTTTTGTTTTGAGAGCCCCTTGGATACTTTACAGTCAAGAGTTTGTCATCGCCCAGTATTCCCAAAAACTCTCTGCACACCACATTTAATCCAAACAAAGCCCACACACTCTCAGCATGCCAAGATTGCTCTCGGCTGGAAAGGTGCTTATTCTTTCCAGTTATTCACGTTCTACATCAATCACCTCGTCCCACTAGACTGTCACAGCTGTTGCCAAGAGACTCTGGGAGTTCTTGTTCAGTCCGTGTCAATGGTACCTTTTGGGTTCAATGTGTAGACTCGAGGGAGTTCTTTCTGTGGATACAGTAGCTGTTGCGAACGGAAAGGGTTTTGGAAGCTCTTGGATTTTGAAGAGTAAATCAACATGTGTGGATCAGGGACGGATTATGATGTTGGCATGCCCTGGGCACGGATGGGGCCCATCACATGACGCATTCTTGATTTCAAAACAGACGGATTGCAACAGAAAGGAACAGAAGGTGTATTTATAGCTGCATTAAAAGGAACAAAACGCAGAGTTCATTGCAAGTATTGGTGGTTAATGTTGGTTTATTAGCTTTGTGACAAGGTTAAGTGAGGTCAATCTCAACAATGGGCTGGGCGGCGCAGCAGGGGGCAGGGCGCGTTCAGTATGGTGTGGTGGTGTATCGCGTTTTTTCGGTTCGGTTTGAATATCGTGACACCCATAATTTCTATTTATAAAAATACATTAAGACCACTTAACATAGTAATTGCTATCAGGACATGAGGAGGCTTTCAACCATGAGAAAATCTGTAGAGAATCACCTATTGCACCTTTAAAGGTTCTATATGTAACTTTTTTAATAAAATTAATCCTTTTTTCATTGCCTGTGTTTGAAGGGGTTGTAATCACACATTGCAATGATCCACTTTCGGGTTTTGCTATTACCTCTGAAGGCCAATATTCATATTTATATGTGAGGTCTCCGGGTCGGATTCCCTGCGAAATCCATCAGATGTGACGTGCATGCGCGCTCCCGAGCCTCTCTATCCAGTCAACCATGTCTCTATCCAGTCAACCATGTCTCTATAGAGTCAACCATGCGACCATTTACTAGATCTACTGACTAACGTCACTCATCCACTACTATCATATTGTTTATACGTAGACACGTTCAGTACTGTAATGTCACTTCCTACTATCTTACTGATACACTGAAACTGTTCAGTCTAGTTCACTAACTGTTTTCGTTATCATATCTATACATTCACCTGTGTTGATGACATTGCTGATTGTGAAAGATACACGAAAATAAATGGCTTATGACATCACATGTCGGCTAAATGCAGTTAACATTATCATGGTACGAGCACAGATCATTAGTTCAACGTCAAGCTGATAAAAGTAGGCTATTACTGTACCTGCAGTGGGAGTTTACATTAGTTTCCAGCATGTGTGTGACGATTTCGCCGTTGCGTTGAAAGTCTCTGTGTGGCCGTGTAGTGAATGCTCGCTCTTGAGATATGAGCACGAGCACGAGCGCTCTTGTTGCATTCTGAAACATCACCGCTAGAGGCCGTTCTGGGAACGTTAGATTTTTGTTTCCCAGAACGTTCCTAGAACTTTGCCTTAAGGTTAAGGGAACGTTCCCGGAACATTCTCTTTACGTTATAAAAAATTGAACCTAAAAATAACCTACATGGAACGTTCCTATAATGTTCTTGTTTGATTCCCCAAAAAATAACCTCATGGGACCATTGCGGGAACGTTAGGGGAACGTCCTGTGTTTGCTGGGATTGGATCAGAGGAAAATGGATTCAGTTCGGCGCAATCTTCTAGGCAGATGCAGAAATTAATTTGACACATGACTCTCACAGTGCATTATGGGTATTCTCTAGTCATTGAGCTTACATCAGTGGTATACTCGTTATTGCGGTGCTTTGTGGGAGTAAATGAGTGCACTCAATAACGTCCACTAGTGCCCCATTTAAGTGTATAGAGGGCGATTTCGAACACAGCCATAGTGTTCAACATTGTTATTAGCATAAAACATGTATTAAAAAAATGCTACCGGTCTAGTAAACAATCAGGGCCCCCTACTGGTCTGGTGGCCTGGACAAGTCCCAGGCGGGTCTGTGGGTTAATCCATCTGTGATTTGGATTTGTGAAAGTGGAGACAGAATATTTGACATCCAACAGGCATGGAGAAGGAGCTCTCCTCCTCAGATGGAGCAGTCATCCTACACTTATCCCTGCCGTTCCCACAAACGTGGAAGTGTGGCAGACGAGATAACATGGCTAATGCACACACATGTGACCCACATCATTTTGGTGTAATCCAGTACCATAATCACTCTTTAAATATACTTGAATAAACTATAATTTCCTCAATGACAGGCTGGATGGAACGCTTGGCCTGCACAACAGCCTTATTATCTTTGACAGTTTCAATCTATAGTATTAATATCCCATCTCCGGCAGCTAGCTGCGGGTTTGCTGCATTTCCCAGGCTGAGGTTTGAACTTTATCCTTGATGTTCAAACAGTCTTCTGTAACTCTCTGACAAGAATCTTCCAAGTGCTGCAGGCGTTATGTGCAGCATTATGGCTAAAAGCTAAAGCTAGCTTTGCTGTGAAATGTATTTCTGTGGTTATGAAGAGGACTAGAAAGTGACATAGGTTAATATGTAATTTGAACACAAGGAAACATTTGTCCATTCTTTTTCCTGTGGGTTGAACGTCACTGCTTTGTACACACCGGTGGCTTCGTGGGGAGGCATTGAGTGGGCTATGTTTTGGAGGAAATAGGTCCAATATGCTTGTTGTTTAACCTAGCCTGTGTAGAACATACCTTGGCTTGACCAAGCGAATGGCAACTCAAGTGCCCATTTAAGCAGTATAACTGCAATCAAATACTTTCACATCATGGTACAACACACTGCCCTCAGTTTGCTTCCGTTTTAGCCGTTCGTTTTGTGCTGTGTGAATGAACATCCATTGGCAAATTTAATAAGCGTGACTATTTCTGAAAACTGAGAAATATAGACTTCAAGGTCCACATCCATCTTCCTTTTTTTCTTTCAAAAAGCACACAGAAAGAGCAGTTTGTGCACACACTCCATGCCTTCAAGCTCTCCCCTCCTTCACAGATTTAGTATAATGTATCTCTTTGTATCAAGGGAGATGTGATTATTTCAATTGGGTTCATCAGTTGTTTGAGGGAATTGTAGTATGTTCAAATCACTGGCTCTCGCTCAACCAAATTTAGTCATCTGATGTTAAAATTAGGGCCTCTCTTGGCTTGCATTAAAATTAAGATTTTGCTATTGTTTTACAAAAAAAGGCAGTTCCCTTCATTTCCACCATTTTCCATGTATAATTTGACTTTGCTTAGTCATTCGTGATAACCAAATATTTCCAGTTTTATATTTAAGCTAGCATATTCCTGATGAAAAAAATAAAATGTATTAAATAAAACAAATGATATCCATGTTCATGAGTGAAAATAATGGATCAGTTTGTTATTGGTAACAAAGCTAAATTTAGTCAGCTTTAGTTAAAGTTCAAGTTGAAGTACTACATTTATTATTCTTAAACTTGAACATATGAAACACGAAAATATGAATTATTAGTATCTGGTAAATTATGAATTATTAGTACTATTGCGCTCCGGTTGGTTCTTGTCACATGACCTACAGTGCGCTTGCGGCATTCAGAAAAGTTCAGATGTTTTTATCTGGATGCGGCTTGGAAAAAAAGCGACAGCGTCGCTTCCATTATGAGCATGCATACCACGCGCCTACATTTGAAATAACGAAATACGCAATCTGTTGGTAGGGTAGGTTTATGTCTGGGGTAGGGTTAGGGTTAGACCACTAGGAGGCGCCTTCTGCCCCATATATATATATATATATATATATATATGCGTCTCATATTGACGCTAAAGGGTGCCATGTGTGTCGGATGTCTACCGCATTGGCAAAAGCGTCAGTATTTGGCGCCTTTGGGATGAGAACGGGCTGGCTCGCCATGGTAATGCACAAATATAGAGCGAAGTTGTCTTGATTATGTACTTAAGTGCATCTATTGTGTAATGCCGAATGGTCATCAACTCTGGATATCTGCATGATAATTTATAATATTATTGTAATGTCTGAAAATACAAAAAGATTACCTAGTCAACCTAAACTAATTGATATTCATGAGCGTAGTCATTTTTTTGCATGTAGTGGCATCACAACTTCTTATCCTTGGCTCCTACACTGTAAAAAATATTTTCATGATTTGTAATCACAACATTTTTTCTTTTGTCAATCAACTTAAATTATTTATGTGGTTCAGATAACATAATACTTTGAGTTTCTGGTCATTAAATCAATCTCTTTCATTTCTTATTCACTTAATTTTTCAATTTCAACTTAAAATTTTAAGGCAGCCAGCCCAGGTTACTTCATTTTTTAAGTTAAACCAACAATATTTTTTACAGTGTAATCTAAAAATTCCTGCCCTACTGGTTTAAATTTACATTTATTAATTTAGCTGCTGCTTTTATTCAAAGACACTTAGAAATGACCCAGTGATGTGCTGGGCCTCTGGCTGTTTGAAAAGTTATTTGAATAACTTGAAACAACCACATTATGTCGTATGCACACAGCTTTTCTGAATCAAGCCATCGTCTTCTTGAGGTTGAGTTGGTTAGGGGTTTGTGCTGATGCTATAGTCTGATTTTAATCTTTTAAAATCCTGTTCTTTTTTTGGCCAATACCCCCTTTGATTTTGTGACTTATATTGCCTAAATGAAATCCAGAAATGCTTCCCATCAGGCACTCCCTATATGTGTCCATATATTCTTTCACATATGTTGATAGTTGCGATGAATCTGATTAGACTCTGCCATGGTGGTCTGCCATGTGGTCTGTAAGATGGTAAAAAAGTCACACGTCTAAATTTAATTTCAAATAAGGAAAGCATTCTGTAATGTGGCTGTTCATGTTGAGACCACACAGTGACTGAAACAAAACACAATGCACCTTTATCTGTCCGTCACAGGCAGCACGACTCGAGTCTGCACACGCAGTGACCTGAAACTCAAAATGTACAGCATACACAATATAATGGTTCATAGTAAACACATTTAGACCTGTAAACCTAAAAATAAATTGCTATTTGTTATTTACGGAGTTAAAATTTCTTTTCATTTGTCTAAAATATTGTCTGCCTTTGATGTTTACAATGTGTTTTTGGAGTAGTAGTGTTAAGTGTTATTTTACTATTATTTATATATAGTATTTATTCATGGCCTTTATTTTTACATTTTCAGTTTTCAATTTAAATGATGTGCTTTTGTCATTTTATGAGTTTTTATATTTCTATTTAGCTTTAATTTGTTTCAGTTTGTTATAGTATTTAAATTATTTTTAAATAAAGTATTTGTAAAGCTTATTTTATTTCAGCTAGTTGCAACATTGCAACAATGCAACATTTCTATTTTAAGTTTAAGTTGTTCATCCAATATTTACTGTTTATTTCAGCTTTATTTCCATTAACAAGGTGTTAGAGGTTGTTCAGAACTATTAGATCATAAAAACTGGTATTTTGTAAATTATGAATATAGTAATTGCCCATTTCACCCAGTATTTGTTTGTGCTATGTGGTATTTTATGCCAATTAAGTTAGCTTAGCAACAAGTTGGATTCTATTGAAATCGAGCCACATCCACTTTCTTAACAAAAGTACAAAAAGCAATACTTTTTATTACCATGCAACTTAATTTAGACTAGTTTGAACTTTAGTCTTTTAACTAGAGTCAATTTCTTGAACACTTTCCAGATTTATCACAGAGTCCAATGTAAAATTGGTAAAGTAAAGTGGAAATTGTGTCCTGTGGTGCGCAGACTGCGAGGGTGTCACATTTCACAACAGAGGATCCAGAGCTGTATGTTTGGGAATGGAGTGCTGCTTCCTTTTAAGGACGATGGAGCAACAGCAGGCCCTCCTCCTCCTCGCAGATGCCATTTCCTGAGTGTTCGCATTCTTCTGGCTCTTGTGCCTCTGTGATTTCAGGAGAAGAGTGGGATAAATATTACGCGGGTGATGTAAGGGCCCGCGGCCCACGCATCCTAACAACGTCATTGCCACTTCCTGTCATGGTCAAAGGCTTAGCTTAGATTTCTCAGGAGAAAATATCTGGAGGTCAGATTGCAGGGAAGGAGGTTTGGTAAGTGTGTCACCATGTCTGATACTGTCACTTTTTTTAAATCAAGATTTTACAGGCTTAAGCCATAGGAGAACATTTAAAGCACATTTTTGAAATGAAATCCAAAAATAATGATCGCCCTTTGCCCCATCCCAAATCTCTCTCGCGCTATATCAATGTCATACACTAATCGGTCTCATGCAGCGCCACTTTAAGTCAAACACACCTATTGACAGTAGAACAACACACCGGACATCGTAAGTCATATGACAACTGACCTATAGCTAAGCCACGCCCTAGACGCGATGAGCCAATCACAGTGCGCAGCTAACCCAATACGTCCATTGAAATGCATTTAAGTTTGTCAGTTTTCAGTCGTTTTTTTTGTCTTGTAATTTTAAGTTTAAAATGGTCTAGAACGGTGTAATTTAAGTTAACTCCGACACTAGGTTCCCTAGAGTCAGGGCGACGGTGTGTATTTTTTTTATCCTTTTCCCAAGACACATCTCAACTGCTCTGGATTAAGTTTTGCGATTAAGTTATGCGGTAGACCACACCAACTAAACGTGGATAAATTAAACAAGGATGTCTACATCTGTCGAAGTTAATTCAACAACTTATTTGTATGTTATCTTTAAAATCTCTAACGTAACATAAGGCTAACTTTAGCCTAACACTAGAAAGCGTTAACGTTAGCTTCTAGGTGCATTCTAAATCATGTCACTTAGATTCATTACGAACGTATCTGTAAATAACCGAGATAACAAATGTTAGCAATGTTGTGCTGAATGATTCATGTAAATACTGTAGCACCAGACGGTGATGGCAACAATATGCGCGTTTATCGCGCTTACACTGTAACCTGTACATTTTTGCCTGTAGCTTTTTATCGACCTTTTTAACAAAATTACTATGAACCCTCCAATGCTTATTTAAGGACCTTTAGGTGACTTCGAGATGATGTATATAATCTTTCCGTATCCAAAAATCACCAATTGCCTCCTGTGAAATGTCTGCTGTGACAGCTGCCAAAGCGCCTGTCCCCAAATGTTGACTGTCCGAGTGAGTGGAGGGGGCGTGGCTTAGCCATAGGTCAATTGATGGATGTAGTATATTTGAATTTTATTTACATAAAACGTAAAAGTTTGTTCCTCATCAGATGTATGACATGAAGTTGTTTTGGATGCACCTAATTTTATGTATAGCAAGTTACCTGAAAAATAACATTTGAATGTAACTCTATTGCACTTGAGTATGGTGGCTGTATGGCTAATATGTTTTTTCAATCTGAATTGTTTTGATTCTTTTTTATCTGAATTTCAGTCTGGCCCTCACACAAAGTTTTCATATGGATTCAGAAGGTGCATAAGACGCGTATGGACCATTATAGATGATACTTTGTATGTCCCTTTTAAAACTTAAAAGCCTCATCCCTGTTTATTCATCCCGGGTAAACTGTTTCTTTAAGAAGAAATGAATCAGGGCTTGATTCATAAATGTAGACAGGACATGATGATGAAGATGACTATGACGATGGCGAAAATTGTGCAGTTATGTGACCTCATTGTGAGGCCACAGAGCAAGTCCCGTGTATACATGCATATGTGTGTTTGTGTGTGTGTGGGTGCACAAGTTTGGTACAAAGTAGCCCAAAGACCAGCTGCAGCACAGATTAGAGGTTGTGTGGTTTTCTGGTTGACTGGATTGTTTCTCATCTTTAGCTGTTTCCTCTCTGACAGAACTCCTATGTCTTATCTGAGCGCCACAGCCTTTCAGAATCTTATATATAGCGCCGTCTGCCATGGGCATCGCTGTGGATACACAGCCTGTCACCAACCAAGAAGAACGACAGAAAGATATTTCAGAGAAAAGACACAGTTCAAACCAAACTGAGGTTATCGATGCTTACGTAAAAAAAATGTAATCTGTGTGTCTAACGTTGATCAAAAAAAGTTAATTTTAGCAAAGCTATTGGTTGCGGCCTCAGGAAACTCCATTGTCAGAGAAAATAGTGGGTAACAATCTCCTGTCCTGGCAGGGCTTGGACTGTCTGGGCCGGATATTTGTGTTTGTGTGCCGTAGTCTTTGTTTACTATACCATTACCAGAACAGATTGCTAAACTTTATGTCCAACTTTAGGAATCAGAAGGAAGACCGTATGCAGACTGGTTGTCCACCAAAGTGTTCTTCTCCACGCGTCTGGCGTATGTTTTCAATATTTTCAAAGGCAACGCCGCGTTTTTTGAACGCCATGAGCGTAACGAGGCGCTGAAGCGTTTTTTTCACACGTTTTTTTGGTCAGCGAGAGTTGAAAAATGTTCAACTTTGGAATAAAATGCTGCGCTTCTTGTCACTTTTTACCCAACCATCAAATCAGAGTGGAGGAGGGGCGGGACTAATACCACACCGACCAACTGTCACAACATTTTTTCTCTACAACGACATCAACTAGCAGAGCAAACCGGAACAAAATGGATGAAAACTAAATTTTTAGTATGAATCTGCCGAAATCAGTTACAAGTAAACTGTGCTGCGGATATTCTGTTGCATAGCAACAGAACGTCTCAATGGCAAAAAACGCTCTCAAGCACCCAAAGTGAGGCCGTCTTCAGCAGAGCGTCTGGCGCTTTCAGCTGGCTAATAACGCTTTGGTGGACACACGGCCTTTGAATCAAGACACCTGACTTCCCTGATGGATAAATCCAGATCCCAAGCTGGTCTGACATAGTTTTGATTTGAAATATCAGCTGGTAGGAACCTGAAATACCAACTTAGACCATTAAAGCGATACTCCACTTTTTTTTTTTGAAACAGGCTCATTTTACTACTCCCTCAGAGTTTAAAACACGTTCGAGTTCACCGTTTTCAAATCCATTCAGATGGTTTTCTGATATTTAGAAGAATATCAGTAACCAGACAGTTTCTGGTCTCATTGACTTGGAAGTCTACTATGGAAGTCAATGAGACCAGAAACGGTCTGGTTACTGATATTCTTCTAAATATAAAAAAATCGTCTGAATACATTCGAAATCAACTGTTTAACTCTGGTGGAGTGGTAAAATGAGCCTATTTCCAAAAAAAAAGTGGAGTATCCCTTTAAGAAGCCAGCTAACAAGTTCCAAAAACCATCTGGACCTTAATTTGCAGCAAAAGCCTTGACCAAAAAAGCCAGATCTAGCTGATTATTCTAGTCAATCATCAAAACCGGTTACTCTGATCAATCATCAAAACCAATCTGAATTGGCTTGGAACCGGCTAGAAAGGAGCTACAGTGGAAGTTAAGTAAGCACAGATAAGACTATCACAGTCTCTTTACCATCAGGCTGCACTGAAGCGAATTGCCCTCGGCCATTACTGTGGGTACAATAAGGCCATTTCATTTCCTGACCTGAACACACACTGGCACGCATGATAACTCCCTTATTGAATTTACTATGCAACTTCCTTTATGGAAAGCTGCTGAATTTGAATTTCAGACGTCTTATGGCAACATAGTTTCGTGATCTCGGCAAATATCCAGGGATTATTTTGCCACACTCAATGACATCACTACACCCTGTTGCCAAAAACAATAATGCTATCGAAACAATGAGACATACCAATCCTAAACATCTTGACATTTGATTGCGAAGCTCTCGCACCTCTATTGTGAAGCCTATTGTATAATACAGTCACGTTTCACACACAATTAACAGGCCACAGACATCCTAAAGTACAACTTGCTCTGAAATACAGAGTGTGCTTAGTCATAACAGTGAAATAATGACTCATGAGACAACTCTGTAATACGCAGATGATATTTTTCATCACTTCAGTCAGCGAACTGTGCCAAAGCCACGCTGCTGCCATATGTTGCATTGCACGCTTATTCGTTTGAGACAGATCCCAATTGTGAACTGATAAGGTATAGTCCACTTTAGACATTCAACTAACTATAAGTAACTTTGCGCTGACATGTCAACTAACTATCATTAGAGTATTAGTAGACTGTCAGCTTAATATCTGCTAACACTTTATTTTTGTTGGTCCCCCAACAGACATTCAACTGACTATAAGTAACTAAGCAACTACAAGTCAACTTGTTCTCCTAACCTGAACCCTAACACCTAACCCTAACCTAACAGTCTACTGACAGTCGACTACAGCCTACTATCTCGAAATGACACTTAGTTGACATGTAGTTGAAAAGTTACTTATAGTTAGTAGAATGTCTAAAGTGACTATCGAAATAAAGTGTAACCAGTATGGATTGTTACTTTTTGTTTGTATGTTTTTATTAATGGTTCAACTTACTGTTGGGAGTTATTGACACATGAGCTCTTTTGCCTCCTCCCTCTAAACTCTTATCACATACTTGACCTCCACAGGTCAGGAAAAGGGAAATCGAAAGCAGGGTCACATTCTAACAGAGAAGCAAGATATTATGCTGACCGTCTGATGCTTTTGAGAGGAAATCAGTTATGCTGACCTTTCAAGCAATTAACAATCGTTTTACATCCTGTAATGCATACTGAGAAGATAGTGAGTTTTTAATACTTACTTCATTGTCATTTATACAAACACACACTCACACTCTCCCAATATATATGGAAATATATATCACACAAACTCACGTTTAGAGTCGTTCTGAAATATTTGAGGCATAAAGAATGAGTCATAAAGTGCATAGGAAGTAGAAATAACCATCATCAGCCCTGAAATTATATGATTGTGCATCTTGTGCAACTCCATTGCTCCATTCTCTCTATATGCTGTCCTTTCTTTGCTGAAAGATGTGCCCGGAGACATTGGATCACATTTCCTGTGTGTGTGTGTGTGTGTAGTGTCATGGAAGTGGAACTGAGAGCGTTGTGCTTTAATAAGCGCTGTGCTGTATCGTGTGACCTCCTGGTCATGGCCCCAGGGACCCCCATTCTCATTACAAACATCATCCATGGTGCTTCGCTGCAGATGGGGGCAAGTTTAAAAAAAAAAAATCAAATTTGTCATCAGACTGGTAGGCCTACCTACAATGCAGAATGATATGAAATGTTCTTTCATCGAAATTTTCTTTTTTGTGATATTATGAAAAAAAAAAAAAAAAATGAAAGGGGTACTGAACCACATAAATAGCAACATTTAATCCAAACATGTCTGAGCATTTTCTGGATACATTAAAGTCCAGCGCCTCGGTTCTCAGTTAAATGAGTCATGTCTTGAATTTCTAACTTCTGCAACTGATTGACAAACTGCACCATTATCAGATTATTACGTTCAAATTATACCTCTATATAAACCATTCTATTCTGTTGTGTGTGCAAGTTTTGGTGTGTCTTCAGGTGTCATTGTGTTTGCTACTTCCTGTTTCCTTGTTGAGTGCTTATACCAAGCTTTTATAGTGGTTTGACCTGACAGTTTCACATTTTGACATCGGTTCTGAAGAGAATCACTCATTCTTGTAACTGTATTAGGTTTCACATTGAGTTTTCTGTTTAGACAGTTAAAGGCTAGAATAGGAAATCTGTATCTGGTCGCAAGTAATGAGTGAAATCCCAGCTAACAAAAATATGTTCTTAGAATGTATATATATATATACATATATATGAAAGTCAAAGGAAGATTCCATTCTATCATTTTGAAAATGTTATTTCTGAACGTTCAAAATACCTTGAACGGATGGTCCGTCCATCACCAGGACGGTTTCTCACACACAGACACAAAACTCTGGTTGAATTGAATTTTCCAGGCCTTGAAATCAAAATGATGAAAACCCTGATATTTCTAGGCTTTCAAATGACTGTGAATATCATGCTAAGACTGCAAACATGAATTAGATGAAATAAAGCTGAAAGAGAGGAACACAGAATAAGTAGAAGAGAGATCAAGATTTCTTATTAGAGGAGCAAAACAAAATGTTCCGCCAATGGCCCACGTGGTTGTACAGCACCTAAACAACGAGACTTGTGTGGAAAGCCATTTTAACATTATTCGGTTGAACTAACTTGTAGGCATAGATTTTTTACATTTGTAGTAACCTTCCAATTTTATTAGAACTGTGAAAAATACTTTTCAAAGTTGTAATTTGTAAAAGAAAATACTTTTTTTGTACTTCAGAGTGTCACATTTAATTCAGTGTTAGGTAACATGTTTGTGATTGTTTTTAAAATGACAAGCAATGTTTGAGTGAAAGTTGTTTATCTACACCAGTTCGTTTTAGTGTAGCCTACTACTTCGGTTTTACCAATTGAAACATTTTTTTTACTACAATCATTCACAATTGAATTGAATAGGGATCTGAGGATCAAATATCAACTATTCACTCCTGGCTAGTATTCTAGTTATTGCTAGTGCTATTCTAGTTTAACTATCGTAACAGGCTACATATACTATAGCCTTTATTCCAGTTATTACTAGTAATATTAACAGTAACAAAGGAGTAAATAAAATGAAAACATAGTCATTATTGGAGTTAGGTAGGTACCTATACCTACTAGTAAAACAAACAAACAAAAAAACAACATACAGTACAAAGATTTTAGTTATAGCCTATATTTTAGACGTCATAGCCTAAATGTTAAGCGGGCTTGCCATAATAGGTACTTGTTTCCATCGGAGAAAGTGAAGATGACTGAATATATAATTTGCACAAAAGGAACAACCTACAAAACGCTTTGCACGATTTCATTGCCTCTTCATTTACGGAAATATTAAGTATGCACTTACAGTCTCAACTCCAATTGGCGATTGGAATAACTCCTTCACCTCAGAGAACGTTCGCGCTTTCTGATTGGCCACTTGAGAGCGATTGCTTCATCGGCTCCGCCCACTCGGCTCCTCCCTGTTGCTTTCGCTGCTTCTTGTTCCAGTACCGATTTTTAACCGAGCAGTGTCACGACCATATCAGACAGCGAGAAAAGCGGGATTGTACTGCGTTTAAGTGTTTTACGTGAGGATACGGACGACCTGCTTCTAGTTTTTGAACGTCTGGGCAGATATGTAACAGTTTCCTGGCTCTGGTGTTGTGTTTTTGCTCCTTTTGTTGTCATTTGTTGTGGGGCACCTCCCTGAAGCTTCAACTCAGGAATTCTGGCATTCCCTGTATTGGCTGCTACACTGTTTTTCTTTTGCCGCAGTAAGTCTTGGAGTTTTTATATTATACAAACATGTTTTATATTATGCGATTTAGAGCGAATTTAAGATCAATGCTCGAAGCTAATTAGTTGTCATAGTCTTCGAAGATCAAGTTGTGTTTAATGCTCTTTTAAAAAGTGTAACAGAGTAATTTTGTTCTGCAGGGTGGATTTTCAACGGTTTCATCCCTAAATCATTCCCATCTAAGTGGGCACTGTTTAGACAGCCTACTGAAACAAACATGCCTACGAAAAGTTTATAACTTTTATAATGTGATTAAATAATTTAAAATCGAGTTCTGTTTACATGTTCGGTGATCATGATTAATGTGAGATGACAAATCTCGGTCATACGTTTACACGTGCCTTTAGTTGTTTTTGTATTTGGTACGTTATACAATATACAAACTAATGTTCACAGATGTAATCAGTGGTAGGCTACTAAATGGGTTACATAGTGTAAGCGTCTTATTTTTTTCTTTACTAGTATTTTGTAGCCTACTGAATCGCTGGTCTGATGTAAAATACCTCAGACCTCAGGGTACAGTTACTGTCACATATCTGCCCACATGTGTTTTGTTGCCTTCAACATTTCTGTATGTTACAGTGTGCAGAAAATGGCAACTGCTCTCAGTGGTACGCCCACCTAACAATAGGAAAGGCCGTATTTTAGGCATCATTGATGCCATCCAGGACGCCGTCGGACCCCCCAAACAGGCGGCTGCCGATCGCCGGACCTGTAGAGAAGACATGGAAACTCATGGACAAAGTAGTAAGTGTCTTGAGTGTGTTTACAGTCTTCCTGTCGATGACGTAACAGTGCTTCCTGAGAGACTTTTTGCTTGTTTGGAAGCATTTGTTTGATACATTGTAGCAAACTGTTTACTGAGTTGCGACAAGCTTGAGAAGTTTGTTCCTCAGCTGAAATCCATCCATCGTCAGTACTTACAGAGGATAACATTCATCCATCCACTCACCCATTTTTTTAATTAATTTATTTATCACTATTTTATAGATGCAATAGTTTGGGTTGTTATATAATTTATACAAGTATAACTTCTGGCGATTTTTTTCCATCCATCTTTCATTATTAATGTAATATTTTATAAAAGATACGTATCATAAATAGGGTTCTGTATAACAGTGTGGTGATCATGATTCGTTACATAGTGCAAGCATCTTAAAGGAGTAGTTCACTTTTCAAAAAAAACTTTTGCTAATAATTTACTCACCCCATGTCATTCAAGATGTCCATGTCTTTCTTTCTTCGGATCGAAAAGAAATTAAGGTTTTTAAGCATTTTTCCAAACGGTTCAAGGTCCAAAAGACACTTTCAGTGCAAACTGCAAACTGTTCAAAGGGCTTTAAACGATTTCAGATGATGAATAAGGGTCTTATCAAGGGAAACGATCGACTCATTTAAAAACAAAATAACAAAGATTAAGTTTTATAAGTTCATGGTCGCCTTGCTCTGTTCTGTGATGCGCGTTCGTGACTCTCCTGTTCGAACTCGTTCATTAAAATGAACTAATCTTTTTCCAAGTCAGTTTAGTTCGTTGAATGAACCAAATGACTCGGAAAAAGATTTGTTCGTTTTGATTCAAAAACCTTAATTTCTTTTCCACCGAAGAAAGAAAGACGTTGGACATCTTGAATGGCAAAAGTCTTTTTTCAAAAGTGAACTACTCCTTTAATTTCTCTATATTCTGTCGTCCTAATCATTGGATCAAGACCTGACGGTTTTCACTCCTGGTACAGTTCATTTATACTTAGTTGTTTAGTGAAATTGTTGTGTAATGTGTTCTCGATGAAGTCGTTTTCTAAACTGACGGCGTGTGTTTTTTTTAGGTGAGGTTATGTCAGAACCCCAGACTACAGCTGAAGAACAGTCCTCCGTACATCCTGGATATTTTACCTGACACTTACCAGCACCTGAGGCTGATTCTGTGCAAATACGAGGAGCACCAGAGACTAACTCAGCTCAGTGAGAATGACTATTTCAAAGTGTACATCGACAGCCTGATGAAGAAATCCAAAAGAGCAATTCGCCTCTTTAAGGAAGCCAAGGAGAGAATGTACGAAGAACAGTCACAAGACAGGTAGGTTGCTTTTTGTTTTGCTTGTGGTCTGGTCACACATGATCTGATGTGTTTAGTCTATTCTGAAGTGAAATCAGACGGATGATTTCACTTTTGTTCTATGTGCATTCGTCTGTTTCAATGCTCAGATGGTGCTCACCTTCAAGCGTTATCATGGTTGTCAGTCTCATAACTCGTATGCTTTTTCTTTTTGACACTGATCTGTTGCCCTTTGAACGTCCTGCCGGATGGACATAGTAGAGGTCAGGTCACATGACTGGTCTGTTAGTTGAGTTCCCTCTGGTGTTTCATGTCAGCTTGAGTCATGGCTAATTATCATGGAAATGCAACTCTGATCAAGAGCGCCAGCCCTAATGAAAGAGCCTGACCCCCTCTGGATCTAAATCCTTGGTGGGCCGAGCAGACTCCGCACAGGGCGAGAACAAAGTGAGAGACATTATTAACAGAGCAAGTGTGTCTGGGCATAAGCTGACACATGCAGAATACTCTCCCCGGGGCCATTAGAGCTCTGGGTCAGCCTGTGTGTTTCAGACATGAAACACGGGGCTTGACTAAGAGGAAAATCTTAGCATTCTGTTTTACTGACAGCCAAGCGTAACATTCCCAGCATCTGGTTTAGAGCGTAGCCTCACATCAATTAAACTGCATTTAGGCCACTGACTATTTGGGTAAATACTGCACAGTTTGAAAACGTATCATAAGGCGTGTGATACTGCCAGCAAATAATAGTGTTTCAGCTGTTGGTTTATATCCCAGTGCTTTTTATTGTCAAATCTGGCTCAGGTTTTGGCAGAAGAGTTTAATTTTAGTAATGCTTTCGATTCCAGTCTCACCAGATTCTGCAGGGTGAGATGATTGATATGAAATTTTAGGGGTGATGTATGTTTTTAGCCCGCGGACGCCAACTGACAGGCTGTCCTGACACGTTGTCGTATCCAGAAGCTGTGACACTCGCTCCAAACAGGAGCAGGGATATCGGCTGACAGCCTCTCCACGTCTGCTGTGTCACTCTGTCTTAAATCTCAAGGGAGAGATCCTCTACTCTGTCTTTCAGCCTTCGGCTCCCTGTCCCACACTGAGCGGGGATTGTGATGCCTTCTTTTGTAGAATCAGAAATTTAGAGGAGTGCAGGGCTCAGCAATAAGAATAGTTTTATGGTGCAATGCTAGTTGATGGATCTGTCAATATGTCCTATCAGTCTTTTCATCTTGTGCTTGATGATCATGTACGTGTTTTGTGGCTTGCAAACTGAAACATTTGGTTTTCTGTGAACATAAACAGTTCTGTTAATTTAAATATGTTGCCACAGGAACAATACAGCATGCAGCTGACTCGCATAGAGGAGGTTTTGTTGCTAGAATTTGTCTTAGAAATATTTGTTTTAACGGAACATTTCATATTAATATTGTTTTACACTAAATATAAGTAAAGTAAATAAATATGTGTGCATATGTGTATATATATGTGTGTGTGTGTGTGTGTGTGTGTGTATATATATATATATATATATATATATATAGGGCTGTGCAATTGCGATTAATTGCATCCAAAATAAAAGTCTGTGCTTACATAATATATTTGTGTGTGCTGTATATAATTATTTTGTATATATAAATACCTAAAGAATTATTTGCGCTTAAATTCTGTATATATATATATATATATATATATAAATACATAATCTATATTATATAAATATTTTATATATGAATAACACATTTTCATAAATATATACATGCATGTGTGTGTATTTATATATACAAAATAATTATATACAGCACACACAAATATATTATGTAAACACAGACTTTTATTTTGGATGCGATTAATGGCAATTAACTTTTGCACAGCCCTAATATATATATATATATATATATATATATATATATATATATACACACAGTTTGTTTAATATATAGAATTTAGTGCAAAATAAAATATTTGTAATAATTTACCAATATACATGGAGGTGAACTAGTTCTACATATACATTTCACACTATACAACTACTTATCACAGTCAGTTATTGTAACGTGATGTAGCCCTCAAACCGTATTCACTTTATAGCCCTTAATCCTGTAATTGTATACAAATGTGGGCACAGCAGGACTTTGGTGTCATCCTAATTTGTATTTATTATAAATGGATAAAATCAAAGTTTTGTCTATCCATTTATGTTGTTTTGCAAATTTAGGGGTATTGTTGAATTTATTTACTTCAAAAAGTACCACATTTTCTATGTAAATTATGCTTATTATGTTTTATTGTTTTAACTGCAATAAAATATAACTCCAATAAGTTCTTAGAGCTAAAACCTAAAGATGAAGTAACTTTGCTGTCACCTGGTGTCTTATTTTGGCTTATTTTAGAATGCTCTAAATTACAGTTTTTCCCGTTCATTTCTATGGGTGCCCATTTTTGACCCAATAAGGAGTTTTTTTTCACCCACTTAACATTGTAGAATTGAGTAAAGAAATGTGTGTGCTCAGGAGGCAAATTTAGCAAAAGTAGCCAAGTCTTGTGCCGCTCAGATCACGGAAAGTATTTTTTAAAAATAAATCAAAACCATTTTGCCCACATTTGTCCAGAAATACGGTTTTAGGTGATAAGATATGATGTTGAGTTTTGTTTTATTGTCTGTTGTTGCCATTGATGTGTAAAGTCTTAGGAAATTTTGGAAATTCTGACAATAAAGGGATTAAATGCGTGTGTGGTTCAGGTATATGCTATGGAAAAAAATGTGTGTGTGTTTTCGGGTTAATTAATTAATCTTTGTTGGTACGAACCAGTGGAAATGTTGGCAAGTGAAAGCCCCTCTTAGGCCAGCAGAAGCATTTGTTATTATTGAGCCTCCTGAATGAGATGTGCAGAAAGGACAGAAGAGACAGTAAGAGAGGAGGGAACTGGAGAAAGAGGCATGTGGAAAGCGAAGTTCATGCGTAGTGCAGTGGGACTGCGGGGAGACATCAGTGTAGAGAGCTGGTCCCCGGCCTGCAGCCAGGCATCTTCGTGGAGGCCCCGCATGTGCTACAGTAATTATACCGCAGCTCCTGAGACCAACAATGGGACTCGCTTTTTCTGTCTTTCTCCCCCAGCACCCTCCTGCCATAAATATCATCTCTGCCATGCAACGTTAGACAGACGTGACAGACAAAATGGTCCCTAAACAACTTAAAATGCCTAGTTTTTGTGTGTTTGGGGTTTTAACAACAGTTCCAGAACTCTATAAATGCACTGAAAAACTTTTCTTACACACTTTTAAAAACTTTATTTAGTTCCAAAGTATTAAATGTCTTTTATTTCCTGCCAAAATAATGTTTTATTTATTTATTTATTTAAATGCCTTGGGTTTTTTTTTTAAACTACATTTCGTTGTTGACCACGTCTGTTACTATTTTTCTGTTTACGTTGTTGCGACAGCTGTGGGTAAGCTACAATAAAAATAAAAAAAGAACTATAAAGATGGGACAGTGGGATAAAAAGAACCAGGTCTTTCATTGTTTCATTAAAGGAGTATTTCACTTTAAAAAACTTTTGCTTATGATATACTCACCCCTATGTCATCCAAGATGTCCACATCTTTCTTTCTTCAGTTAAAGAAATTAAGGTTTTTGATGAAAACATTCCTGTATTTCTCCATATAATGGACTTCATTGGGAACCAAACGGGTTCAAGGTCCAAATGAGTTTCAGTGCGGCTTTAAAGCTAAACGACACTTGACGATAACGCATCAGATCATGACTCATAAAAGATTTGTTCATTTTGATGAATGATTTTGAACAGGAGAATCACGAACGCTCATCACAGAACAAAGCAAGGTGACCATTTGTGCTTATAAAACTTAAACTTTTCTATTTATTTTTTAAATGACCGATCGTTTCACTTGATAAGACACTTATTCATCGTCTGGTGTCATTTAAAGCCATTTGAAGCTGCACTGAAACTCTCATTTGGACCTTAAACCGTTTGGTTCCCAATGAAGTCCATTATATGGAGAAAATACAGGAATGTTTTCATCAAAAGCCTTAATTTCTTTTTGACTGAAGAAAGAAAGACTTGGACATCTTGGATGACATGGGGGTGAGTAAATTATCAGCAAATGTTTTTTTTAAACGTGAACTACTCCTTTAATTGCACAATTTTCTAACTATTATAAAATCTTGGTATGTCACGATACAGACTCCCATCTTCAGATTTCGTAGCTCTGACTCTAGCAATGTCAACCCTGTTTGATAATTATCAGAGGATTGCTGAGGTTCTGAGTTTCTCTTACTGGAAAGATCTAAATGCATTACAATCTATTAGTATTGACATTAAGAGGCGGACAAAACGGTGGTCTGGAACAGAGATGAATGGGCCGGATGTATTGAATCTGAGAGGACGTTGGCAAGCTTTGCTGTATCTGGGGCTGAGGTGGCAGTCTTAAACTATACCGTGTTGGATCTCTCGTGCTTTAATCTCCTCAGTGTCTTTTCTGGTGACAGAGATGGATAGCTTTGTGGATAGAAGTGTGGAGCCATGCCGTAGACCCAGAACTTCTCGGAAGCCTCAGACTTGGCCTTTTTGACATGCTTGCATTTCATCCGTCGTGCATCATGTGAAGATCGGCAGATGTTTTAATGTTCCTGTGGCTTTGAGGTGTGAGAGACTGCTGTCAACAGAGATAGAGACTTCAGATATAGCGTTCTCAAACTCACAGATATTTGAGGTTTGGCCTTTAAGCAGGCCACAGACAGCGGGGACCGTCCATGACCGGTTTGCATTCACACTGACTGTGAAATCACATTGTGTGTTTTAGGGCAGGGTTTAAAGTATAGATTTTTCAATTTTAGTCGATTTTCATTTTGATAATGAATTTTAAATTCCAAGAATCGTTTTTTTTGTGCATGAAACAGTCTCAGCTTTATTATGAAATTCAAACAATAAATGCCGTTTTGAACACTCTGACGCATCTACATGTGAGCTCCTAACCAGTGATGCACTTTAGCCACGCAAGGACCACATTTCAAATTCCATGTTGCACAGACACTGAAAAGTAAAAATAAATATGTCAAATAAATATACGTGGAAATTAATAAATATAAAAATAAATGAATAATGCATAAATAAATAAATTAAAAAGTTAAAAATAAATACAGAAATATGTAAAAAAATTTAGTTTTTTTTTCTAAAGTCATTTATATCTTACATTTACATTTATTCATTTAGCTGATGCTTTTATCCAAAGCGACTTACAATTGCTATATATGTCAGAGGTCGCACGCCTCTGTGTCTTCAGGAACTTTCTATTCATCAAAGAATCCTGAAATAAAAATGTAAGAAATTGTTTTCAACATGGATAATAATCATACATGTTTTTGGAGCATAAAATCATCATATTAGAGTGATTAGTGAAGGATCATGTGACACTGAAGACTGGAGTAATGATGCTGAAAATTCAGCTTTTTTTCAGAGGAATAAATTACATTTTAATATATATTAACATAAAAAAGGCATTTTAAATTGTCATAATATTTCACAATATTACTATGTTTTTTGTGTATTTTTTTATCAAAAAATTGCAGCCTTGGTGAGCAGAAGAGACTTCTTTTAAAAACATAAAAAATCTTACCGATCTTAAACTTTTGACCGGTAGTGTGTGTGTGTGTGTGTGTGTGTGTGTGTATATATATATATATATATATATATAAATAATTGAAATTACAAATTGAAATGTAATCGAATTGTGATATTTCAATGCGTTCTCATCCTAGGCCATCATATAGTAGTGACTCTTTTGAAATTTCGTCTAAATCCGACGCACATGGCACCCTTTAGCGTCAATATAACACGCACAGAGCTTTATTCGGTTATGGTAGGTTTAGTTCTGGGGTAGGGTTAGGGTTAGACCACTAGGAGGCACCTTCTGGCCCATATATATATCTGCGTCTCATATTAACGCTAAATGGTGCCATGTGCGTTGGATGTATACGAAATGTCAAAAGCGTCAGTATATGACGCCTTGGGATGAGAACGGCTGGCATATTTTATGTTCGTACCCAATCCTAGGGTATTTACCCTCAGTCTTAATTGTGTGTTTCTCTACCTCTTCCAGTTTCCATCACGTCAAAAAACGAAACCATACAGAGTTTTTTAAAGCTCTGAGAGCTCTTCGAGAGAGCTAATTCCCTTCTGAGAAAGGTAATATACTGCACTGACTCACGAGTGGCAGCCGTCTGTTTAAATCTCTTTACTAAACTCGTTCGGTTTAAAGCCGCTTAACGGCTATGAAACATTGGGGGAAGTTTCTGTTTCCGAAAATGTGTAAAAGGTGATCTTTCTTCCCAGCTTCCACCTCTCTCATGCACCTGTAAACTTTGATAATTTGATGTTTGGAAAGTTTCCTTAAAGCACAGGATGTTTACCGTCCCGACCATCCTTAATTTGTGTCTGACCACAAGGACTCTCGCTACAATGTTCTCCATGCAGATGTTCCAGAACTCAACACAATGCTCTGGTTGTTGAAACTGCCCTCTTGCCTTACCATCTGCTGCGCGAGTAAACCGAAATGGATCAACATGTTACAGTTCAGGGAGCAGGAACATCACAGGATGATATTCTGGACCTGAACTCTGTGCTGAAATAGACTGAATGTAATTGCTAATGCAGCAGCAGATTTGATAGAAAAGGTCACAGATTGAGCTTTATCTCAAGACGCCGTCTGATGAAAAGCTGAAGTGAAAGTGCAGACCTTGGTGGAAACGGAGTTGTGGATTTGAAACTGCTTGGTAGGGAACTTTGAGACGGTCCTGTCTTGTTTGCTTTGACCTTGAGGAAGCACACTGCAGAGAGCATCTTAAAATGTTAACTCGGTTATTTTTATTCCGCAAACTGGAGTTAATTTTCTGTGTTTCTTCCCATGGAGGAACTAATTATAGATTAGCTTGATTGGTTGATGAGGACAATTGCTCATTCTCCAATAGATTCTGCTCCAAAAGACATTTCATAATGCAGCAGATATTTTTTCTCATCCAAAAGTAATAATTGTATTATGTTTCAGGCTCTCGCTGTGAGTTGTATTTTTTTAATGGCAGATATTGGATCCAAAAGATCATTATAAAACAGGCAGTTCCATTTCTCTAAGCTGATTGGACGAATGCCGTTTTGTCGTTTACCAATTTAAATGAATTTATTGATGAAGAAATGTTTTAATTATGGATGCAAAATATTTTTGCTCTGTAGTCTGTATTGGTTGACATTATTTTGGCTCAGGCAGTTAGATTATTTTTTATGTTTTTAAAGAAACAAATTCCTACTATGGCTCACAATAAAAATAAAAGTAAAAACATAATATTATGAAAATATGATTACAATTTAAAATGTAATTATTCCTATGATGGAAAATCTGATTTTTCAGGAGTCGTTACTACAGGCTTCAGTGTCGAATTATCCTTCAGAAATCATGCTCAATATTTTTTTTTAAACATTATTATCAAAGTTGAAAACAGTTGGCTTTTTAATATTTTGTGGAAACCATGAAACTTGATTCTTTGATGAATAGAAAGTCCGAAGAACTCACATTTTGGCCTATTTGAAATGGAAATATTTAGTAAATTTGAGAATATCTTTACATTCAGTTTGGATTATTTTAATATGCCCTTGCTGAACTATTAATTTCTTTAAAAAAAGACTAGGCTAGAACTTTTGCTATTATCTAGCACTCACTTAGTTATTAATCTTCTAAAATTACTAGCAAAGCAATAACAACATTGCAAAATCTATGTAAATTCTCAAAGTAAATTAATATGTATTGTTTACACTGTACATTTCAATATTGTGATGTATAAATTGAAATTTGTAGCGTTTTATTTATAGTTTTAGACAGAAAATATTGAATACTACATGAATTTTAACATTGGCCATTTATCGGCCACAACATAAAAAAAGAATGGTTATTTTAACACCCAGAATTTTAATATTGGTGCATCCCTAGTTTTAACATCACAACTTTACTGCTTAATTAAACAAGTAACGACTGACTGCCATTATGTCCAATGCCTGCCAGACCTGGGCACATGGTACATGATGGACTGCAGCAGGGCATGCCACCCCTTGACTGAAGTTAGGAGTTATTTACAGAGGAAGTTAATGCCCTCCCACATAGAATGAAAGGAAAATATATCCTCCCCTCATGTCAGAGCCCTCAGACCAAATGGGCCCCTGGCCCCTCCACATCCCCCAATCTCAGCCTTCTCCAGCTGCATCCATCACACACAGGCACAATGAAGTTCAAACAGCCAAATAACAGTGGAACAGAGCCAGATGTTCTACTCAATTAGGGGTCTCCGCTCTCTGGTCACTCTTTCATGTTTTCCCGCTCCTTTCCCATTGTATAACATGTTTGTCCTGCATTGGAGGGTCAATTTTGTCTTCCTGTGGTGTTTTTGTGACCATGTTTGTGTTTATTTCTCTCAAATTGCCTTGTCAAATGTTGGCCTGGTGGTTTGATTAATGAGCGGAGGTCTGCGTTTGGGTAAAGCGCAATTAGCGGCGCTCAGTTTACCACCAATCAGATGGCAAGCCACATATTGGAACTCCCACCACCACCATGCCTCGGTTACCATGCCGTCTGCTCTGCCGTGTGATGATGAGGTTCATCTGGTGCCCGGCTAATGATGGAAAAAGCTTCCTTAATGAGGAAGTCACTGACTGATTCTGAGCCTCAGATCTGGGAGATACCACTGTACGCTGCTTTTGAATTGGTCTTAATTGGCAAAGACTTCACTTTCGAGAAGTTCTGAATAAATCCTGTGTCTCTGTGCTCCACATTTTAACTGGATGGGAATTCTCAAGATACCAAGACTTATCTAGACTTTAAAGGAAAGTGAGTTGCAAGGAAGGCTCGAGTGAAACCGGAAAAGAAATACGCTTGGATATTTGACCTCTGAGAGGAAGGGCAAACGCACACACACACTCTTACAAGACCAGACACCCTGTGCAACCCAATCTTTATGCTGCAAATCAGCAGAGTTGAGAGCAGATATCGGTTATGATTTTTGCCTGCTCAGATTCTGATGCATTGCGCAATTTATCCCTCTCTTCAGTCATCTGGAGGAAAACACAAGAAGGAAGTGCCTCACAACATCCTGTTCTTCTGTTTCCCTTCCACAACTATCCTTTTACAGTGAACACAAGCACATTTAGGTCCGAATACTTATGATACGCAAGTTGTTCGAATGCAATTGGCAATTTTAAGGGTCAAAAATATTAAAATTTTTCAGTTTATTTATTTAGAAAAAGAAATGGTATATAATTTGTTATCTGTTAGTTTTACATTTTATCATCTAACACTCACTTGAAGTTAAGGCCATTGCACATCCGAAGTCCGAAATTTGCATCCGAAATTTGCGCACGTTAACAAAAAAAAAAATCGACCTCGCGTTATGTTCAATCACGCTTGCACACCGCCTCCAAAACTTTCGTCCGTCATAAAAAAATTCGGATCAGGTTCGATTTTCTGCGTTTTCGCATCCACAGCCAGAGTTTTTTTGACAATTCAGGGCCGACTGGAGCTCGTTCGCACATCTTTGCACATATGCGCAGTGCTTTCAGTTTCGGATTTTCAATTCGATCAAGTGTTTATGATTTATTTCAATAAGAGAGAGGGCAACAAAATCATCCTCACTGCCTGACAGAATTCATTTAGTATTTTTGCGATTTTTTCCGCAAAGGTTTAATAAATGCGCATCGGACTCAGTGTGCAAGGTTTCGGTGACATGACGAATTTTTAGCCTGACGAACACAAAAAAATCGCATACGAAAATTTCGTACTTTCGTTACATCTTAAAAATCTATATAAAATGAACACTGTTTAATGTTAATATGTAATGCATTAATTTCCTTACACCCTAACATGAATATATTATCAGTTTATCTGTATCTGCCAGAATTTAATATTATTGCATCCCTTAAATGGCATATTTGAACTCGAATCATTCCCTTGAGTAGGTTTACTGAGGTTAGCATCACAATAAAGTGTGCACATTAAAATGTAAATGCATGGTTGCAATGCACTGAGCAAGATTGTCTATTTCTAGCCTTATTATAATGCAATTGGTTGATTTCAGAAATAGATTAGCATCTCCCTGACCTTAAAACTCACACGCCAGGCACCCTTTTGTCTACATGAATGTCTCGTCGCACCCAGCCCCCCTAAATTAGGGCTTCAACCTTTACTGATCTCATCTGGAAAAGCTTACAGACGGGACGCCTCCTCAAATGAACATCTAATGAATTATCAGCTTTTGTGGTTTCATTTGTGTCTCTGCTGGTGGTTTTAAATGTCAGAACATCTTCTCGCTCTCTAATGTCTCCCTTGTTTTCTCCATCTTTAGCTCTCGGCCTGTCTCAGGTGTCACGCGTTGCTGTCGTGCTCATGAACTGAGTGGGTTAGTGTCACACTTTCCACAGCAGTGAAAATGTGTTTCTCTGAAACCATAGCCCCGTTTGTGACAGCTTCTTGTCTTCTAAGTGACTGTGTGTGTGTATTAGTGCTGTTTTTTTTTCTCTAGCGGATGGTGCGGGTAGCAGGTGAAACTTCAGGATGAATTCAAATCAACCCAACAGCAAATCAATACTAGTCTCGACAGCTGTGTCTCGTGTGGTTAGGTGTCTTGTAGAGCGAGAGAGGAGCGGAAGATGAGAGAACAGGCTTTTTGTTTCCATGTTTGCTCTACACACCTATTACGTCCCGTTTGAGTTCTGGGTTGGGTCCATCACGGCAGATGTGATCTTTCAAGAACAGAAACCTGCCTTGTTTCCCGCAAGGTGCTTGGGGAGTCGGGCATGTGTGTCCAGTCTGGAGAGGGAATGAGGATTTGTCTAGTGAGGTTTCACAGGGTGTCCATTTGGGACTGTGTTGTGTCTTTGTGTTTATGTGGTGCTGGTCTTCTGGGAGTCTGGCTGACGTGCTTGATTTATTGTGATGCCTTTGCCTCTGAAAACACACACACCAGGCCATCTGAGCCCAGTCATCATCCACTGCTGTTGTGAATGAAATCCCTGGAGGCAAACTGAACAAACAGCTCAGAGCCAGAGTACTTGTAACATGCTAAATACTTACAGAATATATCTTTATACCAACAGCATGAAAGAGATGAATACTTAAATATAGCAAAAATGCATTTAATTGATCAAAGGTATTAATAATGTTATAATGTTTCATATAAGTGCTGTTCTTTTGAACTTTCTATTCATTAAATATTCCTAATCCTTTGTATGGTTACTGGCCGTTTATCTGTTATCTCTTATTTTTACATTTTGATTGCCTTTGTCAGCATCTATAACACTCTCTTAATATTTTAAAACATCAACCATTTAATAACACTGGTAAATGTAAGTGTGTGATTCCAATTTTTTTTAAAATTACACAAAAATATTAAAAGGAATAGATCACTTTTAAAAAGACTTTTGCTGATATTTTTACTCAACCACATGTCATTCAAGATGTCCATGTCATTCTTTCTTTCAGTCGAAAAGAAATTAAGGTTTTTGATGAAAACATTCCAGGATTTTTCTCATATAATGGACTTCAATGGGAACCAAACAGTTCAAGGTCCAAAAGACAGTTTCAATGCAAACTGCAAAACTGTTCAAAGGGCTTAAAATGATTCAGATGAATGAATAAGCATCTTATCAAGCAAACAATTGCTCATTTAAAAAAAATAAATAACAAAGTTGAAGTTTTATAAGCTCAAAGTCAAATGCTCGCTGCTGCTCTTGTTCTGATGCCGCGTTCGTGACTCCTGTTCTAACTCTAATGAATCAAATCTTTCGTTCAAACTCGTTCTGAACTCATTCATTTTGTTCGTTGAATGAACCAAATGACACGAAAAAAGATTTGTTCATTTGACAAACGAGTTTAAACAGGAGAGTCACAAACGTGCATCACAGAACAGAGCAAGGCGAGCATTTGAGCTTATAAAACTTAAAACTTTTTTTTTAAATGAGCGATCGTTTCGCTTATAAGACCCTTATTCATCGTCTGGAATCGTTTAAAGCCCTTTGAACAGTTTGCAGTTTACAGTGAAACTGTCGTTTGGACCTTGAACCGTTTGGTTCCCATTGAAGTCCATTATATGGAGAAAAATCCTGGAATGTTTTCATCAAAAACCTTAATTTTCTTTTTGATTGAAGAAAGAATGACATGGACATCTTGAATGACATGGGGGTGAGTAAATTATCAGCAATATTTTTTTTTAAGTGAACTACTCCTTAAGTGTTTTCAACATTTATAATTATAAGAATTTTACTTTAGCAGCAAATCAGCATATTATAATGATTTCTGAATGACTAGTGATACTAAAATGGTGCACATTTCTCTCAAAAGCATAAAAAATGTCTCCCTGCATATGAACTCTTATGGTCATCATACATCCAGTTGATATCAATGAAACATTTGTCTGCATGTGCAACGATAAAACCTCAGGCTTGTAGTTTTAAAGCAGCCACAGAAGAACACCTGCCAGAGTTCTGAATAGCTTTAGTCTTTTTCCCGCTGTACATGTGGTGACCTCATCAGAGGGACCACATAAACGTCTCTGTCAGGCTGTGCATTGGGCTGTTGAGGTGCACAGGATGCTGAGCTGATGACGGCTTCTTTTCGTTCTCTGATCAGAAAACTGTATTCTCAACACACAGCATAACGTGGCCTAAAACTTCCCGCCTCCTCCTACCTCAGTGTGAAAGCCGTTTAAACTGTCGGACTGGAGTAGTCCCGTTGGGATTGGTTGCCTCCTGTCTCTCACTCAAACCAAGAGATGTGTCTCTCATCTCTGGGTGTGAGAGACAATTCTGAAGTGCACGGTCTCGTCAGTTATCAATCCATTGCTCTTAAACATATGATTTCATGATGACCAGTTCAATTATTTGTAATTTTTGGAATTCTGTAAACCACATCACAACCATATTATATATTTTCTTCAGTAAATTAAAAGTTTTTATTTTAATTTGTACAATTTTTTACTGATGTCTTAAGATATCAGAAAGGCTACCTGATTAGTTTATAAATGACATTTAATTATTATTTTTTTTTATTCAGAGTAATGAAGCTCTTGGATATCTCTGACTTTTCCTTAATTAAAATATCATGGCTAAGTGTTTGGATATTCCTGCACTGAGAGTGTTTATGAGTGTGTGTGTTTCTCTAAAGGCTCTGTCCTGCACTTACACTGATAAGTCAGGATAGATCCTCCTACAACCTTTCTCAACTGAAACCAGTATTGATCTGCTCAGTCTCGGAAGCAGCATCCTCTTTGAGCCTGTGAACAGATTTGTGAAATGAGAGATGTGGAGAAACCCACAAGCACCAGTTTCTAAGCTCTCAGCCCAGACCTAACAACCTGCACTACACAACCTTGTCTATATTGCATTCTTATCCTATTCGAGGCATGTAGTTAAAATAATTTTTGCCTTTTTAAAACAATTTTTTAATAAATTGTCATATTGCAGCAAAATCTTGATTCGTTTGTGCTAATTGTGGCAGGTTACATACATCGGGGAGGAACATTCTCATTCTGGAAAGCAATTGATTAGACGATCTGTGTAGTGCAGGATGAGTCATTAAAGGGTTCAGTTCACCCAAAAAACGAAAATTCTGTCAGTAATTACTTACCCTCATGTTGTTCCAACCACGTAAGACTTTCGTTCATCATCGGAATACAAATTAAGATATTTTTGGTTAAATCTGAAAGCTGTCTCATAGGCTTTTCTGTAATTGAAACTTGCCGGCCCGGAAAGACAATGTTTAAAATAGCTTAAGTTTATCAAGCGACGACAATACTTTTTGTGCGCAAAAAAACAATACTTACAATACTTGTAAAGGGGTTTGTCAATACTTACAAAACCCCTAAAATAACTTTATGTAGCCCTCAAACCGTATTCACTTTATAGCCCTTAATCCTGTAATTGTGGACAATTGTGGGCACAGAGGACTAAGGTGTGATCCTAATTTTTATTTATTATAAATGTTATATCACTGTCTTCGATAAAGTTTTGTCCATCCATTTATGGTGTTTTTATATATTTTGAGTGCATTTTTGAATTTATTTACTTCAAAAAGTACCATATTTTCTATGTAAATTATGCTTATTTTTGTTTTATTTTTCTTTAACTACATTTAAAATCATTCCAATAAGTTCTTAGAGCTAAAACCTAAAGATGAAGTGATTTTTTTTTTGTCTTATTTTGTCTTATTTTAGAATGCTCTAATTTACAGTTTTTCCCATTCTTTCTATGGGTGCCCATTTTTGACCCAAGTACAAGATTAAGGAGGTTTTGTTTAAAAAAAAATGTGTGTGTTCAGGAGGCAAACTTAGGAAAAGTAACTAAGTCTTGTACCGTCTCAGATCAAGGGAAGTATTTTTAAAAAATAAATCAAAACTATTTTGCCCACATTTGTCCAGAATACGGTTTTAGGGTTAACAATTAATTTTCTACATCAAAATGTAGACTCACTATTGGCCAGTATCACATACGACCAGCGTCAGCCAATAGTGAGCCAACGTTCGTACAACCCAGAAGCGTTGCTCTGTTACACTACGTGAACTCACTCAGAGGCGAACAAGAAAATGGGTAGTTGAATAACTTTTGATTTAATCAAAAGTATCTTAATTTGTGTTTCGAAGATAAGTGAAAGTCTTACGTGGTTGGGGCGGCAGTGGCTCAGTGGTTCATGTTGGTTGTCTACAAACCGGAAGCTTGGTGGTTCAATCCCCGGTTCCACCTGACCAAGTGTCCATGATTGCATGAATGTGTGTATAAATGGGTGAATGTGAGGCAGATTGTAAAGCACTTTGGTGGCCATTGGGTCTGTGAAAGCGCAATATAGATGCAGTCTATTTACCATTTGAGGGTGAGGGTGGTTTAGGAGTATGTTTGTGAACGCATCAAATCTAACACGCATGGATTTTGATTTCATGGGGTGTTGAATTATAAACATCAATTTAAGAACGAGTTAAAATTAGATATGCACTAAGAAACTTTTGGAAAAGCTCCATCTTATGGAGTGTATGATGTCTCATACTTCTCAGAGCAGTTGATATCAACACACAACAGCATGGGAAATCTGTCCAGCTGTTGCGAAAGTTTCTGCTTCTCATGCCCTATCTGACAGCCGTACCCGCTGTAGCTTCCTGAAGTAATCACCACTCAATCTGCTCCGCTCTTAGTGTTGCACCAGGAAACAGGATGTTGCCGGGCGATTGATTATTGTTCTCTTTGTTTACCTTTGTTTACTCCTTTGTTTTTCAATGTAAAGCTACCCACCAGACAAAGGTTGACAATCAATGAACTGGTTGATATGTAGTTATGAAGCTGAAAAATGTTAATTGATTATTTTCACAGCTTACCTCAGCACCAATCAGTTTCCTGTGTGAAAAATGTGGTCTGTATCTAGATTGACTGACATACACACACTTTCATACAATTATCACTGTAGGCTACTCAAACAGGAAGTGACCGTGGAACGGTGTCCTTCACATGGCTATGATGTCATTCTGCTTCCTGCCGGTGTTGGCTTGACTTTGTTGTTAGTTTTTTGAGCTAGGTTTCAGAAAGCTGATCATCGTAAACCTAATCTTGGATCTCTTTTTCCTGTTTGTCACTGAACTAACTGTAACATGCTCTGCTGATTCAGAAATGGCATTTCAGGTCACTCGCAGAAAAAAAAACACTGTCAGTTTGGGTAGATGACTGCACTGTAAAATGAATATGCTTGATCTAATCAAAAAATTGTGTAAACAGATTACAAGCAATGTTATTAATTAAATTGAACAAATTAGATTTGAGTATTAATTAATCAAATTAATTCCTTAAAAGTTAACCATTTAATATGAGTAAAACGCACACATCCTCGTACATTTAAGTCACTTTTGTTTAAGTTTGTTTTAGGTTTTCTCAGTGATTCTGCGTGTTAACATCAGGTGTCTTCAATGTTGGCAATTTAAAATAAAGAGTTCTTAATTAATCTTTGACGTCTGTCTGTTATTCAGATATTTTTGTTTAATTTTTAAACTTTACTCGTTTTAAATGGTTAACTTTTAAGGAATAATTTGATTAATTATTACTCAATTCTAATTTGTTCAATTTAATTAATAATATTGCTTGTAATCTGTTGCCACAATTTTATTGATAAGATAAAGCATAATCATTTTACAGTGTGTCGAAGATCAGAGCCAGCGGTGAATGGGTGAAATGTTTCTGTTTTGTCGAAGAGATAGTTTTTTTTTTAATACCTCAATATTACAGGAAATTAAACAATGTGCTGTTCTGGAAGTGATGGTCCAAAAATCTTCTCAGGATATCCTCATAATACCCACACAGGTATTATATATATATATATATATATATATATATGTTAATCACACACGTCTGTAACGTCACATATGGTTATACGCTCTAGTCATACTTGTTGTTTAAATTCTTTACAATGAAAACGAGCTTTTTCTAACATACATTTGATAAAGCCAACAAGACAAGCCTATGAAGTAACAACCTGGCATTGCTGGGATACTAAAAGCAGCAGAAACAGTAATTGAATGGAAAATTCCGGGTTATTTACAACTTAATGTTTATGGACCCCATCTGTCGATTAGCACAGGGAATCTTTGGCTTGATATACCAGGAAGGGACCTAATGCAGTGTTCTGGGTTTTTACAAACTGAGGGAATTGACAGCATGCTACAGATGCAGATAGACTCAAGTTGTAAATAATCCGTAATATTCTTTATTAGGAAACTTTTCAAACCATCTGCCTCTCACATAGACCGTACACACAGAGAGTAGCCTTTGGCAGCTGTAGAGGGTTTAATGTATTTCTTGGCTTTGGGGTCTATAATGCAGATTAAAGCTATATATTTGCAAGGATATATTATTAAAAATGGCAGAATTGGCTTTCTGAGAAGAGTATAGATGCTTTTGCCCACAAACTAGAGATCGTAAACTTAGAAAACATTTGCTTTTTTATAATGAAAAACCCTTTTGTTGCAACTTTGCTATTTAAAAAATGTAAATTGCAATTAATTTAAATTTCACCAAGGCTATGCTATCTAACTGCCTAGCATAGAAGAGGTTTGGTGAGAAATGATTTTAGCGATGAATGATTATTTTTTGGCTTCCATAATTTAAAGATGAACCATTACCGTGACAAATTCTGTTTAGCAATGATTCTTCTTTTGTCTTGTGTTAGAATTCCAGTGCTATAATGTGTTCTCATTTATTTAATTGAATTGTTTTACATTAATACCAGAGATGCACTGATTGAACGACGACCGAATTCGGACAATTTTTACGTGATCAGCGACAGGCCGGTCAGTCTGATTTATGCCGGTCAAATGCACTCTGACGCTGCACGATTAACATCGCGCAACATCGGCATCACACGCACGTGCACATGTAGGAAACTTCATGAATTACGCCCCATTTCACACCGCAAGCGTTAGCAGCACGTATTTTTCTTGCTTATTTAAAAATAGCACATATTTTTTCTAAAAAGAAAAGGAATTTTCTTTTTTAACAAACATTTTTTAAGTTAGATATTGGATGTGAAAAGAAGGAAATAGTTATTCCTTAACACTGCACTTTAGATGTGTGTGAATTTCCCACACCAGGAGTTTATATAGTCCTATTTTATAGCGATTACTGTTAAAAAAAATTATATGTAAAAATGTTCTACTAAAGAAAAGAGAAAATAAATATTTTTTTGTGCTGTAAAGTGGTTAGAAAAAATAAATCGGATATCGGCAGGTCAAACTTGAAAAATTGGAACCGGCCTGGAAAATTCTAATCTCTAATTAATACATTAAATACTAATTTGTTATATATATTTTTTATTTGTTCATTTTTTAAGTCAATGTGTTATGTTAAATAATTATGATCTTAATACTGACCAAATAATTGTGATTTATGTTTTTTTACCATGATCAAGTGGTAGCCCTTAGAATGATCTGTGATGCATCACTTAGAATATGTATAGGGTTACATATACATATACATATGAATATGAATGGGTTACAATGGTTACCTACTTATCCATCAACCAAATGGATTAGTTTATTTATTATTTATTATCTAGACTTTTTAAAAATGTTATTAGCATGTTGTGCGGTGCTATTTTTTTTCTGCCGTCCTGTCATGAGCAAATTAAAAAGCATTAGCTTTTTCTTTGAATGCAACCTTTTTATTTTAAACAATTTGGAAAAGTATACTTTAGCACATCCCTATTAAGATTGTAAACAAAGTCAGTCCATAGTTTTCCAGTATAAGTGTGTTCAAGTACCGTTTATAGCTGTTAATGTACAGCTTTTTTTAAATGAAAAAAATGTATCAACTTTTTTGATCAGGCCAACAAAACACATCCTTTTTGTAGCCCCGTTGAGTATTGCATCTATATTGTGGGGGTTGTTTGCTAAGAATTATTGCTGCTCTAGAACAGAAATTTACTTTAGGAATCAATTAAGTACATATTTTATCAATCTGTTTATTAACCTACACCATCTGCAGAGGAAATGGGCCTAGAAACAGAATGAGAAGGAACGAGCGGGGTCGAGTGAGTGTGTGGGGGGCTTGAGCTAGAGAGAAAGAAGGGTGTTTTACTCACGTCTGTGAAGTCATGGAGCGAGTGACACAGGAGGAAGGTATGACGGAGTCTCTCTCAAAGTTTCTCAAAGCTGAGCCATTCCCACACTATGATCAAACTCGGGGATCACCCAGAATGCAGTTACACTGACACGCTTCCTCCTGCATACTTACAGAGCCGTGCTTTCACTGTGACAAGTACAGGGAGTCCCCCCTTCTTCATCCAGGCTCTGATACGTAATGCCTTTAGTTTCTTTCTGAGTTTCCTCCCAGATCACACACACAGAAATAATTTAAAGTGTATGTCTAGCTATTGCTCATGGTTATGGCTTACACACCATAGCTTCCAGGTGCATCATTGCGCAATAAGGGAAAATCTTCCCTTTAGATGACACCATTTCCTTTTTTGATCTATTTTTTCCTTTGAGTTTTTAATCATGGGCGTAAGTAACAGAACTAGAAAGTGACGGCAATAATTGATCATGAAAACGCACTTATTTGGATTTGTTTTCGCATCTTTGTTTTGTTTTGTGCTGGTTTTTGTTTTACAGTGTTCTTTTTATTTGTATATTTTATACTTTTGTTTTGGAATTAATTAGCCATATTTGTTTTTTTTTCTTAAAATAATGTCTAAAAGTGCATTTTAAAAAAATTATGAGAAACTACATGCGCTGTACATAGAATAGTTGTACATAAATACTCGGTTTAATAATCTGTAACTGAGAAAAATGGCCAAAATGTTTTGAAATGTCCAATATATGGCTACCATATCAATATCGGCTGATGTTCAATTAATGTTGTCACTATCGACCTAAATTTTGCCAAAATATTAAAGCAGATAAATAATGTATTATTTCCTTTAGCTGAGACACTTATGAAACACACAGATAATGGTTTTGATTGGAATCATTTATAAAAATGAAAATATACTAAATTCTGTCATATAGGCTCTATACATGAGTACTTTATAATTGTATGCTTGGGACTTGTTTTTTAAGGTGGGCTAAAAAATCATATAGAAATTCGGATTTAGATTTATCTGCCAATTTATTGGTAATCTCCGTTTAAATATAAAGAATTATCGGTTGTTAGTATCGGCCAAAATTTTCATATCGGTGGATCCCTGAAAAATATCCATCCAATCCAGCTAATGTTACAGCAAACAGGCCGGAGAGTTCATCGTGGTCCAGAAACAACCCATTCAGAGCCTGAAGTCTGGGGCCCATCTGTTAGGATGTGGTGAGACGGACATGAGTGGGGTTGAGCCATTTAGTAATTATAAGTCTATGGCTCAGGCCATGCCAGAGTGAGGTGCAGCTGTGGGCAGGAGAGGAGGCGGAGGACAATGTCTTTCTTTAGAAATGCTGACTGTAAAGATTCAATGACATGCGCTTAGTCACTTTGTGGGCGCGGATGCTGTTTTATTCACCCTTTGATTTCTTGCGTTAATGAAGAAAGCCTTGCTAACCACACAAGTCATGCTTGCTGTTGATTAAAGGGTCAGAAATGTGAACGCCAAAGGAAATGGAAGTGTAACCGTGATGCAGGAAGTGAATAGGAGTTGACAAGAGAATGTGAATATGATTTCCAGTAAATTTCCTGCAGCACATCCTGTGTCTGTGGGAGGACAAAACACGTTCTCTCTTTCTCTGTCTTTCTTGTTCTGTTAGTAACAGGTTATCACACCATTGAGAGATCAAAAGACTCATCAGAAGAAGCCAGGAGTTTGTCCACAAGATTTTAGAAAATATTCTAGAAGGCAGACCTAGCATCTGGGCTCCAGAGGAGATGAGATGCGTGGGTTTGTTTGCTGACTTTTGTGCAAGATTGTTTGCTTGTGTCTGTGTGGTATGCATGTGTTTGTATGTGCGAGAGCGCGTGGGAGGCGCCAGGCTGGGGCCCGGCAAAGAGTGACATTCATTAGTTATCTCGAATGATGGATGGTGGGCTTCGGTTGAGGAGCTTGCGTGTTCATCTCAGGCCTCTGTGCCCTGTGTGTCGATTGGCTCCCGCTCTGTGTCAGTGCAGCTCGCGAGAGGTGTAGTAATAACTGCAGTTATCAGTTGAGTTTTGGCCTGAGCATGTGACTCACTGCTGGTCTGTCGATCAGTGTAGGCTGACACCTACACACTCACCAAACTGTGCTCAGAGACTCTGGCGTGACTAGTCTCCGTGGTTCAGGTCTCGTGTAGAATGAGCTACGAAATCGAAAAGTTTGAAAATCTAACTTGATAATAATCAAATGCAAACATTTCTCATTAAATTCGAGATTTAGCAAATAACTAAACATTAGATCCAGGGCTCCAGATTTTTCTACTGGTTTAACTGGTGCTACCAACTTTCTCAGTTGGTCGCACCAGCATTTAATTTGGTCGCACTTCCATCCATCCATCATTACTTCCATCCATCCATCCATTCATCCGTCCATCCATCATCCATCCATCCATCCATCCATCCATCTATCCATCCATCCATCTGTCCATCCATCCGTCTAGCTGATTCATTCAGAAGCTTTCCCATCCACCCACCCATCCATCCATCCATCCATCCATCCATCCATCTGTCCATCCATCGATCTCAGCTATTCATTAGAACTTTCCATCCATCCATCCGTCCATCCATCCATCCATCCATCTGTCCATCCATCCGTCTCAGCTATTCATCAGAACTTTCCATCCATCCACCCATCCATGACAAATAATCTAACATCTGTCATGGATAAGTCCCATTTGGATATCCAATCATCATTATTTTTCATCCATGCATCAGCATCCATTCCGTCCATCCATCCATCCATCCATCCATCCATCCATCCATCCATCCATGCATCTAGCCATGCATTCATCAGAACTTCCATCCATCCATCCAGCCCATCCATGACAAATAATCCATAACATCTGTCACATGCATCCAAGTCCCATTTGGATCCATCCATGATCATCCATTCATCTATTCATCCATGCATGCATCCATGCATCCATCTCCATGCATGCATCCATCATCCATCAGCTTCATCTTTCTATCTTTTAAAAATCATTAAACATTCAAATGTATGCATTACATTTTAAAAGATTAGAGTATTATAATAAGCTAATACAGATTTTTCGATTATCAAAGTTATAACAAAGTTCGTTATCAAGTTATATAGTTGTAACAAAAATCCTTCCGCATTTTATAATAATTTCCTTTCCTCAGTCAGAGTGATTACTCTCATCTAACCGCTGAAAAGACGTCAGAAGGGAACGCTGTTTCGTAAGACATTTTCATTTTTATATGCCTTAATTTTTGAATTCGTAATTGGCGCGTTTCACCATCACTGTGCAATGCGCGTGACGTCTTACGTTCGTCAATAAATAAACCGCACGTGTCTGCGAAAACGCTGTAGCTGCTGGAGCTACTTCTCTACATTAATACCTATGGTGAGTCACACAGGCATTGGGCAACTCCGCATCCGAGTCGAACCCTGGGATAAAATAGCCTGAATATAAACACTTATTATAGGCGTACCATAGTGATTCGGTTTGGAAAATGGATTCATGATGTAGCCTACTCGTTACTGTTTGACGCAAGCGTCGTTGAGCTGATAAATTTTAACTCGCACATTTCTCAAAAAAATGGTTGCATATGCCACCAATTTGGTCGCAGTCTTGAACCCCGACATCATTTCGAAAGAAGTGGATTAGTTCAAATCTGATCCATGTTGAATGATGTGTGTATATTCCAATCAAAAGACTGTATATGTCTTGTATGAACTGTATAATTGTGTGTAGTGTCTGTATATAGAATTTTCAAGATTTGAAATTAAAATAATGAAACATTTTTATATATAATACAAATGGGTCTCTGGGTTTGTGGTGAAATAGCACATTTAGTACTGATATGATATGAAATTAAAAATGTCAAAAAGGTTGGTAATCCTTGCTCTTACCAAAAAATATTTCTTCTGGGTAAACATAACAAGATGTTTTCACACCTGGTGTCTAAAGACGTATATGCACTCCCACACTCACAGTTTAAGTTGATCACATGACCTGTCAGGACCTCTCCCCATACACTCACAGCACAATAAGAGCGTCAGTATTACTAGTACTCTTACAGTGGCAGAACCTGACATGCAGATACAGTGCTGTTTTGTTTGAGTTTGAGCACAGCACAAGACAAACAGTCTGAACTGTTCTACACACCATTATCTTCTGCTGTCATCACACAGGCCATGCGGGACGTGTGTATACAGTGTTCAGTGTTAATTCCTGTTCCTGTTTGTGCAGAATACTGTGACCATGTTTTGTGAATGTGTTAATGTATTTGTGTTCTCGACCTTATTAGTTCGAGTGAAGTGTAAAGAAGCTTATATTTATACATGAGTATTTGAATATAGCTGTATCCTCTTTATAGCTGTATCTGTAATTTTCCACAAACACTCATGATGTGCTGATCTGCATTGTTTCGCAAATGTTAAGCAGCAAAAACTGTTTTTAACATTGATAATATATTATTAATACATGTTTCTTGAGCAGCAAAACGGCATATTATAATGAATTTGTCTTTTACAGACATAAGAGTACATACACGACAGACAGAGAGAGAAACATTATCTGCCAATCAGAGGTGATAGAATCCTTCTAAAATCTATCAATCTATTAGCACAGAGAGAGCTGATGGTAAGGAGCCAATCAGAGAGCTCCAATGGTGATGGCTGGCCAATGCACATGCACGCAACTACACACACACATAAGCCTGATAGCAGAGAGTGAAGTTTGTTAGATAAACTAATCAATGAAAAACCCCATTTTGCTGCTAATTGGCATTAAATTTGCTTTCCACAGTCCACCCTACATGTTTGGACAAATATTCAGTTGTTAAAACATGCAAAAAGAAAATAGCATGCTAACTTGATTATGGTTTGTTAGATAATATTCTGCTGAAAGTGGATTTGAATCAATGTGTCAATGTGGTGGGAATGTTGAAATTGATTTCTGTGCTGCACATCTCTCTTGCTCTTTCACACTCACTATCTTTTTCCCTTTCGTGCTTTCTCTCTTTAATGAATCAGTGTGTTGTTATACACACAGAGGTTAAAAATAGTGCAACTTTGGAACCAACATTATTTGATGGAATATTTACCAAATCACATCCATCCATCCGAATACACTTTTATTTTGTATAATTGTTATGCCCTGTCTAGGGTAAAGAACGCAACATAAAAAAAGGAATTTTTTCTTTGAAGGGAAAGGCCAATGAAGCAATATTTATTGGATTTTACCAGGCTTAGAATACAATTGGGGACTTCACCTCAGGAGCTGACAGGCCAAAATAACAAACAAAAAGAGTACCTCTTACTGCCTTAATACACATCAAAACAAAATCAGCAAACGAATATACGATTAATCGTCTGACAGCCTTATGATATATATATATATATATATATATATATATATATATATATATATATATATATCATCTTAGGGCTGTGAGGCGATTAATCGATGATTAATCGCATCCAAAATAAAAGTTTGTGTTTACATAATACATGTGGGTGCACTGTGTATAATTATTTTATATATAAATACACACACATGCATGTATATTTAAGAAAAATCATATTTATATTTAAAATAGATATATTTATATGTAATATACATTATATATAAATCTATATACAGCATATACATGAAAATATTTGTTAAATGTATACAAGCATGTGTGTGTGTGTGTGTGTGTGTGTGTATATATATATATATATATATATATATATATATATGTGTATATATATATATGGTAACACTTTACAATAAGGTTCATTTATTAAACATTAGTTCATGCATTTAACTAACATTAACTAACCATTTGTTATGTATTTGTTATATCTTTGTTTAACAGTTGAGTTAATACAAATCTAGCTGTTCATTGTTTGTTCATGTTAGTTCACAGTGCATTAACTAATGTTAACAAGATTTTAATAAAGTATTAGTAAATGTTGAAATTAACATTACCAAATATTAACAAATGCTGAAGAAGTATTGTTCATTACTTTGTTAATGTTAACTAATGTAGTAACTAATGAACCTTATTGTAAAGTGTTACCATATATATATTTTATTAAGGAAAAATTTGTTATTTTGATATTAAGTGCACTTTTTCAGCAGTAGCCAGGTATATATATATATATATATATATATATATATATATATATATATATATATATATATATATGAATATATTTATACACGGTGCACCCACATATATCATGTAAACACAAACTTTTATTTTGCAATGATGATTATGATGATTGATGATTAATCGCGAATAATCGCTTGACAGCCCTAATATATATATATAAAACAGCAAGAGACTATAGCACATAAAACAGTGCAGGGGTAATCAGAAATATTAGTTTTTAAACAGGCTGAAGTCTTTGTCCAAATGGCAATTCAAAGGAAACAAACAAACTCTTTCTATTTGTTATACTTTCTAACAAACTATTTATCCAAAAAAAACAAAAAAAAAACACCCCAGAACAAACAGTCTTAAGTATCAAAGTCAGGCATCCGCAAGTGAGCACAAGGCTAATGGAAGGAGTGGCAAAGGAAGCTTTTGTACACGTCCAGGTGTCCGCTGATAGATCAGGGCGTGCTACCAATCAGTCTGTAAGTACATACAAGTGTGTGTGATATTAATTAAAGTAAATATTAAGGAAAAATTTGGTATTGTGATACTAAGTGCACTTTTTAGCTGTCAGGGCCATTGAAATGATATGCATGTGGGCTGCTTGCCCAGCTCTCAACAAATATATTATTTGTAACACTGAAGGCTGAAAGCGAGGGAGTGAGATTGGGGACACAAAAAGATGTGGTATGAGTATATTAAGAAGGTTTGATTGGCAGGGTGGGGTCAGGGGGATTTCTGCAGGGGACGAGCCTTCGTCTGCGCACACCACCCTCTTTTCATTTCCTCAGGCACATGTGTCCTCCCTTTCCCTTGGGACAGACCTTAACCAGGCTGTGGTCTGATGAGACAGAAGTGTCCCCAGTCTTTGTTTTTTTTGGCATGAGGCAGTTATCTTCAGACATTTGCACACACACACACACAGAGTCCCAGCAGCTTAGCCCTCGGAAACGAAAGACCGAAAAGCCTGGAATTAATATTCTTATACCCCCAACTTCAAAGAGAATTTTTTCTCTTAGATTCCATCTTTCAGTCTGTGTTTATCTGCATGTTGAAGATGAGAGAATCTTCTGCATATAGAGAGGGCTAATGGTGGACAGTGTTAATGCTTTATTTTTTATTTTTCAGGGTTTATTTTTCAGTTGGCAAAATAAAAGAAATAGATTGCATTTATGCACTAAGAGTGTTTTTAGAAGAAGTAAACAGATCCTCTTTGGTATTTCAAGGCAAGTCAGAATTTGTTTCTCGCATTGTGAAACACACTATATAATTAAATATCACACAACAAAAACTTGAAGAGCTGTAAATGTTCAAGGCCATTAAAATATTATTTTGGGACTTTTATTTCTTTTAAGTGCTTGGGTTTCACAACAACCATTTTAAATGTTATGTTTTAAGTTGATGACGCTCTGTTGTTGCTTACATTATTAAATATTGTGCTTTTATAAATTTGTTTAAGTTTGGTTTACTACAAATTGACTTTTTATTATTTTGGGCTTCATCATTAGAAAAACTGTTAATGAAAATTACAACTTTAAGTAGTCATTAATTATACTCTGTTAATTTTAAAGCTACACTGTGTGATTTTTAACCCCATCTAGCGGTGAAAAGGTATATGACCATCCAGGGAATATTAGTTTCTGTTCCACTCAATTCCGAATTCGTTTTAACGCCTACGGTGGCCAATGTAGTCCAAGATTAACATGGCTTCCAGTTCGACTCTCGTCCATGAGTGTTAACTAAACGTAAACGCGAAAGGTGAAGCTTGAATTAACGGGTATGTCCCTCTTTGGCTAATGTACTTTCAAGATGGAGGGGCAACATGGAGACTCGACATTAGAACCCCTTACCCGTATGCATTTTCAATGGCATATTATACACTCACGAGAATACTTTATTGCTTGAACGAAGTAAATATACAATAATGAGCACATACATGTTTGAAAGAACTAAGTGTTTTTAGCTAAGAATAAACTAAAAGAGTTACACAGTGTAGCTTTAAAATAATTTGCAGTTTTAGTAGCCTATGTATGAATTTGACATAGAAATCAACCAATATGATGTCCTAAAATATTGACTAAATGTTAAGAAAGAAAAACAAGACTACAGAAAACTAGAATTCAATGCTGACTGTGGATTAGTGTCTTCCATTCTTCATTCCTGTGTTCAGGAGTCCCCCAAGGCTCCGTACTCGGCCCATCTGAAACTGATTCGTCTTCACTCTGAGGCATTAAACTTGACCTTTTAATTACACATATCACGCCCAAAATTCTTGCTTGGTTGAGCATGCTGATGTGCACCGCACTCCTTTAGTCTCTTTTCTCATAATCGTACTGATTGTCATGTATATTCGAGCTTGCACTTTGCATCTTAACTGCTGTGAGCGGCAGGGAATGCCTGCTGTCTCTGAGGACTCATTATAGAAGGATAATGAGATTGAAATTGCTCTTTTATAGAAATTGTTTTGCCCCACAATTTTGTGTTTATAAGATTGCGGGTAATATCCTGCATGCAGTTGCTATTATCTCTGCCATGTAGTCTTTTTTCAAAGATCATTTGTGGCGCGTACGTTGAATTAGTCATTTTAGCATAACGAGAGGGAGGACTTGCTAATGAGCGCATGAAATATTCTGGCCACATGAATTTGTGTTTAGCATCATTTGCATGTTAATGATTTAGCCCTAAGCAGAGATACACATTAGCATTTATTTAATTATTTGAATATCTTTCGTTAGATTGCATAAGCTGCGGATCTGTTTACATTGGACTTCTTTAATAAAACATGCGTTGCTTCATATGAAATGAATAAAGCTCTGTTGCCTTTTGTAAAAGCTCTGTGTATTTCAAACCACAAAGCTCTTACTTTATCAGAGAAACTGCAGCACCTCAAACAGGATATTCTTAGGCGGCAGAAACTGAGATAAAATGAAGAGAATAAAACTATAAGATGAGATTAAGTGCGTCTCATAACTTCTAACTGATCGTCTCTTTCTTAAGCCCTCAGCAGGTCTTAGAAGTTTCTTCTTGTCTGTTCTTTTCTGTCAGCGTTTGCCTTTTTCTGTGAGTCATGGTGGTTTCTTTTTAAGGTTAAGAGATGTTTGTTTACCGTTTTCTTTGCACCACAGCCAGACTGTTAAATCTCCTTCTGACCCCAAGTTTGAGCTTTTTCTACCAGGTTATAGAAGTGGGTGTGATCAAGGGTGAAGGAAATAGATGACTGTATAAGACCACCACTGTGTGAAACCTACGTTCTGCTCATCATCTACAGTATTAGTTTCATTGTAGCTGAAAATGTCCCCTGTTGTTGATGTGCATCTAGAGCCCGAACCAATAAAGGATTTTGAAGGCCGATACTGATGCAAATATTTTTTGGTTTTAAAAATCCGAAATTCCGATATATATGTGCATATGTTTTTTAATTGCTTTCGGTCCCTTGTCTTAATGCCCAAACCATTCATTAAAATAGTTGAACAATACAGTTTCTGGAATCCCATCAGGTTTTCATGAATGTGTTCAAAGCTGTGGAGTTGGAGTGGATTAGTGTGTGTGTGTGTGTGTGAGAAAGCGAGAAAAGCGAGAGGGGGGTTGTGGAAGCATTGATTTAGTCATAAAACAGGCTTGTGATGTGTGTGTGTGTGTGTGTGTCATCCCCCATCTGCAAGTCTCTCCTTCCTGTATCCTCCACCCTATCCCTCATCACAGACTCTAGAAGACCACTTCAAGGTTCAGATGTTTAGAGGAAGAACAGACAATCGTACTTGGCTAATGGATAGGCTCCTTTGTCAGTTCATTGGCAAAATGATTTTTGATGGTTTTAATAATTCATAGTGAGTTGTGTATGGGTGTTGCCAGTAATGTGTTTGCATGATGTGTGTGAGTGTTTGGCAGATTGGCCTGCAGCAGGAGGCCATGATAGATATCTTATATTTCCTCCAGCTCTGAGGGGTCCTGCCGCTATTACCATACTCAATCTCGCGCTCGGGATGGTCCTGCTGTGGAGCAGTCTGCCAGGTGTTTTATTGATGATCGTTGTGGGCCTCGCTTTTGCAATTAACTTTCAGATAAAAGCAGAACAGAGAGTAAAAGATTTGAGTGAATTTAACACTAATTACCATTCATATGTCTTTGACTAAAACGCATTTGAAATGACGAGTAAGTAAACCAGCAGCAACATACAGTGCCGTACTTGTAAAGACAGGAAATGACTGGTAGTGAGATTGCCAGAATCAAAATAACACCGCCTGTAGCAGTCAGTTGAGAGGTAGTCTATAAATAAGTCATGTAGTATTTTTTTATATGCTACTTCTGTCTTGTTGTTTTATTGTATTATGCACAGCTTGCACACAGCTTAAATTTTGAGCAATATTTAACTTAGGCAATATTTAAACATGCTATCCTAAAATAGCCATTGTTTCTCTCTTTGTATGGAGCATTGGAAATCCAATTCAATTGGAAAGTCAGAGTCAATTGAGTGAACCAGATTTGCAATTCATTCAAGATTCAGCATTACGAGCATAATAATTTTACTAAATATTAGAATAAAGATATGACCGAAATATAAGAGTAGTGTGCTATTCGGATTTAGCCTAGTCTGTGTGGCATGTAGCATTGAAGTCTGATTCGTTGTCAGTCATTTTGTAGCAAAATATTTGTATTGTCCTGCTAAGTCAGGAAGCCTGTATGCTGCAGTGCATCTCATTGTGTTTTAAACTGATTTATATGTAAGTTAAAGGGATAGTTCACTTTGAAATTAATGTTTGATATGTTTTAGCTTACCTCAAGGGCATCCAAGATGTAGGTGTCTTTGTTTCCGCAGTATTTTCAACTTTGATATTTTTAGGTCAAACCGTTTGTGTCTATCAGTCATACAATGGAGGTCTATGGTCACCACCTCAAAGAGCATGCACAGAGAAGTCCAAATTAAACATGATTTAATGATTCGTAAATGTAAGTACACATTGATGGCCTAAGGCACGAAACAAGCAGTTTGTGTGAGAACGATTTCAATATATTAGTCAGACGTTGATTTTTTTTTCACAACCGTGCAAAAGATCACTTTTGGCGCTTGCACAGCACTTGTGCCCGTGCCTTCAGATCACTTGCGACGTGGCTGTGGTTACAAGAGGTAAAGACGGATATCAAACACCTGTTTTCTCACACAACCGCTCGTTTATGTCTTAGGCCATCAATGTGTACTTGAATTTATGAGTTATTAAATCATGTGTAATTTGGACTTCTCTGTGCATGCTCTTTGAGGTGGTGACCATAGACCTCCCATTATATGACTGATAGACAACAACGGTTTGACCTAAAAATATCAAAATTGAAACTACTGTGGAAACAAAGACACCTACATCTTGGATGCCCTTGCGTAAGCTAAAACATATCAAATATTAATTTCAAAGTGAGTTAACCCTTTAAGATATATCTCATGTGGATGTAGTATACACTTATTAATGTCATTGTATGGGTTTTGTAGTTTTTCTTTTTGCAAAAATAATTAAATAAATAAAACTTAAATGAGTGTTTCCATCACTGCTACTAACCAGGTAAGTACAAACGCTCCTTCTGCAGTGAAGTTGGAAAGTTCTTCCGCATTTTGATCACATTTCATCCACTACGTTCTGTGCTGTGATTGACAGCTGATGTAATGACAGTATTTACAGAGGAGCGTGTGTGCTACTGAATGTAGGTCAACAAAAAGTGAAAGACAATAGCAAGCAGCGCTGATTCTCTGACAGGTGTCAGGAAGCCTAAGAGAATGTCACGCCGGCGCGTTAGACATTGCAGGTGCTTCCATGTGCCTCTGAACCACACACGTCTTGTAGAGCATCATATGCACCTTGCTTGAGATGTCAATATAGGTTGAGCTATATTTCTTCTGTTTTTACTACACTAACTAGTGGGCATGACACTCTCAGATTGACCCTGCTCTACATGTAGGGATATTTTATTGATATATTTACATTACCATTTAAAATTTTGAGTCTCCAGAAAGCATGATGGGTGCTCTCTCTCTCTCTCTCTCTAGCTGTTGCTTTCTCTTAATGGTCAGGCTGTTAATCAAATCAATGCCTGGTCTCTGCATTGCCATCACATGTGCAAGTAATAGTTCAGCTCTGAAACTACCTTTATGGCTTTGCACTTGACACTCCCTGGTGAGGACCTTTAAACCTGACTACAATGAAGTACTTTACGCAATCTCACTTCATTAACACTAATGCCACAGACCAGATGTTATTATTATTATTTTTTTTATGAGGTGACAATGATTGTATTTTGATGTGCATCTTTGCAATCAAAATATGTTGAAAGAAAATTTCATTTTGCAAAGAATTCTAGTCGCATAGGAGCATAATAACAGGAGTTGACACATGGTTCATTTTGCAAACTGCCAGTAACGTGTAGAGTATTGACTGACTTTCCTCACAGAGGTCAGATTCCTGCTCGGCTACGCCTACGGTGACCTTTTAGCGTGACACCTGGATACGAGTTCTGAGCTGGTCAGATTAGATCTTAAAGACCTGTACACACACTTAACGTTTTACTTTCTCTAATATGAAGCAAATGGAAACTTGCAACCCTCATCGGACCAGCGTGGCACTGTCATTATTAAATGTGTGTGTGTTTCAGTGTGCGTATGGGGTGTAGTTATTAGAGGTTTTGACTGAAAATGCTTGAACATAATTGAAGGCTGAAAATATTGTCTCTCTAGAGTAATTTCTCAGTTTTTCCTCTCCAAGATGAGCTCCAACGCTCTACCATTATGCAATTACCATTAAATCATCTATGTTCAAATACCACACTGTCATCCTCCGTCTCCCAATAACATATGTTTTATGGGTTTTCATTCAGAAAGGCTGGAGTCATCTGCGCCACAGAACACACACAGGAAAGCACTGAGGGTTTGGAGAGTTCACATTGATGATGTTAGGAAGTCTGAATCTCTGGTTTGGCCACTTCAGGCGGCAATGTCTTGAAAACAGCGTGGAATAGCATGCCTTATGCAATAACAGCTGAATGCATTGCAGCAAGGTCGTAATGATTAGGCTTTCTACTGCCTTCAGACCCGTCACTTGTGTGTGCATATGTGAGCGAGTCACCATTTTCTCTTCTTTCCATTCAACACACAGATGTACAGTCTATTTTATTTAGTGCTTAGGCTATTATTATTCAGTTAGTCATTCCCGCACTACGGATATAGCTGACACCTCTATATCATGTTGCTTGTAAACGGAAAATGTGTGTTATTACTTTTTAAGCGACTATTATTTCACCTGGCAGAGGATAAATCCTATAGACTTGCATTGAAGGTGGGAGTCAAATCATGTCTAGACACCAGAATATCATAGACTTTATAAGTCACATAGCAACCATGGTAGCACTTTATTTTACAGTCCTGTTTTGCATGTACATACTGTATACTTATTGTAGTAATTACAATTCTAGGTAGTCCTGAACATTCCCCTAAACCTAATCTTAACCCATGCAGTCACCTTATATTGTTTAGTACTTTCTTGGCAAGTGCAGTATAAGTACATTGAAAGTGATATAAAATAAAGTGCAACCACTACAATCCATGACAGTAAATAAATAGTAACCACCCAAAACACCTTAGCAATGACCTAGCAACCACCCACAACACCTAAGACCTGGCATCCACACAGACTGAAAAGGTGAGATGTTTTTATCTCGATGCGGTGCGGAAACACTTGGAAAAAAAGAGTGCGTCGCACCGCAACCGTGTTCTTTCCATTATGAGCGTGACATACGCGCGCCTGACATTTGAAATAACAAATTGAGCGCGCCAAAAGACGTGAGCAGGGCTAACTTAATAGATTGTGTTTTCTTGACACATTTGAAAATAGCCTAAAAAAATGTAACAAAACGAAAACAAACCTATGCTTTCCTACTATACAGCTTTTATTATTAGGCCGTGTGTCCACCAAAGTGTTTTATCCAGCTGAAAACACCAGACGCTTCTGATGAAGATCGCTTGAGAGCGTTTTGGCAACACAGCGATTTTTTTTTTTTTTGTTTTCTCAGTTGAGACGTTTCGTTGCTATGATGCAGAATATCCGCAGCACAGTTTACTTGTAACTTATTTTGCTGATAATTTGCTTCATAGTAAAAATTTATTTTTCATTCATGTTGTCCGGTTAGCTCTGCTGGTTGATGTCGTTTGTACAGAAAGAATGTTGTGACCATAGATATGTATATAAAGGCTAGAAGTGTCGTCCGTGCTGCTGGCCAATGGAGGTCGACAGTCTGCACCTGGCGGCCATCTTGTCACAGGCAGCTTGCTCACTCGTAACATTGTGTTAATGGTACATGTACTATTTAAATAATCATAACTTGCTCAATTTTCTACCGATTTTCAAACAGTTTGGTTTGTTATAAACATCAGAGATGTAGCTATGACACAGCATACTTATGAATAATAAGTGTATAAATAAATAATCATCCAGATAATTATAGCCTTGTTAATAACATTCGTAAGAAACCAAACTGTTTGTAAATCCGTCAAGATTTCAACGAGATAAGAGTATTTGTGTTCGTTTTGAGTACTCATCTTACATCAGCTTACCTGTGACAAGATGGCCGTTGGTGATGATGATGGAAACTCCGCCGTAACACATCTAGCCTTTATTTACATATCTATGGTTGTGACAGTTGGTCAGTGTATAAAAGTGACAGTGATGAGCACTGCGCTTTATCCAAAGTTGAACATTTTTCAACTCACGGCGACCAGTAAAAAACACTGGGCGCTTCGGCAGTGAAAAAAATGCTCAGCGCTTCGTCACGCTCATGGCGTTTAAAAGATGCGGCGCTCCCATTGAAAACAATTGAAAACATACGCCAGGCACGTGGAAAAGCGCTTTGGTGGACACCAAAAGGATTGTTTTTAGGCTGTTTGGGTATTTTTTGTATTTGTTTTAAAACGCCTAGATAGGTTGGACAAAAGTTAACCCATAGCTTTAAAAGTAAAGAAGCTTTGGAAAAATTTTACATTATTTGGTAGTTTTAGCAGTTATATTTTTGTTGCGTGAGGTGTGGTCAGGTGACTGTCACTATAGACCTTGGACAGAGCTCCTCACTTTGCAGTTAAAAAAATCACTTAATTTTCAAAGAACTGTATTATTATTATTATTATAGTTTTATGTATTATTGATGTTTGTCATTGTTGTTTTTATAAATGCTCTATGACAATTTTTAAAAAATGTTAAATCAAAACATTGCATCTTTTTCGACTAATGTTGCGCAGGGACAAGACTTTGGTCGACTGAGGATTTCTTTGGTTGACGACAGCCCTACAAAGAATATACTGTGTTCTTTCAGACATTTCCATACATATATTTGGCTTGTAGCTGTTTTGTAAATGACTTGCAGAGTAGTTTTGCATATCCCAGATTAAGCTCCAGCCATATCCTGCTGAGCTGCGGTGTTGCGCGAGGTAGCCGTGTGTCCTATGAAGTAATGGCTCTGTTCAAGCACCCCCCGCTCCTCTCGATAAGAGGTGAGGCACATTAAAAACCCTCATCCACCCTAGCAGCACAGAGGGAATTAGCATACGTTAGTTGCCTGTGGGCAGAGATTATTGTTCTGTCTTAAATTCAATTTCTCTTACCTCAGGACAAGCCTCTGTACTCAGGATTAGCTCTCTCGGTGTATCCGTCACTCATGTGTCCTCAAAGGTGTACCGTCTTCTCCCTGGGTTTTGTGGCTAGCGTTTTGACATGTTATCAGTCTGTACCTCATGGATTGGGTTTAAATGATTCAAGGACATGGCTGGGAACTGGTGTGTGTCAGAGGTGTTGAAGCTTAAATGATCGCTGTGAACTCAACAGTCAGCACATGAGCATCTAGGATTCATCCTTTGTAATAGTGTCACTCTCTGAGTGTTATTGAAACATTATAGTGTAGTTCCTGTGTGAACCAGTCTCTAATTTCTTGTGATAGTTTATGAAGACAGCAGGTGTGACCATGTTTGATGTAGGTTGGTTGTTGTTTGCTGGTAATGGATATGTCGGATGTAAAGATTAGATATGTATGTTAATGTTCTACAGACATGTGATCAGATGAGTTTGACTTACTCAAATACAGAATCTGTTGAGGTTGATCAAATGACATACTGTATGAGCCAGTTTGTCAATCAACATCTGACTTTTTTTCTAACTATTAGTGAAGCTTAAATCTGTTTTGTTATGAAGCTCTTTATTTGAAAATTTGTTGTGAAATATTTGAAACGGTAAATAAATGATAAACAAATAAAAAAATACATAATATGATTTTAGAGGCATTTTACTTGACTTTACAAGGCAATGTTCAGTTTACAAAATAGTGTAAAGCAATTATATTCAGCTTTGTTTTACCAACTTGCAGTTCAGAAAGAATTTTGAGATTATGCTTGTCATCATTAATATATGTGCCCAGTACCGCTCCAAGATTTGGGTTTATAATATTTTAAAAAGGTTTTCTGTATTTATTTGGCATTTATTTTATCATTTAATATTATTTAATATGTTTTTTTTAGGATCAATTTATTTTGTCCTTGTGAAGAAAAGTATTAATATATATATATATACAATATATATATATATAAATAAATATATATAAATTTATTTATTTTTTAAGATACTAACCCCAAACATTTGAATGGTAGTGTGTGTGTTAATTTTATTATCAAAAAAGCGAGCCAGTAAGTTATCCCAGTTGGTCTGTGTCAGTTGAGCTTACCTTTCTCCAGACTGACACCGAATATATATGAATCCCTCAGCAGTTTCAGTATTACTGCATTAAATGGGCCGAAAATGACTCACCATATTGAAAACTTGAAGACTTGGGAGTTATTAACTGAACTGAAAGTTTATGGAGAGAAATGTTCACTGTTGGGTTCATCAGAGCATATGAAGAAATAAAACGATCCCCTTGGCTAAGCTAGTGCTGAAAAGTGTTTTATTGCAGATTCTAAGCAAATATCATTGAGAACTAAGCAAGTTCTCACACCGGTTTATCACCTGACTCAAAACAAGTTCAGCGGAAATCCCTCCCTGCAGCTACTTATAAAGATTTAATTGGTCATGTCAATCACTTTACATATTGCCTACACCATACACTGATCACTGAAACCTAACGATTGTGGCCAAAACTGGTACTGCAACCACTTTCAAATTACTGTAAAGCGGTGTATCCCCTCCCCACTGACTCAAGGTTTGCCAGATAGGCTGCAGGATCCAGCATTGTTTTATCCGACAAGTTAGTAGTTGGTAACTAGAGCAGAGCTGGCAACCCGGATTGCTGCAACACTATTGACTTTGTGATTGGTAGATTGTGGAGGGTTGAACATCAGACCAAAACACAACATGACAACATCAACATAAGTTGAGGGCTGCAACTTCACTTTTTAAAGGAGATGTGCACGAAATTTATTTTAATTAATCATACATTTTCCCTAATATGTCACTAGACATTACGAAATCATGTTTATTTCAAATACTTTATCACTGACAAAAAGTAGTCTGGCCAGGATATTGTCATTTAAAAAGTGAAGTCACAGCCCTTGACTGATGTTGAGTTTGCTCTTGACGTGTCACCCTCCACCGATCCACCAATCACGAAGTCAATAGTTTTGCAGCATCCGGGTCTGCCAGCTTTCTCTGATTACTCACTGCAGATAAATGTGTCGAAATCGATAAAAAAATTCTAACGTTACCAGAAAACCCCAAAAACTTGAATATGAATAGCTCTGACTTTGTACAAAGTCCCAATTTAATAATTAACAGAAAAAACTCACTGTGTCAGGACTTCGCCACTTGCCACTGGAAGCTTCTTGTAGTATCGCCTACAATCGTGCTGGAACCTGCAGCATATTATGGCAACCTCGATTCATGTGGGAAGGCGGGGTTACACCCTAATGTTAAAGTGATTGCAGTACCAGTTTTGGCCACAATCTTGCATACAGCTCCTTAATGTCCTGGCTGGACTACTGCCGTACAGTGATATAAGTATTTTAAATGAACATGATTTCTTAATGTCTAGCGACATTAAAATCAGGGCCATTTTATGATTATTTGAAATACATTTCTTACTTACAGCTCCTTTAACCAATGAAATTCACTGCAGGGTGGGGATTTCTGCTCAAATGGTTTGGGTGGTGGGATCATGCATCACTGATAGTTTAAAACTGTTTTAAACGACTTCGATGTATGACTAGCGCTTTAAAAAACGTTGAATAATAGAGATTCTGAAGGAAAATACACCTCTGTATTTGACCCCAAGTCTCATCTGTCAATTTCTCTCCTCTCTCGCCGGTTCTGCATCGCTGCTAACGTGCTAATTGCTTTGTAACAGCTATGTTTTGACAGGAAGCTACGCTAATACGGGCACACTAATGAATGGGTCTCTATATACACCCCAGATTTAGACAAGAAATTCATATGTGAAACAGCTTCTGATGCCGATGGAATTGTTTGCACCTACCGGAGACGGTTGGTGCGGAAACTTCCACAATGCTCCTGGGAGCTCCAGGTGCCCAATTGCAGCTTTACAAAATACCGCTGTGAATCCTGGAAGTTTGTGTGTGTTTGTTGTGCCTCAGAGGGGCTAGTTATCTCACCGCTTGCAGCCCGGTTCCTCTCGACCTCCCTCGGGCTGAGTGGCCCCACCGTAATTGAGTGCCACCTGAAAGGTTGTTCTGAAAGGTGGGTCATCTTCCCGCTCTAATCCACGGGAGGAAGGCACAGGGAGAGGAAGGGGACAAGCCCCTGAGGACTGAGTCTCTTTCTGCTAGCCACAAGGCAATATGGGAAAAGTCACTTTGCGACACAACTTTGAAAATATTAAGGACTTTCGGTACCTAGAGACGGTGTAACTGATTATATTTGTCTGCATGTCTGACAGGACTGTTTATGAATTACTCAGTAGGCACGTGTGAGTGAAAGTAAAGATGCTCAAGGTTAACATACTGTAACATTTGGGAAATGTACTAGTTCAAGCTTTAAACTAAAGCAAATACTATTTCATGTACTTGTGCATTTGGATTATATAAGAGTGGGATAAAAAATGGAGTTACATTTTTTGAGGCGCCTTTTGAAGTTAAAAGTTTAAACAATTCCATAAAAATATTCAATCAAAAGAACAATTTGTTTGAGAGTCCGAACAATATTGTCCGCATCCCACTTATGCACTCAGTGATCTGCATCTATAATCCCACAAGCATTGCGACTGACACAATGGTGGAAATAAAATTAATGATTCATCTTAATTAATTTTAATGCAGTATTTTCATACATATACAAATATATGTATAATACTTTATATGGATAATGAATTTGAAAATGAATATTTTATTGAGAAAATGAGGGATTTTTACCTTTTATTTTTTAAAAGTAAAATATTTATTATTATTATCCATTTCATAAGTAATACTAATACTATTATTATTAAGAATAAGAATAGAATAATTATTTATAGAAAGTCCCAAATTATCTATATTAACTTCTTATATATTTGTATATTTATGAATATATATATATATATATATATATATATATATATATATATATATATATATATATATATATATATATATATATATATATATATATATATATATATATATATATATATATATATATATTAGGCTGTCAAACGATTAATCACATCCAAAATAAAAGTTTACATAATATATGTGGGTGCACTGTGTATAATTATTTTATATATATAAAGACACATACATGCTTGTATATAATTAAGAAATATTTTCATGTATATACTGTAAATAGATTTATATATAATTTATATTATATATAAATATCCATATTTTATATATAAATATTTTTTTCCTAAATATACATACATGTTTGTGTATATGTATATATATATATATATATATATATATATATATATATATATACAAAATAATTTTACACAGTGCACCCACATATATTATGTAAACACAAACTTTTATTTTGGATGTGATTAATCGTTTGACAGCCCTAATATATATATACATATATATATATATATATATATATATATATATATATATATATATATATATATATATATATATATATATATATACAAAGTCTGATTTGCAAAATTGTTTTTGAAAAACTTTAATTTGTAGAAAAAAATACATTCAGAGTTCAAAAATCTGTTTATTGACTATACATCTCTCTAGACAGTCAGTCATTGCAGTGTTCAGAAGTAGAAGTCGTCTTTGTTCTGTTGGCCGTAGACCAGTAAGTGTTTGTTTTCTGGTGTGACCACGACATGCCCTTCAGACTGCGTGCATCAGATTGCATTGTATCCTCGCGCTGTTGTACTAGAGACGTGTGCGGCACATTAACTTCCAGACAAGGTCAAGGACAAGAAACTGGCTCAATAGAGAATGCTGAGAGTCCATTTTTCTCTCTATGTGTGTCTCTAACCTGTGCTTTGTTCTCTTGCAGACGGAACCTCACCAAGCTCTCGCTGATCTTCAGTCACATGTTGGCCGAGATTAAAGCCATCTTTCCCGGTGGACAGTTCCAAGGAGACACATTCCGTATTACCAAGGCAGACGCCGCCGAATTTTGGAGAAGGTCTTTTGGCGACAAGTAAGTTTGAGTAGTTTTCTTCTCGTTTCCAGATGTATCCAGTCTTTCATTAGAGCTCTAATCAATTAAAACAATTGTCTTGGAGAAAAGGCTTTTTCTCTCCTCCATTTAGCAGTGAGTAAGTGGGGTGAACGGTCTGGTCATGTGCTGGAGTGCTGTTCTTGAGTCAGGCCTGTGATTTAGCATACATCTGCACACTAAACTAGACACAATAATGCCTTTCCTAACTGCTCTAGTCAGCGTTTGTGAGGTGAAGGTCACTGGTTAGCTGATTTTTTTCAAATAGATAGCATTAAGAGTCTTCACCCTCTGTCTTAATTCTGGAATATGAGTTTTCTCAGACTCCTTGACCAGCCTTGGCTTTTATGCTGGGAAGAGTTTCAGTTTGCTGCACTGCCAGCGTATACATAGAGTAGATAACACTGTGGAAGTTTGTCTATTTTTGGCTAGTTGAGGAGTTTTTAAACCGGGATGACGGGCACCTCATGAAGTGCTAGGTGGTCCACGAAAAATAATAATAAAATAAGAAATTTTTTTAATTTTGTGTTCTAAAGAGCAATGATTTTTAATTGTGTTTACAGTAGATTTATGTTTTTCTTCAGGTTTAAAATGATTTCCAGATAATATACTAGTAATACAGTATAAAAATTGTCACTCATCTCATTCACACTGATTGAATAGTGCTTGAATTACATATGATATTTTCTGATCTATATAATTGGTGTATAAATCCGCCTCTCAAACAGCTCACAAACAGCAAATTGAGCTCCTTTTCATGGCTTATTGTGCTTAAACGGTCAAATAGACACAAAATTATGTCGAAATGCCAGTCATGTCGAGTATTGAGGTTAAAACAGTCTGTTTTTTACGTAAATAGGTTTGTAGATGCGTGTTGTGTAACAATATATTAGATTCATGTATAAGCTCTTAAAGTGACGGGAGCTTAATAAACCTGTTACTGTTTATCATGTTAATCAAAGAACAAAAGATAAAGAGAAAATCACTCCCTGTTCTTGACTGAATATTTTAGTAATTTTAATTGTAAGCATTAATCTGTATTTTTTTTTACCTAAATACTACTGTTAGACCCACCTGAAATTTTTTTTATTTAATTTGGCTCTTTATTCTATTGTATTTATGTGTGCTACCATTTCCAATTTGTTTATTTTCTCTATTTTATTACTGTTTCCTTTTTTCCTTTTTTAATTTAGTTCAAAAAGATTCAAATAAAGCCTCCCAGTGCTGTATGTAAGCGATTGCAACAAAATTACCCAAATTATATAGGTATATTATATAGGTATAGGTATATACCTATATATAGGTTGCTGTGAACTTTGTTGCAGTAAGAGATTTTGAATTTAATTTTATATAAGTTTGTTTGAGAACTGTTATTCTTTGACTTTTTTTAGTTGCTTCTATTGATAGGAGGGAAAAAGATTATTTAATTATTAATTATTTGGATTAAAGCTGATTTCCATTCCAAGCACAACTCTCAGAAAAATCATCTGAGCGTAGATCTCTCTAGATCTTTAAGAGGTGTTTAAAACGTTTGCAATGTTTAATTCATTTGCATTTTCTGTGGCATATCTTATCTTCTGTTTAATCCAGCAAAATTGGAGGGTTAAAGGAAGTGTAAATGCACGCACGGATACACAGACTTTGCTAGGGAACGGGAAGGCCTCATAATGGGGCATGTGTGATTAGCTATCCCAGAGAGGAAAAGCAAGAGAAGGGAAGAGAGAAAGAGTGATTGAGGGATGGGAAAGACCGGAGCAGTCTCTAGTGTGTATCTTGTTACTGCTCTGATATATTATAGATTATTATAAAGGTCTACTTCCCGCTCTGTACAGAGGAAGTGTGCATGAGTCATTGATACGAGAAACAGAGCGGCCTTCCTTTAGCTCTTCTATCTCTGTTTCTCTCTCTCTCTGTATGGAAATAGAAAGCTCAGCATCCTCATGCCATCAATCCAGTGAGCACTAAAGCTCAGATTTGAAGCTTGCAGAGTTACAGTGCCTACATAGTAAGCATGTCTGTGCATGTATATGTATATTGAAACCATATAAATGAGCTTGTTTAAAGGTAGGGTAAGTGATTTGCAAAACGGCCAGATTTTGATCGTTTGATTGATCGCAGTCAATGATTGTCCAATGATTCTTAGGAGGTCTTGAAAATGATTGGCTGGAGTTTTTTGAGACCTGTCCATTCCACAGATGATTAAATTGCTTAATTTTCATTTCAGTGCTTCTAACTTGGTGATTGTAAGTGGGTTAGGAATAGGATTTTAAGTGATTTTGAAAAAAATAAAATTAAAAAATGGACAAAAAAGAAAATCACATACCCTACCTTTAAAATAGCAGTTTCTAAAAGTCTTGGTTAAAAATCTTGGTTTGAGGATTTTGAAAATGGAATGAATAAGAAACATTTCAGATCTCTTGGTTTGCAATCAAATAGAGTAAATCAGTGACGATGATCATGTGAACTTTTTGTCAGATGTTTTTGCTTCCAAGTTGTATACAAACTAGCGAAGTTCATTTCATTTTTTCATTAGGCTACTATGAAAAGTTTGTAATAAATTGGTTTAAATCCTAGTGACAAAAAAGACTGTCCACAAATATATTTGTAAACTACCGGTCAAAAGTTTGGCATCAGTAAGTTATTTTTTTATTTTGTTATTTTTTTTAGGGGATATAAATGAATGCTTTTATCCAGCAAGGACACATTCAAATGATCAAAAGTGACCGTTATGGCATTTTGTAATGTTACAAAAGATTTCTGTTTCAAATAAATGCTGTTCTTTTGAACATTCTATTCATCAAAGAATCCTGAAAAAAAAATGCATCATAGTTTCCACAAAAAAATTAGGGAATTCTTTTCTTGAGCACCAAATCAGCATATTAAAATGATTTCTGAAGGATCAGGTGACACTAAATACTGTATTTTTGTATCAAATAAATGCAGCTTTGCTGAGCATAAGAGACCTCTTTCAAATATGTATGAATGGCACCAAACATATGAACGGTAATGTACTGTATAATATAGTTTTTTTCTAAATAAGAAACAATCATCAAATGTTATGTCAAAACAACTTTTTATTATTATTATGATATCAGGACAGTTTTATCACCCTGATTTGTTTTACCCTCCCCCAAAAATATCAAAATTAAATTAAAATGAAAAAAAAAAAAATAACACGCTCATCATAGACAAGGCGAGTTAATTGTACAGTATGTGTGACTTTCCTACTTCCTATATGTGTTAAGAGAAACAAATTGGGTAAAACTATTAAATTTGACAATAAACTTTTAATTAATTTTTTTTTGTGTGGGGAAAAAGGTGAAATTTAAGCATTTTCGATTCTCGATCTTAGACTTTTGGACCCTGCTGTGTATAAATACCCGTTCTCTAGACCACAAGACTGTTGTCTTGTCACTGCAGTAATTCATCTATCAGGTCAGAATGCTCTAAGACTAGAAAGAAAATATCAGTCCTTATATGCTCTCTCTCTCTCTGCCACTTGATAATGGAATATAAAGCTTTACTCAGAGTAACCATGCATAGAGAATGGAATATATGTGAAGCTACCTCCCTCTCTCATCCGAACACCGTTCTCAGATCAGTTTCAGTTCTGTCTTCAGAAGGGTCTAGCATAGATAATGATGTACAGACTAACCCAGAGCAGATGCATTGTGGGCATTTGATATGCAGATGATATAATGAGGGAAAAAAGAGAAGCAGCACTGTTTCCTCATTATCAGTTCATATGAATGTCCCGCTGTTTGGCTGACTCGACGAGTCAAGGACGGAGAGATTTGTTTTCAAGTTAATTTTTCTTATTAAACTCCCTTCTGTCCACAGAGACTCAAATCTGGTTTAAATGCGGTAAGTGGCCACGGGCCAATAGGAGCACAGTTTCCAGTGGCAACACTGAAGGCCACCGACTGAGCTGCCTGTTTTCTGTCTTACTCTGGCGGCAGCTGTTTAGTGAATTAAAATAATGCACTCGCTGATTTTACTGGGATTATCACACAAACGAATCGCCCCGAAGCAGGCACTCTGATTCTGAATTTTACCCAATTAGTTTCTCTTAACGCACAACACTTTGCTGAGGCTTATTGATGCCTTTAAATGCATGCAGAAATCTGCCTCCTGCCTCGCTGTGGCTCTCCGGTCTCCACCCATTCACTCATTTATTTATTGGCATGATGCAATTATGTGTCTCTATACCTGCCCTGGATCAGTTATTGGCAAGGACAGGGTCCTTAATGAGCTTCCTTTTATGTCATCCACTGAGAGATGCCCTTAGCCCATTAAAAAGTCTTCCTTAATTAAGAGGTCAGCTATTCTAAAACATGTAATTAAACTAGATCTCGATCTTTCTTCACAGAACCACGCTCAGCTCTCCCGTCCAGCTGCTTGATGTGCATCAGTGACAGTTTAAGAGTTGTAACGCTCCATATGGGATAATGAACCGAGCTTTTATTTCTCTACCCCTCCAGTAAACCCACCAGATTGATTCATTGTTTTGTTCACCGCACTGACCGGCGTTTAGCAAGTGTGTCAGAAGCCAGGGTGTGTTTCCTTATTCCTGGCTGATGCATCAGCATTTTTGTGCTGTTCGCTGCGGGTGCTGATTAATACATATGCAAAACACAATTCCGCTCTGTAAAAGTTCCATGCTAAACTGCAGTTTAATCCTGCTGAAGATGCATAATGCGCAGAACTCATGACATGATGGAAATGAGTTTGAATCATAAAGATTATAGAAATCAACATACAAGTCATAGTGGTCGCCACATTCAGTTAAACTTGGGACATTCAGAACAAATTGAACAGTAGCTTTGAAGGGTCTCTTCATGCTCACCAAGGCTGCATTTATTATTAAAATACAGTAAAAACTGGGTAACACTTCACACACCTTAATAACCATGAAATGACATGTATTGAATATGAAGTACACTGTAAAAAAAATCCGTTAAATTTACAGGAAAACCCTGGCAGCTGTGGTTACCGGTATAGCAACAAAAATAAAAGGTATATACAACAAAAAGTCTGTTTTACAGACTTTGACCGTATTTAATCTTACAGCAATAAACCGTATTTCATTATCTGATATAATGTTAATTTACTGACCTTTTGAAGTGTTAATATCTGTTTTGTTCAATTGTAATACACTGACTGCCAACTATCACAGCCGTAATGAGAGTCAAATGATCAATCAACGCTCATCATAATCAGATCTTACACAAGAAAGTTCATACTATTATATAAAAGCTGCACAGTGTCATTCACACAAACATTAAACACCATCATGGTAACATGTTGAAATTTAAAAAATGCAATAAATATATAACATTAAATGTAACATAAAACCCTAATGTACATAACTGATTAGAAAAAAAAAACAAAGAAAATTATGAAGAAACAGTTAAAATACATTAAATGTGAAGTGTCATGCAGGGAATTGTAGGAATGTCAATTAACATTTTTTCACTGTAAATTATACAATGACTTCTTCTTTTCTCTTCCAAAACCTGTAAATTTAACAGTATTTTACAGTAAAATTACATTAAACGTACCATTATTTATATCACAGTTATTTACCATATATAGTAAGGAAACTTTCTGTTAACCTAGTTTTTCACTGTAGCATTTCTACAGTCTTTTACTGTTAAAATCACTGATCATTTTTTACAGTGTATGGTTTATGCATGTTTATGACAACTGTCATTCACTCAATAATGACATTTTGAATGCAAATATGACATTGTTTAAGATGTCTTTATGACATCTTGACAAACCATAACATCATAACCCATCAGTGTCTTTGTCATGACAACTTAAAATGAAGTTAAACTGTCATGTGGTTGGCTTTGACATTGGCTGTCATGAGGCCATTATAACTGTCATGAATGTTTTTCGTGACCTAAACTACAGTGGTAATAAATTGAATTTGTCATTAAAAAGTTATAATAGCCTCATGACAGCCAATGTCAAAACCAACCACATGAGAGTTTAATGTAATGTTAACCAATAAAGCTAGGTGGTTTCTTAACTTTAATTATTAATCTGCTGTCATGTTTGACAGGTTGTGTTGTCTATTGTCAAGTTGTCATGACAAAGACATCAAACAATGTCATATTAGCATTAAAAATCGTCATAACTGAGCGAATGACACTTAATGACAGTTGTCACTAACATGCAAACTTCCATCATATTCATAATATGTCATGTCATGATTATGAAGGTGTCATGTTAGTCTTATGCACACCCCTTCAAGGAAAGTGTTACCAAAAACTGTAATCAGAATCACATCTTCCAGTATAGGAAGGGAATTTTGATATTGCATTAATAATTAATTTAATTACTTTTTAAAGAGCAATAGAAGTCAAGAAGATGTTGTCATTTAGATTGGTTAACCATGTGTGTAAGAAAGGTTTTCTGTATGTGTTGAGACTTAGCTAGCAGGCCACTGCCCTCTCTAATTAGAGTCAGCAGAGCTGATGTTTCCTCATTAACCTGCTGGTCTGTGATTCAGTGCACATCTTCCACACCATTGTCTCTTTATTGACCTGATTAACAGGGTCTGATCCTCAATCCAGTATAACCGTTTTAATCCATAACAAGTTTCACTTCCTGACACACTCAGGCTACTTGCAAAACGGGAAAGTTCCTGGTTTTGGTCCCAAAGCAATCTAATAGGAGTCGCAGGAATGATGGGTAAATACTCTCTCAGGGTGGCTGACACTGTCAGATTGTCAAAATAATGAGCAGTAGGTCCTCTAGTTATTAGTGTGATGAGTTTGTTTTCTTACTTGAAGGAATATGATGTGCCATTTGCTTGAAGTTTTTTTTTTTATTAAAGAGAACTGTCTTAAGAAACAGCTCTGCTTTGTTTTTTCTTTTCTCGTTCTGAGTGTGTTTTTGTGTCTGAAAGTGTTGACTGGTCAATTTGTGGCGGTCAGTGTTTATGAAACCGTTCTTAAGAGAAGTTCGGAGCAGTGTGTGGGTGGCACTTTTCTCCACATGCTTTGCTATTCACCTCACAACCTCCATTTTGTGCCTCTTAAAGACCAGCATACAACATTTTTACAGTACGTGAATAAGAGTTTACAGTCATAGACACGGATACAGCATAAGACTTGCGTTCTTAGTCATTCTCACAAATGTGTATTTGTTTTTTGAAGAGGTAATGAATTGAGAAATCAAATTTTCCTTTAGCTTTTGACATATGCTACTGTATAAGTCGTCACTATACTATACGAGGATCCTGTATGTGTCAGAACTGAACGCTTTTTCTTGTTAGTTTCAAAACAGCTTTTATTTGAAACCGAGTCTGAAAATGGCTAGTTTTGGAAAGTGCCGTTTTATGACGTCATAGATATTTGAAAGAACGCCTCTGTAGAAGATGATCAACACCTACTTCTAAATCATCTGGTGTTTGGCCCCGCCCACTGATGCGTTAAGTGAGATGCAGGATCACTTCTCAAAAATAACTATACCTTCCAAAGGATCCTAATGCTAGGAATATGCTTATTTATTTTTAACTATTAAAACAATAATTCCTTATTCGATCAACTTTACATTGTTTTTCTTACTGTGCTTTCACACCATACGCGAATAGCGCCTCAATTTCGCCTACTGCATCTAGTTATACACTTGAACACTTTGAATCTATTCTTGCGTCAAGGGCGAAATTGAAGCGTGTAAAAACAAAAGTTTGAAGCGTTGTTTTGATGATAAATAGAGGCAGCCTCCAAAAGTTATTAACCTGTCCTGTGATTTTTTTTTTCCTTTCACGTCCAGACATCGAATTTATGCACATATATGTTGTTTGTTGTCCGTACATTATAATAATAATATTTCATATAAACTTGATATGGTATAAATAACATTTAATACAAAATGAACATGTCTCGTATATTGAAATAACGTTTTAAGTGATAAAATATTTGCTTTGTTGTGCCTTAGAACCACACCAGGGATTTAGTCATATTACAAAATAATTTATTGAAGCATCCAGGTACTTTACCACTAGGCTCCTGATTGGTTAACGTGGCATGAACGCGTAAATACACAAATAGCACTAAGTCATTTCATGCTTAACACGTTAGACGCTGAAATTTGCGCAATTCGCGCAAACTTGACGTGTGCAATTTCGCGTCTAATCGCGCCTCTACGCCACAATTACGCCGCAGGAATTTTTAAGCGTGTAACACCTCTTTGCATTGACTTAACATTGAAATCACTCGCTGCCTGACATGTTATTCGCGTCTGGTGTTAACGCACCATAAGTCTGTTTCTCAGAGGGGTAAAATCAGGCTAGAAATGGCCTTTTTAGTACTAAATTCTTTTTAATATTCTTTAATGTGTGGGGTTTGCACACTCATTTTACAAGTTTGAGGAACCCACCCTCAGACTCCTTCTGTATGTTGTTTTGAGTATTTTCCACTACATTTATATTATACACACTCGTGGCAACCACTAACATTATCTTCAGAAATATCTAGTACTTCAATGTTTTTCACAGGCCAGTTATTGAAGGATTTGATGTCTGATTCAGTTCATGTGTTTATAGCCCAAAGCAACTGGATGCATTTCTTGAAGGATTTACTCAAGTCTAATCCCCAGCGTGCATTTGTGTGTTTCGTGTAATTCCAGAACAATAGTGTCATGGAAAATGTTCCGGCAGTGCCTTCACGACGTGCATCCCATCAGCTCCGGGTTGGAGGCCATGGCTCTGAAATCTACCATCGACCTCACCTGCAATGACTATATCTCTGTCTTTGAGTTTGACATCTTCACTCGTCTTTTCCAGGTAACCCCCGAACTCCTCAAATCCCTAAATCTCATCTAAAACCAACCTTCTCACCACGACAAACACGTTAGATCTGCAGAATAGCATTTAAATGTCAACTTCTCTCTGAAAACAGCTAATCGCAATAACGAAAGCAACACAGAAGGTACACCCTTTGTTTTCTCTCTCCAGTGTGGGCCGATCTCACTCATTCTGTGGAGAAACCTTGTACATAGATGTCTCACAAACCACATTTAAATTGAAAACATTAAACACATCTCAATGTTTTGTAGTCATTAGTTTCCTCGTGCTGATGGAAAATAGTGCTAACCCTGGGGATCACCTCTGCAAATGAGTATAGAGTGGGAGGTTTGTTTTACACAGAGGAATCCCTTAGAAAAACACACCTCATCTTTAACCACAACACACACATGCTTGCAAACCTGTGTTTGCACAAGCTTTATTACGTATCGGTTGCAAAACACCCACTTTTTGTCTACCTACTCAAGCCTGCAAGGTGCAAAAAAGACTAAAATTCCCATAAATGTGTTGGAAGGACCCTCATCATTTCATTAGCGTTGGATTTGTTTATGTGTGTGAGTCAATCAGTGATTAAAATGGAGTTTATATCTCATGCTGAGCTTCTGATCATCATGTGACCTTCCCCTGGCTGAATCACCACACACGACCCCCGCTGACCTTACAGCCAAAGCCAACAAAACTACACCCTGCTCATTTTGAACATCCAAACGTCTCTTTTTAGCTCTTCTCACAATTTTTGGAAATTGCCTGATTAGTTCAGTCGGCTTGTAAGAGGAAAAGGAAACAGAACAAACTTTTCTGTTTTACCACAGCATATATAAGAGTCCCAGCTGCTTTTCATTTAGTTGTCATGTCAAGATGAGTTTATTTAAAAATGCACAAAGAAACAAAGTATTGGACCTTTTAAGTCAGTCTGAAAAAAAAGTCTAAATATAATTTCATTGCATTATACTAGATCAGGGGTTATGAAACCAGGGGCCATAAAGGGATACTAGATGAAAATGTGCAGTAAAATATGTCTTTAGGACTGTAAAAGTGAGCATTTTAATATATGAATGTGCATAATACCAATAAATCGATATTTCTATTTAAATATATGTAATGTTTAACACAATCCCATATCAAAATATGCTGCTTTGGAACAATACTTTACTAATAAATCTGAATTAAATAAAATATCTTCCGGTTTATGTAAAATTCATACATCTAAAATGATGTGTGATTTGAGAAAAAGTAAGTAAATATTTCTAGATAACTTTTATAAATACCTTTTGTACAGTGAGAATATAAAAGCTATTTTTAATGTAAGAAAATTGTCATTAAATTCTACAATTCTCACACAGTATAAACAGGTCTATACATGAAAAAGAAAGCAGGGGATCATCATATTTGGGAGTCATTTGGATTAAAAACCCTGCATTTGATAATACAATTCAAACTAAACAGCATCTGCAAACAAATTATCGTAGATCATTTCTCAGAACTAACTTCACTTTTTTTTACATCTTTAATGGATCAATTCACTTCCCCATTACCATTATGCCTGAGCTATAAAGGACCTTTTACTTCCAGATAGTGTTACATTTACTTCCAGATATTATAATTATTTTTCATTATAAAACGCATATATTGTAGTTTTTTCATTTAGCACACTTCTTTTTGTTAAATATTTAGTTTAAAAATTGTTTGTGCTCTTTCATTTCTAATGATTAGTACATGGTTTTAATCCCCCCTTTGTTTTAATTTTATGTAACATTCATACATTTAAAAGAAAACTGCTTTAGTCAGCATTTTGGACAGCATATTTATTAGGAATGCACCGATATGAAAATTTTGGCCAATACCGATAATCCGATAATTCTTTTTATTTGAAAGCCAATAACCGATATATCGGCCGATAAATTGAAGTCCAAATTTTTGTACAATTTTGAGAGCCTGATTACAAAAACAAATGTTTCACAGTTAAACCCATGTCCCAAGCGCACGATTATAATGATGTTCTTATTATAGTGTTATATAGCCGATATGACAGATTTTGCGCACATGTTGCAACGAACCGTATTTTCATTTTTTTCAGAGATTTCAATCGTATTTCAAGACATTCAAAAACAAACACTGCTCAACAAGTGTCTCAGCTGAAGGGAATACTACATTATTTATCGGCTTTAATATATCGGCCACATTTTCTTACCAGGCCAATAACATTAAAAATTAACATATATTGGCCGATATATATGTTAACATATCGCGATACCGATATGGTGGCCGATATATCGTGCATCCCTGAATATTTATTAATTTAGATTTTAAAACACTTTTTGTTAAACGTTTAGTTTGTGTTTGTGCCGAGTTTCTATTAAAATAACTGCCACTAAGTTTTAGATTTAGATACTGATCTAATTGACTGATTAGATTAAATGGTCACGGTTCAAATTGTATGACTGTTCTAACACTTTTTGCTACAAGGGAAATTAACCGAGTTTATTTGGTGTGTTAAAGCCATCTTGATTTATATTAACTGTCTGGGAGGTCAGTGATGGTAAAAATAAAATGAATGCTGGTGCATTCCAGTCTGACTTCTGTTTTCTGAGCTATTTGAAGTACCAAGTATTATAGACTTTCTAAACCCACTACCTCTATCGCTAATACTTTTCTCTTCCCTGTAGCCATGGGGCTCAATCCTGAGGAACTGGAACTTTCTGGCAGTCACGCACCCAGGCTACATGGCCTTCCTGACATATGATGAAGTGAAGGCCCGTCTGCAGAAGTACATCAACAAACCTGGCAGGTACAGACTAGTCTGAGTGTGCGTGTGTAACTGGATGGCTGTAATAGACATACCATCTGCTGCGTGGTGCTCTGCGCCAGCCAGCTGTTTTTCTCCAGTCTGGCAGACGACCTCGCTTGCATGGGAAAGTGGGCGAGGCGGAGATGTTAGCTTATTACAGGAGTCTCTTTGTCTTTGCTTATGCTCTCGCCGACTCGCTTCTAGGATCAATATAATCTGGAAATGCACTCATGACCTTTTGCATTGGTAACCCAGATTGTACCATACCAGTATGCCAAGTGTGGTGGACTGTGCCACAGGGAGACAGCGGTAGTTAAATCCAGGCTGTTTGGATTAGCTGATTAGAGACAGCATTGCATTGCATCAGTGCTGAAACAACTCTGAGGTCCAGAGCCAGACGGCAGGCGCGATTACACACTGGTTAAGTCGTTTAGCGCAACAGCAAGATAATAGCGAGGCCATAAAATAAGAAACTTTATGGGAGAGGACTCCCTCTGTTTGAATTTCACCAGGAAGATGGGCCTTTTTTAAATGGCTGATGTGGGTTGGAGAGATGTGGCTAAACAAACAGACGGAAGTCAGAGGACGGTGGGTGGTCGAGCTGAACTGTATGCAAATACCAATCTACTGAAGAGGAGCAACAGCTGTGTGTGTGCGGTTAGAGAAGGTCTTGGTGGCACCCAAGGGGACTATATGTTTCACATTTCTACCCGTAACTGTCACCTGGTAAAATCAAGCTTTTGACATGCTCACACACTCTCTGCCGCTGTAGACACAGCAGCTCAGAGCTTTTTATGATCTATGTGTAATGACTGAGGGTATTTGTGGCTTTGCTTGATTCCTCTGACTATTATTTCCCAGTTCTTCCTCTGGTCATTCACATTGAGTCTATGATCTCGGCCTACCAGGACCTGTGTCGGCCCAGTGCCACAGTGCAGCCATTGGGAGTTAAATTACCTTCAACAAACACTAATGGCTGGAAGTCCATTTTTGAAGAAAACCCTTGTCACATGAAAGTAAATGATGACTGAGCCACAATGACACGTTTTTTGAAAGTGGTCTTCTGAACTTAATTTTGTGTGGTAATGCTTGTTTCATGAACAAATCGTTCTTGAATCAATTTTTCCAACCTTAATGCTTATAGCTACACTGTGTAACTCTTTTAGTTTATTTTAGCTGAAAACACTTAGTTCTTAAAAAAATATATGTGCTCATTAAGTAATTTACTTCGTTCAAGTAATAAAGTATTCTCAGTGAGTGTATAATATGGCATTGAAAATGCATACGAGTAAGGGGTTCTAATGTCGGTCGCCATGTTGCCCCTCCATCTTGAAAGTACATTAGCCAAAGAGGGACATACCCGTTAATTCAAGTGTCGCCTTTCGCGTTTACGTTTGAGTTAAGAATCATGGACGAGGTCGAACTGGAAGCCATGTTAATCTTGGACTACATTGGCCACCGTAGGAGTTAAAACGAAATTGGAATTGAGAGGAACAGGAACTAATATTCACTGGATGGTCATATACCTTTTCACCACTAGATGGAGGTAAAAATCACACAGTGTAGCTTTAAAGGGATAGTTCACCCAACATTTAAATTCTATCAGTAATTACTAAACCTGATGTCTCTCAAACCACTTCCAGACGAAACTGGACAAGTGTAAATGCACCTAGTTGTTGAAACCACATATGCAAATTTTTTCTCCTCCCAAAAATGCTAAAAAATAAACGTGTGAGAGCGTGTTATAGGTTATATGTCTTGATATAGTCAGATATGACGAAGCTACTGCAACATGCATCACCTCAGATGAGCAGTTAAACATCTGTTCATAAAGCCAACATGCAAACTATCACAAATCAAAGTGAAAGTAAGTCGCAGATGCTTAACACACAATCATCATCGTTAAAAGTAAAGAACTGAATTTTTCTTACCAGAGCTGTTGCCGCGCTCTCTTATTGCGGTCTTTGGTGATACAAAAATGCAGCTTATATCTGTTGATTTCTGTGATCTGGGAGTTGAAAATTGGATTTTATCCGTTTTGCAAAATTACATGTATGTGACCAGGTGTAAATGGAATCGTTTTGATAAATCAGATAGCTATCCGATCTGAGACAACACATGAAGTGGCCAGGTGTAAACAGCACTTTTGATGCCATTTTTTTTCAGTTTCAGTGAGTTGCTTATTCTCTACATAAAAAGTATGATAGTGCTGATAGTAAATTATGAATATGGAAAGGCATTTTCAGTAAAAAAAAAATTACTGTAACAAATCTCATATTAAACAAGAGAGACAAGAGAGTTGAGTTGGTAGTATAAAGAATGTTAACGAGTGTAGAGACCTATACAATGTTTCCCCGTGCATGAAAAGAGCCATGTCCAGTGTGAAAGCAGTACAGTGGAGCATTTACGGAGTAATCACATTTAACACAGAGAGTTCCATTCATCCCTAGCAGCTGCGTTAGAAATAACTCGAATGTAATTCAGAAATCTTGCAACGATCTCTTACATCAGGCCATGAGCTTTTCGTGTGTGTTTGTGTGTATGTTTTAAAATAATTGCATTTATCATATCAAATGTTCTTATGTTGGCCTTTTTAACCTTTGTCTGGTTGATTTTATTCACATAGATGTTAATTTCGCAATCACATTAAAGAATGAACATTTACCTGTGCAAAATCGAATTCTGTGCACCTGTATTCAAGACACTTTGTTTAAACTTTCCACCTCCTGCTGAGAAATGTCAACCTGTTCTCCATCCATTCCTCCGTCAGCCAAAGTGTTTTTCTTTTTTCCAGCGTCAGTGCCAGCCTGTGACACCCTGGCGCTGTGGGATATTGAATGGAAAGGTTCAGTCTGGTACCAGCTAGTCTCTTAATCCTGGCTGAATTTGTTGTTCAGCAGTTGCATAACCAAAAGACGTATTTGAATAACTCCAAAAACGGAGAAAAATTTCCTCTCACATTTCTCAGTAAAGGGGACATGCAAAAGTAAACGGTATACATATGGTTCAGCTTTTCTCTCCTGTGCCTTCGATATTTCATAATTGCTGTTATGATATCAAAACTGTTATGAACTGGTATTGTTGTCAGTTTATACCCAAATAAATACGTTCTTTAACGTAATCAACCCAAGCAGAGGAAAGGCTCATGACCATGCCAACAACCTCCAGCGGCACCAGGAATCCAACCAACAAACATGAACTATGCTAGTTAATATGTGTTTATAACCAGTTGTCCATTGTGACAGAAGTATGCTAAAAACATTTGTGCTTTGCAGTTTTTAATGCTCTCTCTCACACTGTCCCCAGCTACATCTTCAGACTGAGTTGTACGCGGTTAGGCCAGTGGGCCATTGGCTACGTCACCAGTGACGGCAACATACTGCAGACCATCCCACATAACAAGCCACTGTTTCAGGCGCTCATCGATGGATGCAGAGAAGGCTTGTGAGTATCTCAGACAGCTTAAACTACTAAGTCAAAGCTATTTTTTTGAAATAATGTCTAGACAGTGGGACTGAAGACGAGTGGGTTATAATGTCAGAATATGAATAATAAGTAGAGGCTCATGAATATTAATTTGCTCTTGCTGAATTGTCTGATCTTCCACTCTGATTTGGCATTGACATACAATATCATTCTAGTTTATGTTTGACCAGATATTTTTCTTACCTTTTAATATATCCAACTTTATCTGCATACATACAGTGCACTAGTGTAAAGCAACATATTCTGTCACAAAAGGTAAATATATTATCACCTGGCTCGTTATAAAGTTGGATAAAATGAAGATATCGTCTATAAGTATACTCACATAGGGCGATAAATACTACAGTTTGTGGCATATTTAAATGGCTTGATTGCTTTATCATCACAAAATGTAAACTGTATTAAGATATATAGTGTACTTTTCCATTCTTTATAACTTTTCACTCTTTAACAGGAATTTCAACTAAATTCCCTTTTTCAGTAATAAAATCAAATTGGTCAAAAAAGTGCAATAAATAAATGAACCATCAGGTTTTAAGGTTTACTTTAGAGCCATACCGAATTTATCTGGCAGGCCGATATTATTGGCAGGCCGATATTAGGCATTTTCCAAACTATTGGGATCGGCAGTTATAATGGTCGATAAATTAATATTTTTCAAAATAAAAAACAATAAGGCAATGTAAGGACTAATTATTATGAGTGATTTTGAAGGCCAATACCGATTACAAAAATTTAGTGGTTTTAAAAACCGATATTCCGATATATCGGCCGATATATTTTTTCAGCAATGCGCAACAAAAAGCATTAAAAGATTTCCCTAACATTAGTTATTTGTAGTTATTTATGAGTTTTAACTAAAATAATGTGATAATGCATGTGTGTGTGTGTGTTTATACAGTATAGGTATATACAGTACATACATATATATTTATGGATGTATAAAAAAATGAAAAATATTAAATCAAATAAAATTAAAATAATCAGTGGAGCACTGATTGACGTCCTCATATTTAGCTATGTAAATACAAGTAATTATTGCCTGTATCTGACCAGCAGTGGTACATATTTTAATATTAACTGCCTAAGTTTCATTGAGTGGGGTTCTGGTGCCCATGTGTTCATATCTGCTCGTTTTGTCCCATTTTATTGGAATAAACTCCTGTAGTTCTTCTGTGAAGGATCCTATCAGCTCAATCTGTTCTGGAAAACTGGCAAAATGTCTTGTAAACACAGACAGGCACACACTCCCCTCTTTCTCTTCGTTGGCAGGTGTCTTACTGGCATGTCTGTTTGAGGTGTCATTTACAGGTTTTTGCTGCACTGTTGCTGTGTCAACTGTCTAACCACATCACACTGGCTTGTGGCTCTGTCTGCCGGCCTAGTGCCACATGCCAGTCTCACACCATCTGAGCTGTACCATGCTTCCCCATTAAAGGGATAGTTCACTTTGAAATTAATTTTTGATATGTTTTAGCTTACCTCAAGGGCATCCAAGATGTAGGTGTCTTTGTTTCCACAGTGTTTTCAATTTTGATTTTTTTAGGTCAAACTGTTCTTGTCTGTCAGTCGTATAATGGAGGTTTATGGGGTTCACCCTGGGTTCACCACAAGAGCATGCACAGAGAAGTCCAAATTAAACATGATTTAATGACTCGTAAATGTAAGTACACATTGATGGCCTAAGATACAGAAACAGCGGTTTGTGTGAGAAAAACGAACAGTATTTATATTGTTTTTACCTCTTGTAACAACAGCCACGTCCAAGTGATCTGAGGGTGAGGGTAAAAACCAAATAAATACTGTTTGTTTTCTCACTCAAACCTCTCGTTTCATATCTTAAGCCATCAATGTGTACTTACATTTACAAGCCAATAAATCATGTTTAATTTGGACTTCTCTGTGCATGCTCTTTGAGGTGGTGACCATAGACCTCCATTATATGACTGATAGACAAAAACGGTTTAACCGAAAAATATCAAAATTGAAACTACTGCAGAAACAAAGACACCTACATCTTAGATGTCCTTGAGGTAAGCTAAAACATATCAAAAATTAATTTCAAAGTGAACTATCCCTTTAAATTCAGATAATGAATCTGATATGCTTGCATAATGTTACTTTCTGGTAAAGTAACTTTTCTATCACCAGGCACACACAAGAAACTGATTTCAAAAGAATTTGAACTCCCATCATTAAATTATTGTTCTTTTTTAGGGTTAGGTCTTTTTCACGATTATTTCTTTTAGTCTTTAATAACTGCTATCAGTTTCATTTTAAGATATTTTACCATGTAAAAATCCATTCTGCTGAATTCTTTCCTCTGGAATTTTGTCTGGACATCTCTCTCTCTGATTGCCCCAGCCGAGAGGTTTGATCCCTGCTGTAAGTGCTGCGATTCAGACATTGGCTGTGATTGGATGGACTGTGGAGGTGGCCCAGTTTCACAGCACTGCTAATAAAGATGCCACAGAGCCAGTTGCACATGCGGACAAGTCTCTTAACCTCATCTTTTTGCTGTCTTTCTCTCCATCTGCAGTTATCTGTTTCCAGATGGGCGCAGTTATAACCCAGATCTCACCGGGTTGTGTGAACCCACCCACACGACCACATTAAGGTCACGCAGGTCAGTAACGGATAGCACTTCCGAGTTGATCAGATTTTGATTTTCATCTTCGTCATCTTTTTTCTCCTCTCTTTTTCGGTCTTTTCAGGAACAGTATGAGTTGTACTGTGAAATGGGCTCTACGTTTCAGCTGTGTAAGATCTGCGCGAAAACGATAAAGATGTAAAGATTGAGCCATGTGGCCACCTCATGTGCACTTCCTGTTTGACATCATGGCAGGTACATATTGCAGGTGTTTTTATACTCATTTATAATACCCTTTATTATATGGATTTAACAATGGCTAGAGATATACATGGACATGTATAGTACCGGTAAGAAGTTTTGAATGAATGCTGTTCTTTTTAACTTTTTATTCATCAATGTTACAAAAAATATTACGCAGCACAACTGTTTCCAACATTGATAATAACTGAGTATCAAATCGAGCATATTGGATGATTTCTGAAGGGTAGTGTGACACTGAATACTGGTGTAATGGCTGATGAAAATTCAGCCTTGCATCACACAAATAAATTATTTTTTAAAGTACAGTATATTACAATAGTAAGTGATTATTTTGATGTGCTAACTAAGGCTAATTTCATAACTAGCATTTTTTTAACTAGCATTATTGCATGAATTTTTGGTTGTGTGAATTTTTGGACATGAGTCTGGCAAATGAACTGATATGATATGATATTAGGGCTGTCAACGATTAATCAATTAATTGCATCCAAAATAAAAGTTTGTGTTTACATTATAAACGTGAGTGCACTGTGTATAATTATTTATATTTATATATATATATATATATATATATATATATATATATATATATATATATATATATGTGTATATATATATATGTATGTATGTATGTATGTATGTATGTATAATTATTTATATATATATATATATATATATATATATATAAATACACACACATGCATGTATATTTAAGAACAAATATTATTTATTTATAAAATATTTCTATTTATAATTTCTTAAGTATATACAAGCATGTGTGTGTATTTAAATAAATAAATAAATATATAAATATATAAATATATATATATATATATATATATATATTTATATATATATATATATATATATATATATATATATATATATATATATATATATATACCCACATATATTATGTAAACATGAACTTTTATTTTGAATGCAATTAATCACGATTAATTGTTTGCCAGCCCTAATTTTTTATATTGTAAAAAACAACACCATAGAATATTTTTAACACGTGCACAACTGTCAAAATTACAGCTTGATGAACAAACAAATTCAATAAAATTTATATTTGTCTCAATTTTACCTTAATCTTGAGAATTTCTTCATACGTGGCTTCTCATTGAGAGAAGTTGTTTGTGTGTATGGGCACAGCTGTGTGACATTCATAATAAAAAAAACGTATATAAATAATTTTTTACACAATAAATATTGAAAGGTTTGTTTATTTCAAACAATTTTTATTTGTAATCATTTTTATTTACTTTAAATATTTTGTTTATTTACACATAAAAAAGTTAACATAAATATGAAGAGCAGGTCCCAGGACAAAAGTTTCCAAGACAAGTTTCCACAAACCTTATGTAACAAGTGAGAGGAATTATATTATATTATATTACACATTCTATCTGAATATATAAATATATAAATATTTATTTATTTATATATGCACACACACAACACCACCACACCGCTGCAGCTTTTCACACAGCTGTGCTCATGCATGAGAGAAACGTGTCTTATTTGCATGCGTTATGAAGAGACTCTTTGCATCATCATGTAAACGCTTCAGCTGATGCCCAGTGCTCAGCTAATGGATCTAGTTAAGAGTGCTTTAATGGTATGCTATGACCTGAACACTGAGCATCATCAGGACTTACTGAGAGAACGAACAGCGGGTAATCTGTCTTTGTCGCCCTTGCATTTGTCCTGATCTCAAATGCAAGCGGCATGACGGCAGGAACAGGTGAAGGAAAGGCAGATAGGGTAGAAAAAATGTGTCCTCTCTGGTAGCGGTAATCTTCTGGGTGTGTGTTGCTGTGTGTATTAATGTGTGTCAGTGTATGATTGTGATTGAGGATGTTTACATGGGTGATTTTTGAGTGATGTTGCACATTTGGGATGAAGTGTGTATGTGTTTACATTTTAAGGAATGGCCGTATTCTCAGAAATGTTCTGATCTTCGGTGTTGTTCCAAGCGTCAGAGCTTCTCTTCTGATAAACAGGTGCTTCCGGACGCCTCAGCCAGATGCATGCTACGTGTGCATCTTTGTTTGTTTTTTTCCTTTCATAATGGAAACTTGATCACTCAAGCTGATCGGAGCATAAATCCTGATTCGAGTCTCGGTGCTTGGTTTGAGTCTGGCCAGCAACATGCCCTATTCCCTCTCCCCAATAATATCAGACAGTTCTTCACTATATCACTAGAAGATTTAAGGGAGAAGCAGGACTATTGTAATGTTTTGTGTCTTTTGTTCTGTTGGGCACATTCGTTTTCCGTCTTCTACACATCTGATCTTTGACCATCTGGGTTTTTGATGGGTTTGGCTCAGATTTGTGATCACTGACCGTAACATTGAAGTGAAGCGCTCAAGTTAATTAAATGCAGAAGAGCACTTCACCGGAACTATACAGTAGCCCCCCAAAATTATTTGTAAGCTTAAAAAGATATGAATGTCACTGCCTTAATAAAATGTACAAATCAAAGTGCCATTTATTTTGACAGAAAGATTGCAAAAGCTCACATTTTTCAGAGCAAAAGATTTCAGAAAAAAAAATATATTATAAAACAGTAGACATTACTGCTCAAAATTAAAGTAGTTCACTTAAAAAAAAACGTTTGCTGATAATTTACTCACCCTCATGTCATCCAAGATGTCCATGTGTTTCTTTCTTTAGTTGAAAAGAAATTAAGGTTTTTAATGAAAACATTCCAGGATTTTCTCCATAAATGGACTTCAATGGGAACCAGACGGTTTAAGGTCCAAAAGACAGTTTCAGTGCAAACTGTTCAAAAGGGCTTTAAACAGATTCCAGACGAATGAATAAGGGTCTTACCAGAGAAACAATCACTCATTTAAAAAAAAAAAGTTTGTTTTACAAGCTCAAATGCTCGCCTTGCTCTGTTTTGTGATGCGCATTCGTGACTTTCCTGTTCAAACTCATTTGTCAAAATGAACGAGTCTTTTCCAAGGCGTTTGTGTTCATTCGATTAGAAGAAACGAACAAATTGACTCTGAAAAAGATTTGTTCATTTTGATGAACGAGATTTGAACAGGGGAGTCATGAACATGCATCACAGAACAGAGCAACGCGAGCATTTGAGCTTTTAAAACTTAAACTTTGTTATTTTATTTTAAATGAGCGATCGATTTCGCTCGATAAGACCCTTATTCATCGTCTGAAATCATTTAAAGCCCTTTGAACATTTTGCAGTTTGCACTGAAACTGTCTTTGAACCTTGAACCGTTTGGTTCCCATTGAAGTCCATTATTATATGGAGAAAAATCCTGGAATGTTTTCATCAAAAACCTTAATTTATTTTCGACTGAAGAAAGAAAGATATGGACATTTTGGATGACATGGGGTGAGTAGATTATCAGCAAACATTTTTAAAGTGAACTACTCCTTTAAGATTGTGTACAGACACTTTTTGCTCATGAAATGTTAAGTGGAACACATTCGTGGTTGATGTGTTACTTTAATTTTAGATGCGAGTGTTTACTTTTGTTCGTTCAATATTTGAGTTTGCCAATGTGTGAAGGATGTCATCTTTCCTTCAGGTCAGAATTGTTGTCACTGAACACACATTGTCACAACACATTTAAAATGACATTCAAAAGGCCTCAGCTGTGATTCATCACAAGTCCATTCTTGGACAACAAGAGCTTTTCGAATCCCTTATGCTGTTGTTCACCCTCTCGTTTTTTAAAATGGCAAGGATAGGTGCCCTTTAACCTGTCACCTGCCTATAAACAGACCAGACTGTGTGTTAAATAAACCATTGAACCGCTTGATAAGTGTCATCGCTGTGTGTTTTTTTTCTGTTAAGTTTATGAAACACATCAGTGAAGTCTCACTATCCCTTAGAAATCTCAAAAGAAAAAAATTATTTTAATGGCCTTGTTTTATGCCGAGTCAGTTAGGGTGTGTTTCTCTGTCTCCGGTTAAGGGCTTTAATTAGGATTAGGTTTCAAACGATGCTTTGATGTTTTTTCTGCGATGACCCTTCAACCAGATGGCAGCCATGATCATCTTTTGTTCTTGTAAATATCGACACACTTTGATTCTCAGAGTTTAATGGAGGAAATGAAAGATGATTGTTGTTCATTTCACCATGTGTAAGCCGTCTCCAGACCGTGTGGAGGCGTGCGACATTGGCGGCAGTGGCCTGCGTGTGTGCTGCTGTATCCTAAATCGAAAAGAAAAATTCGGTACCAGGCCTGAGGGGGGGTCGCATGTGCGTTCCAGCTGTTTGTAATCAAACATGACTCTTCAGATCCTGCCAGTAAAGAGTTTCCTCATGGCATATTTCCTCAACAGTGTGTCAGTGTTTACAGCGCTATACAAATAATCAGATCAGAACCGTTGAGGTTGATATCAGCGAAGGTACGAGCACCATGTGCGTGTGCTCATGTCTGTTTCGATTAAGAGGTGGTTTTCTGAACTTCCGCGAGAGTTGGAGCCGTGTGTATGTTTGAGAGTGCACGTTACAAGTGTGTGCGCTAGTGTTTTAAAGTTCACTCAAGTGTGTCCTCGACTCTTTTCTGCAGGACTCCGACGGTCAGGGTTGCCCGTTCTGTCGCTGCGAGATCAAAGGGATGAAGCCATCATTGTGGATCCGTTTGACCCACGCAATGAAGGAGCCAAGTGCTTCTTCCTGGACCACTTCAACTCCCCTATGCTGGACATGGATGATGATGATGACAGAGAGGAATCATTGGTCATAGACCACATCAGGAAGGTACAACATCTAGAAGATTCCCAATATGATATTGAATTACTTAGACTACTGTTCAAAAGTTTAGGGATGATGAGATTTTTTTATTTAAAAACAAAACAATGACAGAAAAACAGCAACAACATATTTTTTCATTTTTTTAAATGTAGTCTCTTATTAAAAAAAAGTGTTTTTGTGGAAACTGATTGATAGAAAACAACATATGTTTTTACTGTTAATATGACTAAGTATTAAAAATATGAATTATTTACTCTTAATATTTTTAATCAGGACAATTTTATCAGGGCATGTTATTAACCCTTTATGACCTGCTATAGGACAATTTTACCAGAGTATATCTTTCTATTTTTACATGCTGTGCTGTCATTCTTTTGAGCATTTTCACATGCCATACGTCAAAATAATCCTTACTCTCCCAATTTGAAGGCTATGTTTGTAATACATCAGTAGTAACTAGATACATAGTTCAAAAGTGCAATAAACAAAAAGAAAAACAATAAAAAAAATTCTACATATTTTATTCGGTAACACTTTACAATAAGGTTCATTTATTAAACATTAGTTCATGCATTAACTAACATGAACTAACCATTTGTTACTGAATTTGCTATTCTTTGTTAACGTTAGTTAATACAAATCTAGCTGTTCATTGTTTGTTCATGTTAGTTCACAGTGCATTAACTAATGTTAACAAGATTTTAATAACGTATTAGTAAATGTTGAAATTAACATTACCAAAGATTAACAAATGCTGAAGAAGTATTGTTCATTCTTTGTTAATGTTAACTAATGTAGTAACTAATGAACCTTATTGTAAAGTGTTACCTTTTATTCAATACAAAAAATGGATAAATGTCAACCTCAAACTTGTCAATGTGAAAAACGTGCATAAAACAATTTAAAACTATACAGAATTGATTTGAACTTTTTATATAAATTAGTTTTTAAGATACACTCATTTTTACAATCATTCAAAAAAAAAAAGGGGGTAGTAAAAATGCCATGTAAAATATTTAATTACATTTGTGGTCAAAACAGATAACATTTTGCTTTTGAATATTGATTGAATATTGAATTGGTTAAAACGTAAAAGAAATAGACCCTGTCAGAACAATTAATAATAAAATAAATATAAATAATTTTTTTAAAAAGCCGATGAGCAGACGGAGAGTTCAAGCGTCATTCGTAGCTACTTTCGTTTAGACATAACGTTGTGTGTGTGTGAATGTGCTTGTATTTGTGAGTGTATAAACGAGAAAGAAATGATAGAATGAAGCAATGGTAAAAAGACAAGAACGATAAGAAGGAACATTGCAGATGGGAGTCAAATGGGAGTCAAACGACACACGCTGGGGTCATAGTGCACAGAACGTGATGCGTCAATGAGCCATTGGAAGACGTAACTATCAATGGCAGATCTGCAGAACATGTGTGCAAAGACTTGCAATGCATTTTTTTTTTTTTTGTACATGCATATTACACACTTTGTACAGACTCATTAGAGGGTGAAACAACTCAACATAACCATGTTGGAGGCTTGATCTGAACATGTTACATCTCTATTTTTGTATGCAAAAAGAATGATTCAGCTAGCCATTTGGTTTTAGTTTCTATAGGCTCTTAAACAGACACACGCAGACTTAGAGGGTTAAAAAGTTTTAAATAATAATAATAATCTTGACCACATAATATTTTATCTAATTTTATCAACTTGGTCACCTCCAAAACAACTTTCGTGTTTATTTTTCAATCATTCTCATGCATTCTGCTGTGTAATGCGACCCAGTCAATCCCTAATGGGTTAAATCAAATCAAATCCAGACATACTTTTTTACTCTGGAATACGGTGTCTAATGCATTTCATGTTGACTTAAAGCCAGACCACTGTCTGTTATCACAGGTTTACAAGTATTTAGAAGTTTGTTTCTCCCTAAATCTGCTCCATAGCATAAGACTTCATTCGTCACTGTTGTCATTCCACAACCAATCTTCTTTTTTTCCCTAGTGGTTTTAATCTCCTTCTTTACTGGACTTCAAAGAGACCTATATCTTGCTTTTATATAGGTGCAATAGCCTCCTGCTCTTCACCAGCATAAATGTCAGTCTCTTTTATTAGAAAGAGAAAACCTGTTGGAACCTGCCTCACAAGGACACAACCTCCGCAGCTCCACTGAGTAGATTCATTAAACGGGAGAGTTTGGAGAGAAATAGAGGGCACCTTCTGGCAGGAATGTTTTTAAATAGAAATGTGGGATATTAGTTTTTTCTCTCCTATAATGCCCTTGCAAGATAAGTTATAGAGGATATTGGCTTCCTATTGAATGAGAGCTTGTTTGTACTGAAGAGTAGCGCACAAAGAGCATGTTATCCACCTTTTGATTTCCTGTAACGTCTTTTTTAGCTAATTTAATTTGTAGCGCTTTCCCCCTTATACATTTTTTGGTGGACCACGAACAAAAGCTGTCCAGCTGCAATTGCTCAGTTCATGGATATGCTAATGAGACTATTAGTTGATTAGGAAGTTGAATACTCAACCTGCCCGAAGCTATTCATGGAGGTAATAGGCCATTAGGATAGCTTCGATACGCAATCATGATGATGAATAATGAGTTTGCCATTTTTCTTCTCTTTGTACTGCTGTTGTGTTTGTTGCAAACATTTTATCTCAGTCAAGATCTATGCAACATCGAGTGTTTCTGTATTTAAAAGGATAGTTCACTTTGAATTAATTTTTGGTATGTTTTAGCTTACCTCGAGGGCATTCAAGATGTAGGCGTCTTTGTTTCCGCAGTAGTTTCAATTTTGATATTTTCAAGGTCAAACTGTGTGTCTATCAGTCATATAATGGAGGTCTATGGTCACCACCTCAAAGAGCATGCACAGAGAAGTCCAAATTAAAACATGATTTAATGACTCATAAATGTAACGTACACATTGATGGCATAACACATGAAACGAGCGGTTTGAGTGAGAAAACTAACAGTATTTATATTGTTTTTACCTCTTGTTACCACAGCCACAATGCCGCACGCGCCCCTCAGATCACTTAAAACGATATAAATACTGTTCGTTTTCTCACACAAACCGTTCGTTTCGTGTGTTATCCCATCAATGTGTACTTACATTGACGAGTCATTAAATCATATTTAATTTGGACTTCTCTGTGCATGCTCTTTGAGGTGGTGACCATAGACCTCCATTATATGACTGATAGACACGATCTTGGATGCCCTTGAGGTAAGCTAAAACATACCAAAAATTAATTTTAAAGTGAACTATCCCTTTAACTTATGAAAAAAACTTGCTATCATGATTTTTGTATGTTATGGATGATTGCTACTGTATGTGGTCGCTAAGGTGCTCTAAATGTGTTTATACATTTATGTATTTACAGCAGAAGTACCAGAAATATCTTCTGCCTTGGAGTCAGAAATGTTGTGAACGTCGTTAAAGGAAATTATTCAAGGGGATTTTTTCTGTAATTTCATTCATGCTTAGAAAGTAAAACAAAGTGGATGATGAATTATGCACCAAATTGTAAACTTAATATTTTGAAAATAAACAAACACTGTATATGAACATTGATAATAATTGTTCTTGTCTTTGCAAACACTATTAAATATGTCATAAATCACCTCTGTTGCTTCTTTTTTTTTTCGTAGTCGATGGATATCCAGAACTCGCCAATAATGTCTCTGAACTCATCCCCTGTGTGTGAACGCCGGAAAACCGCTGCAGATCACATGGGCCCGCACTTAAACATTCCACCCGTCCCACCCCGCCTCGACCTCATCCGTTCGCCCGCTCCCAGCCCCACAGGCTCTCCCAAGGTATCTTACTGAAAATGACAAATATTTTTATTCTCAATTTGATTTTCTGTTTTGATATACACTGACCGGTTAAAAGTTTAAGATCGGTAAGATTTTTTATGTTTATAAAAAGTCTCTTCTGCTCACCAAGGCTGCAATTTTTTGATAAAAAATACACAAAAAACAGTAATATTGTGAAATATTATGACAATTAAAATGACTTTTTATGTTAATATATATTAAAATGTAATTTATTCCTCTGAAAAAAGCTGAATTTTCAGCATCATTACTCCAGTCTTCAGTGTCACATGATCCTCACAAATCACTCTAATATGATGATTTTATGCTCCAAAAACATGTATGATTATTATCCATGTTGAAAATAGTTTTTTACATTTTTATTTCAGGATTCTTTGATGAATAGAAAGTTCAAAGAACAGCATTTATTTAATTAGAATCTTTTCTAACATTATAAATGTCTTTACTGTAACTTTTGATCAATGTAACTCATCCTTGATGAATAGAAGTATTGATTTCTTATTTATTTCCCTCCAAAAATAAAATACAAATTCTTACTGACCCCAAACTTTTTAAAGGGTAGTGTTTAATGTAACAAAAGCTTTCCATTTCAGATAAAAGCTGTTCTTTTGAACTTTCAATTCATCAAAGAATCCTGAAATAAAAATGTAAAAAACTGTTTTCAACATGGATAATAATCATACATGTTTTTGGAGCATAAAATCATCATATTAGAGTGATTTGTGACGGATCATGTGACAAGGAAGACTGGAGTAATGATGCTGAAAATTCAGCTTTTTTTCAGAGGAATAAATTACAATTTAATATATATTAACATAAAAAAGTAATTTTAAATTGTCATAATATTTCACAATATTACTGTTTTTTGTGTATTTTTTATCAAAAAATTGCAGCCTTGATGAGCAGAAGAGACTTCTTTTAAAAACATAAAAAATCTTACCAAATCTTTAAGCTTTTGACCAGCAGTGTATCTCTTTTTTCTCTTTTCAGTCATCTCCAGGTATGTCCAGAAAACAGGACAAGCCCCTTCCTGCCCCTCCACCCCCACAGAGAGACCCCCTCCACCTCCTCCACCAGAACGCCCACCTCACATCCCTCAAGAGGGCCGGGCCGCCTGGCTCATCACTCCTTCGTCTGGCCTTCCCAGGGACCCTGAGAGCGCCTCTGGAGGCCTGGAGTCCTAAAGACAGCACTGCTCTGTCAGACTGCAAGACTTCTGCTGCCGACCGCTCCCCCAAACTCGCCCACGCCGCCCCTGCGCACATCAACGGGAGACCCCTCAGCTGCTCCGGCGCCGACTTGGGGTTGAACCGGACCGGCCACAGACCGAATGCGCAGTCTGAGTGTAGTAAGGTTAGGAATGCACACACATTCCTCCTGGATCATGCAGATCACGTTCACACGCACTCCTTTTGGAGAGTGACACTTTATATTAGGGCTGGAATGTCCTTGTTTGATAAACAGAGTCAAGAACATGAGATAAGAGCAGAAAATGACTGGACATTGTGTTTCGAAATCACCTAGAACCCTCTGTACTTATTCACAAGCCCTTACATGCCTATTTTAAGCTATAAATATTCACTTTTTTGCTCATAGCTGTTACTAAGCAACAGTGACGATATTCGCATTAAAGCTGGGCTGTGAAATTTGGCTGTGTGTATGTCCCCGTCTTTGGCCCTGGCATTAAAAAAGGAGGTATTTAAAACGCATCATAATTACAGCAGTTGCCCTCCCACTCCGACGTGTTTTGGTATATCTGGGTTAATGCTCTATAATTCAGCATACACGTACATATTCATATAGATTATACATTAAATGAGCATGTTTTGCACAAGGGGATTGGAGAGAGTTATGTATTTGGTTGCAAAGCTGCAGAGGGTCTCTCATTAAAGCCCTTTTGGAAACTATGAACTTCTCTGAAATGTTCTTAGTTGAATGAAGTGCTTGTGGATTTTTTTTTTCTGCTAAGGTTTGCAGCATGCAATTATATGTAACCACCGATGGACTGTGATTTTCTCCTCTCTCTCAACCCCCTCTCTGTCCCTGGTTGGCATGTCAGTGTATGGATTCATTTAGTGTCCCAGTGTGGGCACAGAGAGTTTGGCCCCTGTTCTCCGGCACAAACCCACACAGCACTGTCCTCAGGCCACAGCCAGTGTGCAGCATCACACGCTGCTCTTGATCTCTGAAATAAACCGGCTCAGACATCCAAGGCTTCTAGAGCTCCATGATGAGGGTCCTGAAGATCCTTCTAGTCTGTTCATTTGACACAATAACTGGATGATCTGTGTGAAAATACTTTTAATGTTATTTCTTTCTCCTTTTCTCTCCCATTCTCAATCTGTTTTATCCATAATCTATCTAGCTGGTCATCAGTCATTTCCATCCATCTGTTCTTTCCATCTATCTTTCTATCTATATCCATCCATCTATCCATCCATCCATCCATCCATCCATATGTCTAACTGTTCATCTATCTTTCCATCCATCTTTCCATCCATCTTTCCATCCATCCATCCATCCATCCATCCATCCATCCATCCATCCATCCATCTATCTATCTATCTATCTTTTCATCAGTACTTTTCATCTATCTAACCATCCATCCATCCATCTATCCATCTGTCTAGCTGTTCATGGTACTTTTCATCCATCTTTCTATCCATCCATCCATCCATCCATCTTTCTATCCATCCATCCATCCATCCATCCATCTTTCTAGCTATTCATCAGTACTTTCCATCCATCCATCCATCCATCCATCTATCTTTTCATTCAGTACTTTTCATCTATCTAACCATCCATCCATTTATCCACCCATCTATCCATCTGTCTAGCTGTTCATGAGTACTTTTCATCCATCTTTCATATCCATCCATCCATCCATCCATCCATCCATCTGTCTAGCTATTCATCAGTACTTTTCATCCATCCATCCATCCATCCATCCATCTGTCTAACTGTTCATCTGTACTTTCCATCCATCCATCCATCCATCCATCCATCTCATCCATCTGTCTAACTGTTCATCTGTACTTTTCATCCATCCATCCATCCATCCATCCATCCATCTGTCTAACTGTTCATCTGTACTTTTCATCCATCCATCCATCCATCCATCCATCCATCCATCCATCCATCCATCCATCTGTCTAACTGTTCATCTGTACTATCCATCCATCCATCCATCCATCCATCCATCTGTCTAACTGTTCATCTGTACTTTCCATCCATCCATCCATCCATCCATCCATCCATCCATCTATCTTTTCATCAGTACTTTTCATCTATCTAACCATCCATCCATTTATCCACCCATCTATCCATCTGTCTAGCTGTTCATGAGTACTTTTCATCCATCCTTCTCATCCATCCATCCATCCATCCATCCATCCATCCATCCATCCATCCATCTGTTCTAGCTATTCATCAGTACTTTTCATCCATCCATCCATCCATCCATCTGTCTAACTGTTCATCTGTGTCTTTCCATCCATCCATCCATCCATCCATCCATCCATCTGTCTAACTGTTCATCTGTACTCTTCATCCATCCATCCATCCATCCATCCATCCATCCATCCATCCATCCATCCATCCATCCATCCATCTGTCTAACTGTTCATCTGTACTTTTCATCCATCCATCCATCCATCCATCCATCCATCCATCCATTCATCCATCTGTCTAACTGTTCATCTGTACTATCCATCCATCCATCCATCCATCCATCCATCCATCCATCCATCCATCTGTCTAACTGTTCATCTGTACTTTACATCCATCCATCCATCCATCCATCCATCCATCCATCCATCCATCCTTCCATCTGTCTAACTGTTCCTTTTAATGTCAGGATTCTTATTGAGCACTACATCCATAAATTATTTATCATAAATGGTGATTTTTAACATTTCATTTCATGTTTGTTTCTCTGCAGTCTTTTATCAACGGTCTGTTACCTGGTGATGAGTATGATGTCCCTCCTTTGCGTCACTCCCCTCCCCTTTTGGACCACAACCAGAGGTGAGACACACACACACATTTACCACTCCCATCCCTGGAGGCCTGCTGTGGC